>RQOL01000905.1:0-162700 GCA_013076295.1 Sanderia malayensis | reverse complement strand
CAAAAACACTGTTTGATTTGTTTGAACAAAACAATAAGTCAGCACTGATTTGTTAAATGAAAACAATATAACAATCAGAACAAATGCTATTTGGCGTTTTCAATGCCCAACCCACCACACCACGCACGAAAGCGAAGCGAAAGTGCGATTGATTTTTAAAATCTTTGTTTGCATAAACAACTAAATTATTTTCTTCCATAACTTAGGTTCACACGATCGTATTTAAAACTAGCTGTTAACATTGTTAAAATGAGTGCTGCTGTGATGTAACCAGGACTAAAGCATCTAGCATTTGATTAAATGCACATCAACAAGTTGAAATCTGAAGTCAGGATTTTCTGGACCGGGATTACTTTCAAAAAAACAATAAAACATGATGATGGTGCAAATGATGATACAATAGTTTTTAAGGCCTACTTCCGCACAGCTTTTCGATTCTGCTTGCAGGCATTCATTGTTATCATTATTTTTATTTATATTGGGTTGTGATGATGTTACGACGGACTAACATCAAAAGGATCGTTGCTACAGACTAGCAGCACAAGAATTTCAAAAAGAAAACAAAAGTTGATTTTGTTAAATGACGCCACCATTACATCATCGCGTGGGTATGAATGAGGGCTCAATTTGCCAGGCCCAACCAAAGTACAGTAGCTTGGCCAAGCGTGCGTGTGTGATAATGTTGCCCTACAAATTTGTCAAGGTTCTACTTGGCTCTTTTAATCAAGGTAATCCAAAATTTGGAGATACAGCTGGGAAACAATGTGTTAATTCTGTGGCTGCAATTATTTTTTTCAACAGTGAAAAATGTTGCTCGTTGGAACAGCATAGATCTGGACATACACTTTTTTTTTTAATAAGCAACCGCTCAATAAGCAACTAGGGCTGATTGACCCTAACATTAAGCAACTCGAGGGCTCAATTGAATTACTGTTAGCAACTTTCATGTTGTTTGGAAAATGTTTGGTTCTTCTATTTTTTACGTTGAAGTTCTTGATTAACATGTTTACACTTACTGACTAAGTCTTGTGTTGTAGGCATTACAGTTGATGATTTTGACTCACGAACTTAGGAGTGGTACCCGGGGACAGGAGAGGCTGTTATAAGTACAAACCATTTTAAGCAACTTTGAGGGCTAAAATATCCAAAATTTTAAGCAACTTTCAGGGCTGGACCAAAGTCTAGTTGCTTATTAAAAAAAAAAGTGTAGTACTTGATAGAGACGATGAAATTTATAAAAGTTTGAACACAGATAAATTTCTTTCTGTACTTGATATTCCAAAAAATATTGTTATTCAAAATTCAAAAATAACTTTGCACATGCTTTCAAATATCACAGGAGTACTTTTTGCCCCTCAAAGTTTAGGATTCACTGATCAAGGCTTCCTGCAGCACAGGGATGTTGGCTCGGGATGATTCGCTGACCTTCCACTTTGTTAAACTTGAACGTGAGACTGGGTTGATTTTCGTTTGCCATTTTATCATGATTGTATTGTATTACTGAATCATGGAGCAATAGAAGAGTATCTTTTTTGTTTAACATTCTTAAAAATTTACAGGAAAGTAATGGCTTGTTGTCCATTGTTATTTTTCCATTTCAGTTCACATAATAGAGTAGGACATATGTAGAACGCAAATCTTAGGATAGTATATCCCTTGTTGCTGTTGTTAAGCCGAAGCGAAGGAAACGATGACGTAATGCGGGGAAAGTTCAAGCAGAGCATTACGGTTCGAGCCCCAAATGTAGGCGCATGCTAACTAAGTTGTGTCCCCACAATTGATACAATCATGCTCAAGTAAGAGCATAAGTAATTTTGCGAGTATATATCAGTGGGGCAAATGCCAGAGCCGAAAAGCCACTGGGTATTCAGTTTCCACTGTGCGCAATGCACTTGGTAAATTAGTGGTTGGCAACTGTGCAATGGCAATTGTCCCCCGGTGTACCAGATTGAGTATCCTAACCGGGGAGGATGGTTTTCTCGGCGTTTCTGCCGAGGAACCATTCCGAACCGGGAAGCCGAAAAATCCGGTACCCCGGGGATCTACTTTCTCTTGTAGATCCCCGGGGTACCATCCCTCTTTTAATTCCTCTACTTTATCCAACCATTCGGACCAGCAGAGGATTCGAACTCACTACCTCTTGCGTGGCAAGCACACATGCTAACCACACATCCAACGAAGCTGAGTTAATTGTCAAGGATGTACGCGTTATTTCAGCGTTACTGCACGTTGAAGTGATTAGCCGGTGAACAATTGCTCGTCGACGCAATGTTAAAGTCAAGCCTTCAAACAGTCATCAACCACCTCTTACATCCACAAAAATGCTAAAACTGTTGTGGGAAATATTGCGTACTCCCACAAATAATTTGGCTATAAACACAGAAGGCGAAGAAAACGACACAGAAATACAAGCGATCACTTCTGAATCAAACGCGAACTTCCTCCTCATCAAAAAATTGTAAAAACATATGAAAGCATTGTTTCAGCAACTTCCCCACAATGGGGTAAAAAGGGGGGGGAGAAAGTAAATTGTTCGCTAAACTGTATTCGTCGGTTAATAAGTCAGAAGAAGCTAAAGAATTCAAATTCAAGTTGTATGTATGCTTTTTTTCTCGAAACTCGAGGCTGTTTCATTTTCACCAAAACACTACATGACGCAAGAATTTGTCGGCATTTTTCAGAAAAGTGATGGACTCGATTTTATTCTGATATTCCTTTGTGGTTTTTTTTAAATATGTCCATGCTGCAGCCAAGAATCTTTTAAGACACCCATGACTGTTTTGGAGTGGATGCAGCAGTTATTTTTCATCTGGATCAACTACGATCAATCCGGATTTCTATGACGCTTGATTTTTAGATTGTTAAATCTGGCTTTCACTGATTGGCTTGGCTGGAGCAGAGCAAGTCAAGTTTTGCTACACATCATTCCCATGCTGAAACTTTCGTTCAACCGAACTCTTACGGGAGAACTTTATTTATCACAGATTTTGAGAAATTTAATTATAACACGCAGACCGGCAAGGAAAGTACCTATCAGTTTTAGTCGTGATCATAACAGCAACAAGGGATTAGGATGTGAAGATAGGCCTATTTCTAGGCCTACACAACATAGTTCAGATTCAGATCAAGAACGAAATAACAACAGCACCGAAGAAAAACAAAAGTGATTTTGAACTATCCCCACAAACATTTAGAATTGATGAAAATGACATAGAGGAGCATTTTGTGAAAGGGAGTGGACCAGGGGGACAATCGGTGAATACTTCAAGCAACTGTGTTCATATGAAGCATATTCCAACAGGCATTGTTGTCAAGGTAATACACACAACAAGCCCATCTCACTCAATAATGACAACACAATGACAGCATTTTGTATCATCAAATGATATGCAAGAACATACACCGATCTCGATGAATTTTAAATTCATTTGGCCTCCCGTGAATGATGATGTCTAATGATATAGAATTGATACAAAACGTTTTGTTATCGTAGAATAATAATGAGGTAAATAATACATAAAAAAATAATAGTGGTAAATAAGAAGGGTTGTCAAAGCAATGGAGGGAATTGATGGGCAGTAGGCATCGCCAGAATAAAATGTATGACTGCAGAGGAAGTGGTGAGAAGGTGTAGACACTGTGGTAGAAATATATCAGAAGTTTATGCTCAAAATGCAGTGAATGATTGTACATAGAGTAGTTACAATAATTGAGTATTGTAACTATTTTGAGTAAGGGTAAAGACAATAGTATGGATAGGAATGAATTGAGTAATGGGTAGTACATGTTTCAGTGAAAATCTTTGGCTACCAGCCTGGAATCAGCATTTTGGGAATTTGATGGTGCACGCTGTGTGATTGCAGCCCCTTTGAGGCCCCTCATCAAGGGTTGAAAAGAATGAAAATTATCACACTTCGTTTTCAAGAAAATTTTCTCACATAAAGGCATCAAACTGTCCTCAGAAGCAAACTTTCATTGAGATGTTTGCTCTGCTTTAACAATTGTTCCATGTTCTGAAATATTTAATTAATTAATTTTTCACAGTGTCATCAATCAAGGTCACTTTTTGAAAACAGGAAGATTGCAAGGCGAATGCTTTTGGATAAGGTTGAACATATGTATAAAGGAGATGAAAGCAAACGAGGCAAAGAGATAAAGAAAAGACAGAAACGTGCAACAGAAAATAGGCGACGCCAGAAACTAAGAGAGCTTGCCAAACTGCAACAATTCAGTATTAATAACGAAATTATAGATTGATATTGTTCATAATGTGGTTATCAATTTCTCAACACTTACTAATTGGAAATCTGAAGCACCACAAAATGGTCAAATATTTGCCAAATTGTGTTTACGGTATTTTATCAGGCATTTTTATGGTTGCCCAATGCAGGCTCTATAGCATAATACATGTAATGGGTAAAACCAACCTCTACAAATTCACAAATTTCAATTTGTTGTGTAGTTGTAACTGTAGACTTCTTGGTTACCAACATGTTAAAATGATGCTGTAAAAATCAATACTCTGTGCTTTAGTTGCTGGATTTAAACCAAGAACCAATTTAGAATTTAGAGTATCGGTTTCTCATAAAAAATAGATGTGTGCATCTATTACTCTTTTACTTGCCAAAGCATCTATAGTCATTGAATTAAAAATATTCCCCACGTTAATTACAGATAGTACACGTCCATAAGAGAAAGAGACAACCAAACCATTAGATCAATGATTTCGTTTGTTTGATGGAGGTTGCTTTTGCAAAGAGATTACCTGCAACGGCAACTCTGAAAAATGATCTCTTATGCCACTTCTTCGCCCATTCAAGGGGCACTTCACTTTCTGCAGCCATAATTTCTTTTCTTGTTCCTTCAACTTGCATTGCAGCAAGCAAGAAAGCAGCAGTCAGCATGCATGCAAATGCAACTCAAGCAGCCTCGTTTCCAACGCTACATCGTTGCTCTCTGCTGTTGTTTGAAAATATTGTTGTTGATGTTGGCTGAATTGAAAACTGAACTGAAAAAGCAAATCGCCGTGCCCACTATCATCAATGTAAAAGAGATTGATACATCTGGATTTTACAAAATGGCAGACGAAGAAATGATTGTGTCTGGAAGGTAATATTATTTAGCTAACTTATTTAGACTGTCTGGTCTCATAGAAACATTTGGTTAACATGTTTCGGATGAACATTTCTGGCCTAAATTTAAAATTAATAGTCCGAAGAGTTTCTAACTTTCAAGCAGTATTATTTAATATATATTTTCTGATTTTGTTTAGTTCAACTCAAGCAGATGAAAAGTTTGACAATACAATTGGTGCTTTAGAAGACATATTATGGGTAAACAATTCTAATTTATTTTTTATACCTAATCTTGAATATAACTTTTCGATTCAAATAATAGAAAGATCTATACATTTCACTTTGAGCTATACTGCAGTGAGCCCAAGCTCATTGTGACAATTAAATTAATACATATATTTGAATAGACGATAAATTTCAAGATTTACAAGATAGCTTCATGGACCAATACTATAAAGAGTTTGAAGATACAGAAGAGAATAAACTGATATATATGGATATTTCAAAGAATATGTGAGATTTTGGAATTATTCATTCCCTCTAACATATATAACTCTTTTTATGTTGTCATACAAAATCTCAATTAACAATTATATTTCTCAAACACAACTTTTTAGACTGAAATGCTTGAGAAATATATAGAAAAAGTTGTGCAAAGCAATAGATGGATTTTCAATGGAGCAATTTCAAAGTAGTCTAGAGTAAGTGAAATATTTCACGTTGTCTGTTATTGTATGTATGTAATGGACAACACAGCTTGCTGCTCAACAAATAAACACCAAACATTGTATATAAATTTCCTGTCGTTTGTGGATTACCTCTAATGTGGCTCAAAGTTAACAGTTTTAGCAATATTGATTCACAGGACTCACAATGTCAGTTATTTTTCAGATCAAGAAAGGATCAAATGGATCTGGAAATATTTGACATGCTTCAAACATTGACTGACTTCCTTGAATTCAAGCAAATGTTTTTAGACTATAAAGCTGTGAGTAAGACTTCCTTGATTTGAAATTAAATTCTCCTCAATATATTAGGATTTAGTTTGTAAACTTATTACATAGTAATTTCATATTTTCAGTATGAAATTACTTCAGAGTATTTTGAATTTGGAATGCCCAAGTTTTATGTGGAAGCATCTTTTATGCTAGTTACAGACATGTTTATTAAAGTGCATTTTTTAAATTGCAGACAAAGGAAGGCAAGGCAGTTGATTTCAGTCCAGGATAGTGGTAATGCCACTTTGTCGGTGTGTCTGAGCAACAAAGTGAACAAATCATTGACATTACAGACCAGTTTTCATAATGATCATAAATGCAATTATAGGTTAACAGCAACAAAAACATATAACAACACTCGAATTAGCTAAACAGCTGTAAACTAAAGATAAGCAAAAATATCACTGTGCTAACAGGTACTCAAGACGCAACCTCAATCAAATGTCATCATAACTTTGTGTTAAAATTAACAGTTAAAATAGCTAAATTAAAATTAAACTGTGCAATTTTTTTAATGCCAAAACATGGAATTAAAACTGATATATTTACTATAATTGCACACTTGTTATATAACAGTATGCAAGTTTATACTTATACACTATTCATTGTTTATAATTAACTGTTTGTAATATGTTCCAAAACAAAAACTGATGTGGTATGCAATATCTCTGCATGTGAGCTTAAATGAAATACATCTTTGATAAGAGGTTATTGTGAATTTTCAGGGCAGCTTCAAGGCCATCATTGACTGCATCAATGTTTGTGCTTCCTGATTGGGAATGTGTGCTACTGCCATCACTAAGACAATAAAAACAGACTTATTCAGCATTGCAGAAAATGAAAATTCTTGAGCAAAAATTAAAACAAATAGCTGATAAAGGCCTTCCTTTCCTGGGCCACAGGAAAAACTTTAGCGAATTCTGATGTTGGATGCTTTAGCAAAAAAACAACTGTGTTTTGTTTCTGTGTGCAAATTTCTTCATTGCAACTCATGTTAAGTTGATAAATTAAACCAATTTCAAAAAATTTGCTACCATTAATATGGATATATTAATGTTTTTGTTGTGATTCATTTGTAATCTTCTAAGATCAAGATCATGCATTAAAATGAAGAGGCTAACAGCATTCCCAGCTATTCAGGAAACCAACCAGCCATCGTGTGAATCAAAATTACCTTCGCTAGAACCCCAGAGGTGGTCTGGTATCATAATTGCAGGTGGCTGGCAAACCAAAAGGGCCGGTTTTAGGGTGGTCCAAGTCTTCGAAAGGGCCATATATTTATTTTACGTTAAAAATCAGAAGGACCAAACCACCAATGTACACCCCACAATGTTTCTGCTTTTATAAGACCCCATGCACACTGCTTTCGGTTTGTTAAAAAATTGTTTTGCTTACACTTAGTTCAATGTCCCATTATTCCCTTAAGCAAAACATTCAATCATCACTACCCTCCAATCCAGTCAACTTCTGACTGTGGGCAAATCTGGAATTATTTGTAAACATTCAGATCATTCAAGTAATTGCTATAGAAGAAATAACCAAAACACACCTGTTGTTTAGTTGCATTGCTTGAATATGGTAATTAGCTCTCATGGCCACGTGGTGTGCATAATAAGCAGGTGGTGGGATGGAAACAGAGCGCGTGCATCTTGCATAATTATGACAAAGCGCATAGGTGAGTTGTTGTAGTTCATCGGCAGTGAATTTACTGTCATCCCATAATACGCGATAGTGGGATGGTCTGCTTGTTCCCTGTCATCAATAAAAGAAATGAAATCGTTTAACAGTGGATTAAGCAATAACATGCGTTTTCTCCGTAGAATCAGAAAACATTCCTATAATACCGTAATTCAAACTTATTACAATGTACAGTGCCGCAATTGACGAAGATTACTTTTCGCAGATGCAGTTGGGACATTTCTCAAGTCCGCAACTTGGAAGATTATTTTGAATTCCCCAGCTCCTGTGTAAGTCGTGTCTCTCAGGGTGGATGTCAATGTACCCCCCCCCCCCTCCTCCGCGCAACCCGAGAATATGTCAACTGCACTTTTTTCGAAGTTCTCGATAAATCAAAAATTAATCTTCTACGATTGCCACCATCGCTGTATTCTCCAACAGGCTTAACACATTACTACAAGTATTGTAATGCAGGGCAACGTAAAACAACGACAAGAAGATATGCTGAGTGGCGTCCTAACAGTAGCCATCATTACACTATCATGCTAAATTTATTGTGTAAATTTACTTTCTTTTAAATTTGCCAAAAACATGGAAAGTGGTCTAAGGTAGCTGTGGCTATCAATGTTTCAGTTGTTTTCAATCCCCCCCCCCCCAATTCTTCTTAGCAACTTCCCGCTTAGCAGATTCCTCGCTAATAACAAAACAAGAATAACAGCAAAAACACCTACCTGGATACCGTTATGACTGCACAAATAGAAATCAAACTCCGTTGGATGGCATATCGCTTGGTCTACAACTGTGCCTGCTGGAATATTCTTGCTTTTACCAACCTAAAACATAAGCTTTGCAAATTTAATGGGCCTGATTGCTATACATTAGCTAATCCAGAGTAAAAATAACCAGTCTTATTTTGCAGATAGAGTTATTTGTTACAAGAGTTCGTCAGAGGGCGATTAAACTGCCTTTTATAAATCGAAATTGGAGGAAATTTAGATTTGAGGTGGGGTAACAACTAAAAGTGGAAATTCTTTTTTAAATTCATGCTATCGACAACTACGGGCAAAATTTATCCTAAATTGAACGATTAATATTGTCATCCCATTAAGGTTCCTTTTTCTGCGATTCTACTGTTCCGTATATTTGAATCCGAGTTAATCTATTCCTTGTTTACCAGAGCAAATAAAATCTTCAATTACCTGATCTTTGATATTATCAGCAAACAATCTCACATGATGTCGTTTTTGAACGGTGATAAATGTGATTCCTGGCTGGTAGTCTTTGTCGAGATCATGGCAAGCTTTACGAATAGCTACCAACTCGTGCTCCAAAACCTGTTACAAAAACATATATTTCATAATATAGACATACAGACACTGTGCACTGTGCTCACTGTGCTCTAGAAACATATTGGCTCTACAAGGACCCAATCAGAATGCGGCAGTGCCTAATCGCTATCTGGGGCCAGTTGGTGATACGTTTTTTATAACTTTGTTTATAAGAAACTAGTCCTACGGCAGTCAAAAATCTAAGAAACTCTAGTACTAGGTTAAAAAAATTTAAGAAACTAAAAATTTTCTATTTCTAAAAAAGAGCCAATTGACTATACTGCAGTTTGCGTGGGTATTCCCTTCGTGAATAAAGTATCAAGAGAGGATGAATATTTCTTTCTGAACAGTTGGATGTTACAAGCTTAAATCTTGTAAAATTTAGCTTTTGACTTTGACCTGTATGGGCTTTTCGTGACGACCTGCGTTTACTTCAATCCAAAAATGCTCAGCTTCAAAACCATAAAGAAATTTTAGGCCCAAAATAAGAAAGAAATTTTAAAACTTTTGGTACTAAAACACCAAAATGTTCATGACAAATTAAAAAACTTTTCGTATTAGGTCCTGATCCAAGTTTCTTACAAAAGAAAACGTGTAACTGAAAGTTTTGTCATGGAAGTAAAAGTCGAAATTGACTTTGAATTCAATAGGCATGCATAAATTGCAACATGTACTCAGGCGAAAGAACAACATCACACCTGAGAGAACTGTCCCTCGCTCACGCCATCTCTGTACATTATGATCTTATCTGGTTTGCTTTTCTTTTGTGCTCTGTAGAAGTCTAGTAGCAGCTGTTTCGTCATCAAAGCGAGGTCCTCAATTATTTCCTAAAAAAGGAAAAGAACGCAAACAATGTTATGTTACAAATGACATTAATGATATGTTGATAGATAATATATTTTTGTCACATTTAGCATATCGTGCTGGTGGTATTTAATTTTGGAGGTTTCAGAGAGAGGGGATAAAAAAAGGACTTGACAAGATTTTCAAATAAACTTCAAGGAAGCTTTCGTGTACAACAACAGCAGTTCAAGTTAAGCAATTCAAGAATATACATTTCAAAGCATGCACTTAAAAGCCTGATGTAAGCAAATGTCTGAAGACCCACTGTAATACCCAATAGGTATTTTGATCAATTTTCAGGTCATAAATAACATTTTTGTGACTGAATGAATGATGCCTAAAAAACTAACCTTACGGGGGCCTTGAGCTCGCACCCTTGCAGCATATTTCATCGGATGGTTGTCAAGGCTTCCAACAACCTGGAATTTAGAAGACATTAAATGTAAACTACGCCAGAAAAGTTTACAAAAGCAAAACAGCTAGCAGCAATGATCTCAGTAACCCACAACTTATCCACGCGGACTACAAGTCTCGTGGCTGCAAGCGTATGGTGCACATAGTTAGGCCAAACCTCTCAGCACAAATAGCAGTGATTCAAATAACACCAGTGGCTGATAAAATCAAACATAATAATACCAAATGAATAACAATTTTAATGAAAAGCTAATAATATCAATTCTGTAATAATAATAAAATATAGCATGGACATAAAGATCGATGGTTGCATAGAAAATGATAGTGATAACAGAAAAGCAAACTGCAGCAACTGAATGCAATACGCTGTACATACCGCAGCAATAGATGGCTTTCTTGTTTCGCCGGGTGAGGGGTGAGTCACATCCGCACCAAGAAATATAACTGGCCGTTCAAAAACGCTTCTTGGCCTTGAAAGTTAAATGTAAAAAAAATAATTATTCCTGGCAATTCTTATCCTCTACCAGACCCAATGGAAGCATGTTAAATAAATTGCATGGCTAATGGCCCATACCCTGACAAGCCTAAACCAGAACAGAATATTCGAGTCATGGTAACGGATTGCAGGAAAATTGGGCAACTGTGGACTGCCCTCGTTTGCTTGCGGAATACTACACTTTACTGTCAGGTGAATGATTAGAGAAAGCACAGATTTCCGGGCAAAGCACCTTGTCCGACAGACGTCGGAAGAGAGTGGGGAAAAGACAGGAGGAACAAAGACAAAAGAGCAGGTAGCAAAGAATGGAGACAAAAAAGTAACAGATATTATAATAGGGAACCAGGGAAGGTGGGAAGAGGGATGCGATATACGCAAAGCGATTAATACTTACCGATATATGTCACTCGAAAAGACTCCGTTGATACCAGCCATTTTCGCGTTTATTTTCATGCACAGGTTGGCCAGAAGTTGATCGTTACATTTAACTACGTTTTTGCATTTGATGCACTGCGTCAGTATACCATAATAAGTATCAGCCAACGATTTGACTGTCTCTGAATGAATAAAAGCAAACAAATATTATATTACTTTGATAAAAGACAATATCGCAACTATCATAAAAATATGATTGCAGCGGAATTCTCGGCAATTGTAACTGGAAATTAAAAAATTGAAGAAAAATAAATAGAAGATTACAAACTGCAATGCTAAAATCTAGTACCATACCATAACGGGTACCATCCAGAACAACTACAGTCAATTGAACATTGGGGATATTTTTCAACATGTCATCAAACAGCTGTTTAACTGTCATGTCTCTCTTGAGGTAGTTCACGTATGCTGGCCTCTTGTTAATAGTCATGTCCAGTGAGGATGATATCCTGCTCAAGTCGTCACAGAATCGCACAGCGGTATTTTCTTGACACTTCGGGTAAGGAACACATATAAGCAATGCCCAGCAATCAATTTTCTTTCCCTCGTAGAATTTTGAACCCCTCATGTCCCATTTACCTAAACAACAATGATATGACACAAATCAATGCTATGTAATATCCCATTGAATGACATTGCCGCCATTGAACCAAATCAAGCCAGTAACTTCTAATATGGGCCTGCTTACTTACTTACTCAAAATTCATTTATTAAAATAGTTAAATAAAGAAAGAAATCTAAGAATGAAAAACAACAATAAAAGACATTTTTAAAAAGGTGCTCGTGCTCTGAAGAACTTTGAAGTAAATATACACTTACCATCTCTGGGCATAACAACTTTTTTATCAGCTGAAATATTGAATAAAACAGGATTAAGAAGCGCTATCAATGAAAAGCCTAGACGTCATGCTTGAACTTACGACATCCCGTCTTAAGCTAAGCACAAGATGTATACTGCGTCCCGTTTCCAAGCAGACATTGGCAAGAAAGAGCACAAAATAAACAACTCGGCTAGTGATTGTAACTTATTTTTAATTAGTCTCGAACTCTATGGACATTTTATCAAGCCTTAAAACCCATCCTATGGTTTGACAAAAAGCAAATACAGGAACATATTTGCATCGACTTTGACAATGTGCACCCACCCTCTAAGAATCCAGAACAATAATATTTCTACAAATTCTTTCAATACAGTGGAACCTATACATAACGTAAACAACAGGGACCACATCAAAAAAAGCTTTCACGAGGCTGAACAGTAATGAAAGGATTCGCTAAGATCAGCTATTGAATAAGTTATACATACCCAAAGCGATTTTTGGTGGCGTTAGTACCCTTCCTTCAAAAGATACGAATTGATTATCAATTCTCATATCAAAACTTTTCAAATGAGGATCTCTGTCGAATTCCGCCTGTTTCACCTATAAAAAAGAAACGCGAATTAGAGTTTAACAAAGCTTGATAAAACCTTGCAACAAACCAGCAAAACTTTCTCTAATTATATCAGACTTTTGTTACAACGGAGGGTAAATTACACAATTACGAATGTTAACGGACCATAAAAACATTTGTATGTTCCTCGAGATGTTTCAATCATACAGAGTTGAAAGTAGATATAAATTGAAAAAATTAACTATAGCTGTGGCTTCCAATAAATAATAACAGCTTCTTACATCTAATGGCTATAGGGTAGATGCTAAATGTCCTATAATGTAAAGGTTCCCCGTATAGAGTTGTCACATTTTAATTAGACATACTATGAATAAAACGCAAATGAACTAAATGCAAACACGTCCATTAAATGATACACTTCCTGTGATCACATGCAAAAGCATAATGTGTGCTACTCAATCCAGAAAGTGATCACATGCACAGCTTCTGATCAAATGCACTGTTTTCTAACCGTCGTACAAACGCATTTAATTGGATAAAATCAAGCATCTATTTATAGATTGTGCATATACACGCCTTTATATCCTTCGTATACTTCAACACAATCATGATAAGTATCAAAAGAACGACTAATGAGATCACTTACTCTACTCTCGATATTTTTCTTGCGTTCAAGTGCATCAGTGGCCGTCTTTCTGATCATGACCGATGTTTGCGACTCGCTAAGCCTTTTTACGCATCGCTGTCCTGGCACAATTGTGCACAATTCCATTGGAAGGTGTATGGTCTTCTCTGCAGACCCGGCTTTCAGACATTGAAGGTTTGGATACCTACAAAAACACAATAGCCAGCTCATTGCAGGAGTCGTAGATTAAACCATATTGAGGGTCGGAGGGAGGCAAGAAATGTGGAATATCCGTAAAAACTTAATAAGGATTTTCATTTCTTTATTATTTTAAACATAGATAGACGTGGGCATTTTTCCGACAATACCAAACCACATCCAACAATACAGCCTTATACAGACAGGTGGATTTTTTGACCACTCCCTCCCCTGACCGATCTATCTACGCCACTAACTCATTACAAGTTAAAAACATTATCGAGTCTCGCTGTTTACAGCGCAGGTTTCCAAAAATTCAATCGAATTAAAGGTATTTCGAGACATCCACCCAAAAAAAGATCATTCGTTCACAAATGCATTAAATAATACCTCAGCTGAATGTTGTACTTTTCATGGAAATACTGAGCAACCGAAATCTTCCTCTTTTTACCATCATCATCGCGTTCGAATGTCAAGTTTCTTGCAGACTCCTTAGACAAACCAACGATTCGCTTTTGCCTCTTTTGTCCAACAATATACGTGAATTCCACTTTGAAGCCTGAAAGAATGACGAAATTTTATAATCACACAAAATGCAATAAACCGGTTTCCCCACGTGCTACAGCACATGTGACAAAAATAGATTGATAAAACTTTAGTACAGGATTTTAAAATCTAAAACAGGCTGAAATACAGAAATTGTTAAACCATAAAATTAGCTTATCATTTGCGATATAAATGAAAGATGCAAACATTCTTAACAAATACGCTGGGGTGTCAATAGCGTGATCCTGCATAAAATGTATAAGCCCAGTGTATAATAACACGCAATGCAATTCATTTATTTTCGGTTGTCGAGACAGCCAAGTTGTGCATTGCGCCATAGGATGGACACATCAGAATAACTCTAAAATGCATACATTTGAAAAGTGTACAATTCAAGTTACAAACCTCTGACTTTCTTTTCAAAATTTACTCTGTCCCTATCCGTCAGGGGCTCGTTCAGATTGCAGTTACGCACCAATTCTTCAAGATAATCAGTTATGAGTTGCGACTTATGAAACGCAGTTGCAGCCTGATCAATGTTAACAAGCATCCCCCATTGTGCCGGGCGGATGCTCTGGTAACTTCCATACCACATCTCGCATCCACCTCCCAACTGAATGGCCGTTCCAGGCTTCGGCTCTGAAAAGAACGATCTTCCAACTGTAATGTACCTGCAAAGAAGAATACCGAATCTTAAGAATATCAATGGTTACTCTATCCAAATGGATATACAGAATGAAAGCGATATAGAAAGGTAATAAGAACAGTGCATGATTATAAACGCAAAATAACATCTTACAAGGAACGGTTGAAGTGATACACGCTACAGCGGTAATTGTCCATAAAGTTAACGTGAACTTTTCGCATATACAGCAAGATATGAGAAAATGTTAAAATCAAGCGCTAAGCTTCAACCATCACCAACGCTACCCAGCCGAAAGCTAATTTTAACACTCTTGGCCGCCTATAAGGCCAAGTAGGGTAACAGGAACAATAACAAAACCCTACAGAATCGCATCTTTCAGACCTTGAAAAGAAAACTAGAGCTATCTGATACCAGGAGAGCAGGTTAGTACTTTGGTATAGTTCAAGGAGCGAAAGTTTAGCCTGCAATGCCGAAGAGGCATTGCGGGGGAATTCATTTTATTGAGATTCCAGTTCCCATATGCATTCCGCTGCTATACATGCATCACTTGATAAAAATTAATGATAACCTTGCTGATGGAGCCATTCGAAGAACCACTTCAAGGGCATGAATTGTTTCTCTCGGAATCTCGTTGCGGCCCTTCAGTCCCAAAGCAAGAGCTTCCAAGCTCACTCTGGAAGCGTATTTTATGGTAACCTAAAGACAAAATGCACAAATTTCAATATATTGTAAGGTAAGTGCACTGTGAGGCTACCTGACGGGAAAAGGGGGGACTTGGAAACTGAAGAAAAAATGGCTTTGGTTACAAAGCAAATATGAAGCTTTGCACCCTGCATAAATTTGGCCGCATGGTTGGCGTTAGATGCCACTAGGGGGGGGGCTGCTTCATATCACTTTTCAGGGGGGGTGAACAATGAGCAGTTGCTTGAATGGCTCCTTAAAAGCCTTGAGTGTACCATCTTTATAACACCTATTTTCTTTAGCAACAAGTGCAAGGTGCTCACATGTACAAAAATGACGTGAATGTTTCAGACGGGTATCTTTTTACATAAATGTCTCCGAAAGATGAGTGTCTGGCACTTTAAAGTAAATATCATTAGGTTCCTTTCGTATGGTTGGGTTGGCGAACTTGGCTTCAGCATCCTTTATAATGTCCGACTTTGAAGATCGTTCATGTTAGGGCACAGACCTGCTCGACAGTGGTAGCAGCATGACTTGATTGATGACTTCGTCGTTGGCCATATCAACTTCCACCACCAAAAGTGGTGAATAATAGCGTCATCGAGGTAATGACGTCATAAATTTATAATAGCTTCATGAAAACTCAAAACCTAATACATCATTCCATGGGTCGTTATGAATATTATGATATCATCAGATTAAACCGACAAAATGATATGGTGGTATGTATTTCTTTTAAAAATATGTAGCAATGACGTCATCAATAATGCGTGTGTTAATAATACATCAATAATGCCCCAGAATGTTTCAGAAATTTCAGTCTTAACCCTAACACATGGAATATGTTTAATAGGATCAAGAACTGTATTTAATTATAGTTAACTTTATTTTATTTTATTTTATTTTATTTTATTTTATGAAGATCAATGTGTTCAAGGATAAACTTGATTCTTTTTTTAAGACTATACCAGATAAACCTCAAATAATTGGGTATACGGCAATCAGAAGAGCTGAAAGTAACTCAATTATTGACATGGTCAAATTGAGACCATCTGTAAATGGACTGGCACACACTGCCGATCCTCAAGATTTATATCTTAAAAAGCTTATTCAATAGGATTTCAATAGGATAGGATACGCTTTTAAATTTTAAATTTCATATGATTAAATTCAAAATATTGGTTTCAGAATGAAACGAAAAAAAAGAGACCCCTTTAGTAACCTTTCTAGCTCTTAGAGCACTGAAGACATTGCCATAAAGAGAGTCTGGTTGCCATTCAAGACAAATTGCTTCAGTTTGTGCTTCAAAAAGTAGTAAATTGGTATAAATGGCCCTCTGGCTAGATATAGTGCTATAAAGTGAGTATTCACAATCTATAAATAAAAAACAAACTCACTTTAAAGCTGCGATCGGTATCTCTCCCTTCATCCCTGACAGCTACTTCAAAGGTTTGCTGAAAATCAAAAGCAGGAAGTGATCTTTTATGAGTAGTTGCATACCCCATGGGCTTTTCTGTTCCAAAGTATGAATGCCAGTCTCATGGCTTCTCAGTCACCTGCTTGGGTTGAGAGATTTAGAGAGGGGGCAGGATATCTTGATTCTCGGAAAAATTTAGTTTTCCCATTCACCAAAGTAGTTTCGTTTTATCAGCAAAACTAGGTTTCTGAGAAAAATGAATTTTTCCTAGAAACCCAAAAAAATTCTAAAAAAATTAAGAATTTTCAAGGGTCTGAATATCTTAGAGTAATAATAATTTCATGCACTTGTGTCAAGTTCCTATTGCAATATAAACTAAACATAATCTAATAGCCTAGATAATATAACCTAAACCTAATGTTAGGTTTAGGTTATATCATCTAGGCTATATTATCTTACTGTGAAAGTATAATATACTTTCACAGTAAGATGATCCACACTGAAATGTTTCCCAGCGTGATCATTAAATTAGGTTCATATAAAAATGGAGGCCATCGTGTGAAAATGCCTGAGCTCTTCCAAAGGAGAAAGCACAGGGTAATGAAAAAGAAGCAAGTATGAGCATAACAAATAATAGAGGCATTGACAGATAATTTCTTTTTATGAAAGGTTGATACTTAAGGTAATTAAAGGCAGGAATACTTACACTTTTATTTCCAATTGGAAGAGGTTGTTTGGAAAATAAATTCTTTTTTCCATCAAAAACAGGACGATCTTTAAATAGAGTTTGATAGGCATCAACCATTGCTTTTATGACTATTTGATTAGTTTTACTTGGACATTTGTCTGGTACAATGACAACATCATAGTGATAGATATCTCCATATTCAGGGATCTTCAACCGAATCATGTTTGCTTTCAATTGGATCTGTCTCCCCATCTTACCAGAGTTTGGTCTTTTTAAAAGTTGGGTGCCCACTGTGGAATAAGAATGAATATTGATTAATAATTCTTACTAAAGAATTAAAAAATCGTTCTGTTAAGAACTCAATTATTATTATTATTACGATCCCTCCTATGCATCAAATACCGCTGACATGCGGCCTGCTGTTTGTTACCATTGTTTTAGATATTATGACTTTCGCGTTGTTTTAGTTAGTTGTCAGTTGGCTATTCTTATTCTTCGTTATAGTTCCATTTTATGATCAGATTGTCTTTGTTTCAATGTGTATGTCAATGTGATACTTTCTCACTAAATTTTGACAAATTTAAATGTAGATTTGAATGTGAGTTGAGATGCATGGTTGTTATATTCTTCCTCTTTCCTTTATCATCCAGTTTTCTATATCTTGAAAGTTTTCTATCACAATATCACACTTTTATTGTCAAATATAACTCTGAAATGTTCATCTTTCTATCTACCAGGTTTGAAAAATCTGTTAGGAAACTTTCTAAGAAACCACTTTGGAGAGAATGCAAAGTCAATAGGAATCCTGCAAAGTCAATGAAAAATATTTGCAGGCTTCAGTTTAAAAAGTATTGTTGCTTACCAAGTTTAGGCTTAGTTGAGGCAGCAGAAGATCCTGTTTTGTTGATCGATATTTTTTTAACTTGGTCAGCCAGCTTATTTGTTTCTGTGGACATGTTTGCTGAAAAATCCCCTGCCTGAGAAGCACCTCGACTGGAAGTCGTAACTTCTGAGCCATTAAGATGAGGCACAGGCGCGCGCTGTTTGACTTGTCCTCCTGGCTCATTTGTTACTGAGGAACTTTCTCCTGCTCCAGCGATGTTGACTTTGTCCATATTCTGAACAGGCATGACAATGTCGTGTTCTTGTTTCACGGTTGTGGAGGCATTTTCTTCATGCTCAACAGCATTCTCATAACGGTCGTTTCGCTCAGCAAATTCATTGCCAGTTGAACACCGTTCTTTAGGAATTTCGCCTCCTGCCTGCCGTAGTAGGCCTGAACCTGGTCTTACGGCCTGTGCTGGCTTTTCTTCTTGTGTTTCGATACCCGGGACATTATCTTGACCAGGTGCAGAAGCTTTCTGTCCCCTTCCCCTACCTCTACTTCTTCCTCGGCCTTTTCCCATTCTTCCGTAAATAATCTATCAGTTTATGTGTTTTCCGTTAACTGTAAAACTCGTAATTTCCACTTTTGCAAAATTGTAACAAAATTCTTTTCGCATTTCACATTCGAGATTTCTTTTGATTGAAAAATTGTCGACTACTGTCTTCCGCGAACCTTTTTGTTGACGAAATTCCAAGGATTCTGGATGCCAAACGAGGCTGGGTGCAAATGGCGAGCCCTAAATTATGAACTCAAAGTATCGAATCAAATGAAAGCAAATTATGAGTGTAATGTATAAAATGTAGCGACATGGTAAAAGGGTTCACTCGGGCATAGATTTATCTAGCCTAAACAAACTTGTCTCCAGCTAAATGTTTACACTTAAGCAGCCGTCTCGCTACCGGAACGAGACTGATAACAATTTTTTTCGACGAGTTCCGTTCCCTTGTTTGCGTGGATGGACAACAAGTCAGAGGCGGATATTATGGGGGGTTTGGGGGGGCGAACGACCCCCCAAAAAATTATTTGTCGGTGAATGTTAACTTTTTTCGGCATTTTGTCGGTATTTACTTAGACAGATTTTTACTGTGTATTCTTCAAAGTTTCTTAACTTACAAGCGACGTAAACGACGAAATCGTGCCTGACATCGTAACAAAGGCTAATGGAGTCCTTACTATAATCAAAGTTCGAATTTACGCTCATGGTGGTCATATTTGATCAACTAATGCAACCGACAAACATCCTGAGCAAAACACTACAAGGCAGTGAGATTGACTTGGCCGAAGCTTTTCTTTATCGACACATGCATTAAGGAAATTCCAAGCATCAAGAAATGATCTTAAGTTTGACGAGTTTATTGTTCAAGCGAAAGAAATCGCAGAAAAGTCGGGAACAGAATATGATTTTGCAAGACGAAGAGCGAGAAAAAGGCCTTCAAGTGTGACGTTTTCTTCCAAACGAAAGGCACAAAGTTCAAAGATCTTGTAATTGTAACTGAACTTTTTCTCGAATTTATCTTCTAAATTGTTCACATTTTAAGAATCTCGAGAGGTAAAAAAGTAGCAAAGCCCCAAAACCTTGATAGGGGCTTTGTCCCTTGACCCCAACCAGAGCTCTAACTTTCGGTTTCTTGGTTTAGAATTTTGTCGGCAAATTGTCACTATTCGCCCCACCACCAAATATGGCCAATGTCCGCCTCTGCAACAAGTGATATTGTTGAAACATGTTTAATTAATAAAATGTACTTCCTCGTGTAGATTAGTAGTAGATTAGCAGTGTGCAGACTTGATTACCAAATTTTCTTCGACAACTTTTCGCCTTGCTGGCAAGGCCTTTACAACCCTGAAGGCAAAAACCAGGTTGGCTTTCAAGACGCCGCTTCCTATTGGATGTGGCTTGGTCTTTCCAGATCCCTAGCAGGCATTACGATAAAAAAGAAATGGCGCAAGAAATGATTTGACCATGCCATTCAATGCAAGGTCGGGGATTAAAAGAAAACTGTCAAGTTTAACCTCTCAATTCTTCCGGTTTGAAAAGGAGAGACTGTCACTGAATGAATTCGCTTTTGGTTTTGGATTCATACCACTTTCCCTGATACCCTGATATCTGTCTCCAGTTTTGCTACCTGCCCTTTTCTTTCTGTTTCCCCTCCCTTCCCATGATCGAGCAAGCTGCATTGCCCGGAGGTCTGTGGATTCCCTAGCCATCACCCGACAGTAATAACCTGAGGACTAATCAGAAGAGCTCATTAATGAAAGTTTTCCTGCCATCCAGTTGCCATCATTTTTTCGGTTTCTATCTCGCTGTTGGGTTGGGTCGGGCATTAACACATTTGAGGACCTCTCAGCCGCGTTTGGAATTAATAATGATTGTTTGAATTGGGGGATCCTATTTGCTCTTACTACATTAGGCGAACCAAAAGAAACACAGAACGCATAGCACAAAACCTTACCCCCCACTCCCCCCATTTACCAATCTTTAAGCGCTTGCGCATGCCATTTGCAATTCAATAAGAAACAGTATTTGAATTGATTTAATCTTAATGCAACATCAATATTATTGAGTACAATTTTCTACTTTTTTCTTTTCTCGTTTATCTCTTCGCAGCCAGTACAATCCTTATCAATGCACCTTGTGAAGGGAGGGCATTGTGGCTCTACTTGACGACGTGTGCATTTCACAATTTGAGGTTTCCAAGCCAGCTCTTCCTGGTTGATTGCTTCCTTCATCTTGAGCTCCAATTGCCACATGCAGCCACCGGTAAAAGCATCTCCATTACTGTAATTGTCACAGCTGAGGGTGGTTGTCTTTGTTTCTGTTGAGCTGGATGTCCATGCCGAAGCCAAAGAAGCAGAGACACTGATCGAAGTTTTCGCTTTTGCAAAAACAACTCCAGCCTCCATTTCAGCACCGACAGTCACTGTCACAGATGCAGTGATGGTTCTTGAATAGCTAACTGAATTGGAAATTGCATGGGGTCACCTTTCCATTTTGATTACATGCAACCAAGTTCCATTTTGCTTTTGGAACCGTCCATTTCTTAGTTATCCACTTGAAACGCTGATCTGGTAATGCGTCACAATCGGCAGTAGCAATGTTGCCATTTCCTCCTGTTCCTGGAACGTCCATACACAGGCCTGACTTCTTGTTTCGAAATGAACAGAATTCGTCATTGCAGAGTTGCTCTGGTCGGGTCCACATCTGGTCTTTTAAGTCTTCGCAATTGTGGACAATAATGTTGCCGCTGCCCGAGGAACCTGATACTTCTACACACCATTTCGATTCTTCATTAAGTAACTCACCATTTTCATAATATCGAAACCATTGGTCCATCTGATCCTCGCATTCATACGTCAGGACGTTTGTATTCTTCTTTAATTTGCCTCCTTTATCACCTTTGACATCGAGGCAAAGATCGGATTCTTCGTTGATCAGCCGACCAAAGCCAAGCTGCTCTCCTCTTGAACGGAAATAGAAGTATTGGTCATCCATGTCTTCACATTCATGAAAGTTAACTCCACCTTCTCCACTTCTTCCTGAAACATCAAGACATTTCCCATTTTCCACATTAATAATCTCTTTCGCTTCTTGCTCAATACCACCGTTGTCCGTGAACACTTTTGTTTTCCCAACTCGCCACTTTTGATGTTCAGGGATCTCTGGGAGAAGAATGCATCGAGATGACGTCACCGACCCGCTGCTTTCACTGGGATTCGTTGGTGTGAAGCAAAAGTTTGTTGCCTGGTTACGGATAGTGCCGTCACCACAGAAAATGATTTGTTGGTCTCTGTAGCCGTCGCATTCGTGTGTGCCAATACTGCCTCTTCCTTCGTTACCACTGATATCAACACATTTCTTTGACTTGAGAACACGCAACTCAGCAATAGCAATTGGATCGGTACATGTTACTTGGCAACGTACTTGCACCAACAAGCTTGCCAACAGGATTGTAGAGATTATAACACGTAGCATTATGTGGCCAATAATACTAAAAAATGAGGATAAAGTCATCATTGTCGTCATAATCAATGCCAGGGGTGCAGGGATGTTGAAATTAGATGTGTGGGTAAGACATTCATCTCCAAAATCTCCCGCCTTGTTGTAACGTTTCCTAATGCAAAGCTGAAGGAGTTAATATTGCTTCTGAAGCTTCAAATTTCAACCTTTTTCATCAAGCTATCTGAAGGTGCTTATGCAACGAAATTTTACATTGTGTTTTTATTTCAAAATTTTATAGATTTTAATCCACATCTATCTTCGGTAATACTGAGCAGAACCACATAATAGTATACATGCTCAGGTATAAAATAAAGAAAAAAATCAATAAATTTAAGTCTAAAATCATTTAAATGTCTAAAAAATTGTGACTTGATCGCGATTCTGTGTTGCGTTAGGGCCTTGGGATTTACAACAGTTGTAACACTGATAGCACTGATAGTTACAGCACTAATAAAGATCCGCTTCCGGAGCTCCGCTGTTCAGTATTTATATCTCCTACCATCCTGCTTTGCGAGACGAAAAATGTAAGTGAATTTGATTGGACCGTGATGAAAATTTGAAAAAAATAATTGTTATTGGTAATTAGAAATAAAAGTGTATTCAAAGGCAGGAAACGAAAGTTGTTATTGGATTGATTGTTTGTATGCTATTGTGGATATTATCCAAAACAACGAGCTGTTTGTTTTACGATAATATGATTCATTTTATCATTACATCAATGAAAATATCAATGCCGCACTCACGAAAGGGCCTACCGAATAAGTGACAAATAAATTGAAGATAAGGTATGTTCTTCTAACAATTTTCGTATTGTAATGAATTGTAACAGCACTTTTTGTATTGCATCTAATTTGATAGAGACACACTTTACGGGATGAAACTGCTGTTTTAAAACTCAAACTTTGCAATTGATAATACTTTATGGAAAGGATGTGTATTGTTCTATTCTATTGTCCGCAAAAAAATGTTCGGCGATCAGGGAGTGCAAAACTTCAAATTTCAAAATTTGTTTGTACAAATCCTTCATAAAAACAAGCACCCAAAATCTTATTGTCATGCAAATTAGTAGATTGTTTTATCTTCTTTCTGGCACGTTCAGATCCTATGATTTGTGGAACTTCCTCTGTTTTGTTGGAAAAAATATTTCTGAGATATCTGAGAAATTTAATTGAAATTGAATAAACACAACAATGTGCGCTCTTTTTTATTATCTGTTCAAACGGTCAAAACGAAAACCTCAAATTCAAGTTGGCTGTACAGCAATTTAAATACAGTCAACTCTGTCTAATTCGAACTCTATGGGGGAATCCAAATTTGTTCGAATTACAGAAAGTTCGAATTATACGAGTTTTAATGTAAGTGGCATATTTTACCCCCAGTTGCCCCCATATCTCCATTTTATGGCCATAAACTATATTTTTATGACCATTGTTATGGACTAAAGGCATTTTAAAGAAGCAAAACAGTTTATTAATCATGATAATAGAAAACAAAAATATATGGATTACGTCACAACATGGAAAATTGTTTTGCATTGCGTCCATTACTGCCTTTGTCTAAGTGCCCCAAACTTTGTCATCTTTGAGCACACCCAGCATATTTATCCGTTGGGTTCTCTGGTTGTCTTTTAGTTTCTAAAGCTCTATTAATTATACAGGTCTTCATGCACTTTGGTACACGTGATAACCTTTTTCATGAGATAGAACGCTCCAATTTTTTGTAACAATAACCGGCAGTTCAGCATCGAAAGGAATTGAAATTTCGTTTATATTGGCCTTAATAAGGTTCTTCAAGGCTCTGCATCTTCAATGAGCTTCACAGGTTTGGGTACTTTAATTAGTGCCATTGATAAAGTTCAACTGATCCAATCTAACTTCTAGAAAGTGCCACGCTTAAACTGGGTCGTAAAAATCCGTGTCTGGCATCCCGTACTAAGTCCGAGTACCGTATTTCCTCTATTAAGCGCCCGGGCGCTTATTAAATATTTCGCAAGATTGGGTGGGCGCTTATTAGAAGGGGGCGGTTATCTCATAGTCTTAAAATTTTAAAATCGAACATCTTCAAAAACAAAACAATAATCTTATATTAACAATAATAGTATATAACAATAATCAATAATAACAAAGTTCTGAATGTTATTTATTGACATACGTTAAAAAAATGATATGTTAGCATTTTTTAGAAGAAATGAAGAAGCTACAGCATGGTAAAGCCGCACACATGGACATTGAAATGACAAACATTAAAGATGGACATTTTCTTTAAAATATAATGACTAACTTTGGTCTTAAACTACTTGCTTATGTTGCCATTGATAAAAGAAGGGAATTGATGTCTATTCATATGTTTCTACGCTATTATTTGAACCAAACAGTGAAAATGTAAGAATTCTATTAACCGCCCTGGGCGGCGCTTATTTCACACTTTTTGATTTTAGGGTGGGCCCTTATTGGAGGGGGGCGGTTAATAGAGGGTGGGCGCTTAATAGAGGAAATACGGTAAGTCAATTTGCGCCAATTTGCCCAATGACGCAAGCTTCAATGGGCTTGCCAGAGACAAGAGCAAAAAAAGAAGTTCTGTCATCAAGTAATTAACTGAGATTAACACAAAGTTCGAATTACAGAGGTTTTTTCTTTGAAGGGACAAAAATAAATGGTCGAATTACAGAAAGTTCGAATTACAGAGGTTCGAATTATAGAGGTTTTTTTATAAGGGTTTGTTAGGAATTTTTCAAGGGACCACAGAATTTGGTTCGAATTAGTAAAAGTTCGAATTACACGAGTTCGAATTAGACAGAGTTGACTGTACACAAAAACACAATCGGCAATAGCCCTCCAAAAGCGGAGTTTGCGATTTATTTTAATACGCCATTTCACTAAACTCATTTCACAGGGTTCGCCTGTTAATGCTAAGAATTTAACATGACAATTTTGGCCTTTTATTACAAAACGTGTCTTAATCAGCTTATACTTTGAGATCTAAAGTAAAAATTCAGCCATGCCAGAGCTCCAAACTTCACAAAAAAACATTTTGATCTGCTAAGGTTTTTATGACAAAGACATTGTCTACACACATTGACCTCACAATTATTTAAAAACTATTTTCAGACTTGTTGTGATGAAAGTGCAATATAATAAACTACAGGGCATCGTCGACTTTTGGACGGCTTATGAGGTCCTTTTTTCTATTTTATGTCCTCTCGCCAGCCAGATAAATTATTGCAAAAAAATCACTTTCATGGACATCAAGCTATCCGTTATCGCAGTTATCTTCCCGCAGTTTTAAAAACAGGTGCTTTTTGTCACCTTTTTCTACATTATTCATTGTAAAAACCCTTTGCTACCAAAACAGTAAGTTGCAGTCAGTACAGATTTGTGCTAAGATTTGTTCAGTACTTGTTGATCTCTGGTTTGCAAAATATAGACAAGAACTGTAAATCAAAAATTACTTACTTCTCCAATTATCGTGATGCCAGTGAAGAGATCTTTCCAAATATGAATAAAGTCAATTCCACAAGGGAGTATATATTGATGATTATGTTTATCCTGTGCAGTCAAAATACCAACACTGTTTATAGGTATCAAACAGGTTTGACCACAGCCAACCCAAATGAGATCATCTTGACAAGCTAAACTTTATTAATGATTAAGGTCATTTTGTGCAGTCAAAGAGGCAATCTTGTTTACGAACATCAGACACGTTTCCAAAAACGCAACTTAGTATTCGTTCATAATAATTTTATCTTGTCCCCTGAATGAAGCTACCCTAATCTTATCATCAGACATGTTTTTATAGGCGAACTCAGCGTGGGTTAATAATAATGTTATCTAGTGCTCTGAAAGAAGCTACCCCTTGTTTTTGAATATTGGACAGGTTTCACAAGATTGTACCCGACTAAGATCCATTGGCAAGTACTTGATGGCACGGTACATTTTCTACATTCAAAAAGGCATCCTTGTTTGTGAACATTAGGCGGGTTTCAAAAAACGCAACTTAGCATTCGTTCATACTAATGCCATCTTGTCCCCTGAATGAAGCTACCCTAATCTTAAGCCTTGTTTCCATATAGTCGCTGAAGTCGTCGGGTCGCCGAAAAATGAATTCAGCGACCACAGCGACTCCAGCAACAGTCTGTCTCCATTTGATCGCTGAGAGTCGCTCGAGTCCAGAACAACGCGGTCCAGAGATCTGGGCCTAGCAATTAAAATTGCGCGAGCAATGCCCTGCAATTGGCGTGCACTCAACCGTGGGTCGCTGAGGGTCGCTGAGATAGAACTTCAGCGATCCCAGCGACTGGGTCGCCAGGTTCGTTGAGGGTCGCCAGCAAAATAAATTAGTTTGTTTCCATAAAGTCGCTGGGGTCGCTGAACCCGTTTTTGAGCGATCCTGGCGACTTCAGCGACTTCAGCGACCATATGGAAACCAGGCTTTATCATTAGACACGTTTTAATAATGGAAATTAGCATGGGTTCATAATGATGCTATTTTGTGCGCAGAAAGAAGCTGCCCTTTTCTATGAACATTACACAGGTTTCACAAGATTGTACCCGACTTCGACTAAGATCAATTGGCAAGTATTTGATGCCACGGTTCATTTTCTGCAGTCAAAAGGGCATCCTTGTTTGTGAACATTAGGCGGGTTTCAAAAAACGCAACTTAGCATTCGTTCATACTAATGCCATCTTGTCCCCTGAATGAAGCTACCCTAATCTTATCATTAGACACGTTTTAATAATCGAACTTAGCATGGGTTCATAATAATGCTATCGCGTGCATTGAAAGAAGCTACCCCTTCTTTATGAACATGGCACAGGTTTCACAAGATTGTACTCGAATAAGATCAATTAGCAAATATTTGATGACACGGTTCATTTTGTGCAGTCAGGAAATCAAAAAATCGTTTCAAAGTGCACATTTATAATACACAAGCAGGTAGAAAGCGTCGCTGCTTTTCGGCAATCTTTCCGCAGGTATTTTTGCAAAAAATTACTTCTGACATTGGCCTAATTTTGTAAACAAGTCTATAGTGAAAAAGTACATTTTGTATATCTACTTTCCCAATCTATGCTAAATTGTTGAAATTTGGTGGTACACCGTCCTATCCTGGTGTAAATTTTTGGCGGCTCTATACATATTGTTTTCAAAACATAATTTAACTCTGAAAACGACTCAGGCGCGAATAAAGTACCTTTGATGTAATTCTTTACTGCCGTATTATTGAAATATGCTCGTGGTGCACCAACCGGGCATAAGTTTTTGTTTCTCTACCTTGCTTCTTTCCAAGAAAACTGTCAAGACGACTCAAATACGCGAAGTTTGCATATTCGTAAATACTGCTTCCACGATGCTTCATGAATTAAATTTCATACGGCAATATTTTAGTAAAAGAACGTATCATTTATCTATATTCAGAATAAAGACTGTTAATTGTTAATATGTCAAAACTGATAAATTGCTTGTTGCTGCAATATAAATATTTCTTTAATTATATTCTGTTAGGCAACACCAAACAACGCACACACCTTAGACAAAAATAAAATATTCGTTTCGATGTTTCAAAGCGGCGCCATGAACATATTTTACAGGGCCACAAAAAGTAACCCATTTTGCAAAATTTGGTTCACGAAACGCGTCTTATGGAAAAGGTTAGGTCAGAAAGTTAACAGGGTGAGAAAAGCAAAACAATCATGTTCAAATTTTTCCAACACCGAACATATCAGAAGAAGATAAACATTTCAGTTTTTATTATTAGCGAACTGAGAAAGGTCGCGCAAGAAAGAGAATCATTTTCGAGTTTTCTATAAAAAATTGTCTCTTTGCCTGAGAAAGACATTCACAATTTTTTTCTAAACGCCATTTTGGATCAGGTGGTAACTAACTTTTGATGACTAACTGTATGTTATTCTGCTCTATCAAAGACATTTGTGCTGATATTGTTAGTTCATCCAGTTTTTCAAATTAATGTTGTTATAACTTTTTGGTGCATTTGTAGTGTGCTCAGCAGCCTTACCAATGAGCACTTCAACTAACTAGCGAATCATAACACGCATTCTAACACTTAACCATATTTATCAATTATTATCTAAACAAACATATTCATTAGCCTTTTATAGTCAAACGTCTAACCATAACCTACTCTTAACCTTATTTGCTTAAGTATTTACGACACACCCAACCTCGCAACTTATATTTAATCAAACGCAACACTCAGTTAGTAGTTAATTAATTAAGCATTCATTTTGGTATCATACACACAAGAAAGAAATTGACATCGTTTCTCTTCGAGCCTTCTGACTACAAACTTCAAAGCAACTACGAAAGCTGGGTAAGTGTCTTGTAAACCTATTTCGATTAGTGATTATAGTAGCTACTCCAGCATTACTAAATTACTAAACATTTATCCGATTCCATTCAATGTAATTAAAAAATGTTACGTAACCTTGTAGATAGCTTGCGATTGCTTGGCAATAGAGCAAAGTTGCTCGATAGTAGATGTTTTGTGGCCTTGTTTTTATAATCTTTACCTGTTACCCTTTGCAATGCCACCATTTTCTCGTTACTCGCCCTTACTTATTAAACAATATTTGTTAATAATTCTTTGTTGTACCACACAACTGCGGCTAATCGATTGCCCGTCTTTTCACTTTCCTCAACTTCAAGCCTCATTCGTTTAATAAATACAAAAGTGTACTTGTGGTGATGGGAGTCTGTGATTATATGGCATACTATCTTGAAACCCCTGAAAGCCTTATTAAGTGTTTATCGTAAGTTTGTAGCTGACAATTTGCACCAAACATCTTATTCAATTCATTCTTGTCCATACTATTGTATTTAACCTTACTCACGATAGTTTCAATACTCAATTACTTGAACAACTCTCTGTACAACTATTCACTGCAATTTAAGCATAAACTTCTGATATATTCCTACTACAGTGCCTCATGCGATTTCCTCCGCGTTCATACATTGCACTCCGCAGGTAGTTACTGTGAGCCAATGCCCTGCAATGTTGCGACTAACCTTTACATCCTTTTTTGCCACTTTAATTATTTTAAAGTTTGGTTACTAAATTATTGTCATCAAACACATCCTTATTTTGATGATTTATTTATTCATGCCAATCACACCTACACATATGCTTACCAAAGCGAGTAACTGTTGAGCATCAGTAGTCTTTTGTGCCATAATGTTCCCTTCCTATATTTGGCCGATCGACGCATGGTGGCTTTGTTCCGGCGCCTGGATGCTTTAGAAGCAGGGCAAGCTCAATTTGAGGAAGATCTGTAGAGGAATATAGTGCAGTATGCCGTAACGTGAAAAGATGACTTTTGCAAGCATGCAGTTCTGGCTTTAGGTGGACATGATAAAACTGCCGGCCCCAAACTATCAGCATAAGAAAGTTCTTTTTTTGCCTTCGTTCACACCTGGCTTTAAAAAAGCATGCTACCCGAAGCACTTTAACAGCTGTTCTATATTCTTGATGGCATCGGAAGTAGATATTGGATCATCATGTCAGCATCGGTTGAAATTAAATGCGATTGCTTGAATTGGAAGCTATCAATTCGTCTTACAGTATAAGGGCAGATTAATATAAGAACAGAACACAAAATTTCATCCCATTTGGCAATATCTACTCATTTGTACAAATGCATCAAAAGTAAAAAAGAAACAGTTTTTGAATTTATTTTATTTTGATGCAATGATAATATCATTCGGTAGAGTCTTCTACTACTTTCTTCTTTCGTTTATCTCTTCGCAGCCAGTGCAATCCTTATCAATGCACTTTGTGAAGGGAGGGCATTGTGGCTCTACTTGACGACGTGTGCATTTCACAATTTGAGGTTTCCAAGCCAGCTCTTCTTGGCTGACAGCTTCCTTCATCTTGAGCTCCAATTGCCACATGCAGCCACCAGTAAAAGCATCTCCATTACTGTAATTATCACAACTGAGGGTGGTTTTCTTTGTTTCTGTTGAGCTGGATGTCCACGCCGAAGCCAAAGAGGCAGAGACACTGATCGAAGTTTTCGCTTTTGCAAAAACAACTCCAGCCTCCATTTCAGCACCGACAGTCACTGTCACAGATGCAGTGATGGTTCTTGAATAGCTAACTGAATTGGAAATTGCATGGGTCACCTTTCCATTTTGATTACATGCAACCAAGTTCCATTTTGCTTTTGGAACCGTCCATTTCTTAGTTATCCACTTGAAACGCTGATCTGGTAATGCGTCACAATCGGCAGTAGCAATGTTGCCATTTCCTCCTGTTCCTGGAACGTCCATACACAGGCCTGACTTCTTGTTTCGAAATGAACAGAATTCGTCATTGCAGAGTTGCTCTGGTCGGGTCCACATCTGGTCTTTTAAGTCTTCGCAATTGTGGACAATAATGTTGCCGCTGCCCGAGGAACCTGATACTTCTACACACCATTTTGATTCTTCATTAAGTAACTCACCATTTTCATAATATCGAAACCATTGGTCCATCTGATCCTCGCATTCATACGTCAGGACGTTTGTATTCTTCTTTAATTTGCCTCCTTTATCACTTTGACATCGAGGCAAAGATCGGATTCTTCGTTGATCAGCCGACCAAAGCCAAGCTGCTCTCCTCTTGAACGGAAATAGAAGTATTGGTCATCCATGTCTTCGCATTCATGAAAGTTAACTCCACCTTCTCCACTACTTCCTGAAACATCAAGACATTTCCCATTTTCCACATTAATAATCTCTTTCGCTTCTTGCTCAATACCACCGTTGTCCGTGAACACTTTTGTTTTCCCAACTCGCCACTTTTGATGTTCAGGGATCTCTGGAAGTAGAATGCATCGAGATGACGTCACCGACCCGCTGCTCTCACTGGGATTCGTTGGTGTGAAGCAAAAGTTTGTTGCCTGGTTACGGATAGTGCCGTCACCACAGAAGATGATTTGTTGGTCTCTGTAGCCGTCGCATTCGTGTGTGCCAATACTGCCTGCGCCTTCGTTACCACTGATGTCAACACATTTCTTTGACTTGAGAACACGCAACTCAGCAATAATAATTGGATCGGTACATGTCACTTGGCAACGAACATGCAACAACAGGCTTGACAACAGAATTGTAGAGATTATAACACGAAGCATTATGCGGCCAATTATACTAAAAGAAGAGAAAAAATTTTGTCATTATTGTCATCTTAACCATTGACTGAGGTGTAGGAGTGTTGCTATTAGATGTGTTAGTAAGACATTTATAACCGCCTTGTTTTAAAATGCAGTAATTCCTGGGGCAAAGCTGAAAGAATCGGTATCTTTTGCAGAGTAAAAGATATAGCCCAAAATTTTTCAATTTATACCACTTTCGTTGTCCAATCGAATTCATAATATATTATTTTTCTCATTCGTTCTACAGCGTATTTAGCAATACAAAATTTCGCAGTACGCATTTACACTTGGGGGGCAAAGTGTTGTACCACCTGGTTCAAATTGGCGTCTAAAAGTGGCCCAAGGCCTATGCAAGAACATTTACATGACAATATATAGACATGAGACAGCTGTCAATAATAAATTTATTTGACTAAAGTAAAATCAAAATTTCATACATTTGCACATGAAAACAAAATTTAAACCTTGTTGTATTGTTTTGTAATAATAATGTAAAAAATTTGTTCAGTGCTTGTTGATCCCTGGTTCGCAAAATATAGACAAGAACTGTAAATCAAAAAATTGCTTACGTGTCCAATTATCGTGATGCCAGTGAAGAGATCTTTCCAAATATGAATAAATCAATTCCACAAAGGAGTATATTGATGATTATGTTTATCTTGTGCAGTCAAAATACCAACACTGTTTATAGGTATCAAACAGGTTTGACGACATCCAACCTGTAGTAGATCATTTTGACAAGTTAAAAATTAATTAATGATTGTGTAAAGATTTTGTTTATTTTGTGCAGTCAAAGAAGCAATTTTGTTTGTGAATATCAGACAGGTGTCAAAAGCTTAGCATTAGTTCATAATAATGCTATCTGGTGCGCTGAAGGAAGCTATTATTATCTGATCATTAGACACGTTGTAAAAATCTAACTTTGTTTTAATTGATGATAATATTATCTCGTGTACTCAAATAAGCAATTATGTTCATGAAGATCAAACTGGTTTCTCAATTATTTTCTTGGCATTTACTTCATGAGAAACATCCTTGTTTATGAACATTAGACAAGGTTCACAAAATTGTGAACCCTGTGATTTCCCTTCAGAGTTCGGGTAAGGGGATGTCAACTGTACAACTTTATACGAAAAAAATAAACTACTTTTTCGATGTATTAATGCGGTGCCATGAACATATGTATAAAGGAAGGGCCACAAAAAGTAACCATCCGTAGCAAAGTTTTGTTCACGAAAGGCATCTTATGGGAAATCTTAGGTCAGAAAGTTAACAGGGTGAGAAAAGCAAAACAATCATGTTCAAATTTTTCAAAGACCAAACATATCAGTTAATAAGCATTTCAGTTTTTATTAGCGAACTGAGAAAGGTCGAGGAAGAAAGAGAATTATTTTCGAGTTTTCTATAAGAAATTGTCTCTTTGCCTGAGAAAGACATCGACAATGTTTTGTTTTTCTGAACGCCATTTTGAATCATGTGTTGGAGGACTAACTGCATGTTATTCTGCTCTATCAAAGATATTTGTGTTGATATTTTTAGTTCACCCAGCTCTTCAAATTAGCGTCAAGTTGAGCTTCATCAATAGTGTAACGTGTACGGTGGCACAGTAGTATGACACAGATAGAGACGTTCTTCAGCGAGGTCTTACTAATTCAGAATCACACATATATCTAACTATTTTACACACGTACAAAGACTATACATTGACGGAGTTCTGGCTAGTGTCTGTCGTTACCGGAACACTGAGACAATACACAAGCTAAGATAAGAACATAAACTGTACATGACGAGAGATACAAACGGATTATTGACAGGGAAACAGAGTATAATTAAATAGAAGAGAATCACGCCACATATAACTAGAATGAATGAACAGTCACGTGCTTTATGCACGTGACACCTTCCCCCCCCTTAATGCGCTTCAATGGGCAACAACATCTCCGTAACGTGTGGGCGGATTGATCACCTGGCGGAGGCGTGGCGGTCTGGCAGTCCCCCCGCGAATCCCGACCCTATCCTCCAGTTCAACCGATTCTCCTTCAACAACAGTTATACCGGGCGTTTCGGGTGACGGACAGCACAGTTCTCCCTGGTTCAGCGGGGTGGGGCAGGACTTTAATTGATTGTGATGTACGATCTTACTTATACCGTTGCTGGACCGAATACTATAGTTAACCCCTGTTCTGGAAATTATTTTGTAGGGGCCAGTCCATTTCCTACCAAATTTCCATTTCTTGGGCCTACGAAGCCAGATAGTGTCACCAACCTCGAATGATACCCAGTCCCTGTGACCCCGATCATAATTTCTACTCTGCCTATTTCTAGCTAACTGGAGGTTTTTCTGCGCTAACTGGTTAGATATCTGTATGGCTTTGCGTAACGAGCGGCTGTAGTCTGATTGACTATTCGCATTTTGCAGCGGCACGCTTAGCTCGACCTCGATAGGCATACGCGCAGGGTGGCCAAAAACTAATTCATAAGGCGAGAGACCTGCCGATTCTTGGGTACTGGTATTATAAGCAAAAACGGCCTGATCGATCCATAAATCCCAATCTACTGTGTGTTCGGATACAAAACTAGAAATTATTTCCTGCAAGGTGCGGTTCTGTCACTCAACTAACCCATCTGCCTGCGGATGATATGCGGTAGTTCGGGATTTCTTAATGCCAAGGATATCGTAAATTTCATGCATTAAAGTGCTGTCAAAGTTTTTGCCCTGGTCAGAATGTAAGATTACTGGCGGCCCAAAACGAGAAAAAGCGCGTGATACTAAAATTTGTGCTACGGTGGCGGCTTTCTGATCCTTGGTAGGAAAGGCCTCGCACCATTTAGTAAAATGGTCCATCAACACTAATATGTGACGGTTCCCTCTACTCGTTTCCGAAATTGGTCCCATGTAATCCATGGCCCAGAAGACAAAAGGTTCGCTTATTTCAATGGGTTTTAACGGCGCCCGAGTCAACTTAGAATCATGTTTAATCTGGCTGCAGCGGGTGCATTTCTGAACAAACTCTTTAATTGAAAAGTCCATGCGAGGCCAGAAAAATCGTTCTTTGGCGCGAAGAATAGTTCGGTTGATACCCATGTGACCGGCAGAAGGGCTATTGTGTAGACCAGCAAGGACACGCGGAACAAGACTAGCAGGAATCACTAACTGTTCGCGCGCAAATCCTTGTTTAGATGTTTGAGCTTTAGCCAACAATCCGTTATTAAAATACAAGCGGTCCCAACAGTCCCAAAAAGGTCGCAATTGTGGGTCGTGTCGCCAAGCAAAGATAGGCGGTTTAGGAAGGTTTTGTTCCTTTAAAGCTTTTACGATGTTAATGGCCGGGTCACTGTGCTGAGCTGCATATAAATCGATATCAGGTACTAATTGAACTAGACAGGTAACAGACGGAATGTTTGACAACGTATCAATTTCGTTAGGCCCAGCTGATGCTGTATGGTTGAGTCGAGAAAGAGCATCAGCATTTTGATTAGACGCCCCAGGCCGATGTTTGACGGTAAATTGAAATTCCTGCAGGTCCATAATCCAACGGGCAACACGCCCTTTTGGCTCCATCGATTGTAGCCATCTAAGCGCACTATTATCTGTCACAATTTCAAACTCGTGGCCTAATAAATAAACACGAAAATGTTTAGCGGCAAAAACTACTGCTAACGCTTCTTTTTCCATGGTGGCGTAATTGCGTTCGCGCGGAGAAAGCGTGCGACTAGCGTAAGAAATCACGTGCTCACGGCCATGTGTGTCAATTTGCGTGAGTGCGGCACCAAGACCTACGTCGGAAGCGTCAGTTTGAAGAACAAAACGCCGTTCAAAATCAGGATATGCTAAAACCGGTGCGGAACACAATAAGATTTTAAGCTGTTCAAATGCGGCTTGATGAAGCGGTAACCAGGTAAAACGTGCTTGCTTTCTAGTTAAATCGGTAAGTGGCGCAGCAACAGTTGCAAAAGCTGGAATAAAACGCCGGTAATAACCTGCTAAGCCTAAAAATGAACGCAGTGCTTCTAAAGATTGTGGTGCAGGTAGATCACGAACGGCTTTAATTTTATTGGGATCAGTGTGTACCCCATTACGCGAAACCGTATGGCCTAAATATACAACTTCTTTCGCCCCAAACGAACATTTAGAAAGCTTAACACGGACATGATTTTCGCGGAACCGCTGTAGTACCGTTTGTAAACGCGCGCAGTGTTCAGAAATTGTTTGTGAATAAATGATAACGTCGTCAAAGTAACAAAGGCAAATATCATATGTGAGGCCGGACAGAATTATTCCTACAGCGCGCGCAAACGTGGCAGGCGCATTTGACAAACCATAGGGCATCCGTAGAAATTCGAACAACCCAGCAGGCGTAATAAAAGCCGTTTTTTTGCGCGCTTCAGGTGACATTTCCACTTGCCAATAACCGCTGCGCAAATCAAGTGTACTAAAATACGTGTTATTACTTAAAGAATCTAATAAATCATCGACCCGTGGTAATGGGTGTGCATCGGTTTTAGTGACTAAATTAACTTTGCGATAATCGATACAAAACCGGTATGTGCCGTCTTTCTTTTTGACAAGCACAACAGGCGACGCCCAGGGGCTAGTACTAGGTTGAATGACCTTTTGAGCCAGCATATCAGAAACCTGTTTATCAACTTCTCCGCGATAATGAAAAGGTAAGCGTCTGGGCTGTTGGCGAATTGGAGGGGCATTTTCAGTGTCGATTTTGTGCGACAAGACCGTGGTATGCCCCAGTTCGTTGGCAAAAACGTCGGAAAATTCGAGCAATACGTTCCGTATCTCTGTCTTATGTCTATCACTAAGATCTGAACTAAGTGCGTTATCTAATTCGGCAACAGTTTGTTGATCCAATGAAGGAGACAAACTGGCAGCCACTAGGTCTTGAGACACTTGTTCAACAGTCGAAACTAATGGCCAAAATTGAGCGATCTTCTCACCTGCATGCAATGTAACATCTACAGTAGATGGATTTAAAATACGCACTGGTATTTTTCTTTGACATGAAAAACTAACTGTGTAGGCTGTATAAAGTGCAAGATCTGATAAGTCATTCAGCTTGCCTATCATTCCCAACTGGTCACTACATTGCTTAGGTACCTGTGCTTCAACTAAACTTTCTGTACGACTGGGTACTAACAAATCCTGGGCCAAGGTCACAAAAACTGGTCCACGCTCGACTGATTGCACAAATACTGGTAAACCCTTCCCTGGGGGCGGACTGGCAGATGCAGAAAACCCAGGAGGCGGTTGGCGTGCAGAATCAGACAAAGGAATTAACGGAGTACTGCCATGAGATCCAACCAAACAATTAGAATTACCTAGGGTGGCCAATTGCAACAAATTAGAGGTGAGAAAATCCCACCCCAACACGCATTGGAGAGGTTGAAGCACATTATCGCAAACCATAAATTCCCCAGAATACGACAAACAACTATCCGGAAAGTTAATAGAAATAACTACAGAACCTGCATCATCAAACATGACAGCATTCTTCCAAGAGTTATCATCTTGCGTGAATAAAGCTTTAGATAAGTACGAAAATGTTATCATTTATGGTGACATAAATATAGACTGGCAAAATCGTTGGCACCCTGGTTTCGAGAACCTCAAAGAGTTCTGCGACGTTTTTGATCTTGAAAACTTAGTGAGGGGTAAAACCTGCTTTACAAGTAATCATAGTTCTTCCATAGACGTGATTCTTACAAATCGTAAACGGAACTTTCAAAAACATCTGCTTTTGAAACCGGTTTAAGTGACTGTCATCTTATGGTCACAACATGTATGAAGTCTTGCATTCCCCGACTCAAGCCCAAGAAGATTACTTATAGAAGTTACAAAAAGTTCTCTACTGAAAATTTTCTATCTGATGTAAAAAATGCTAGCCTCGTATGTTTCTCAGACGATCCAAACTTTTGCTATGAGGATTTAGAAAATAAGTTTCACAAAATCATAGATAAGCATGCCCCCCTGCGAACCAAAACTGTGAGGGGAAACGACGCACCCTTTATGAATAAAACATGGAGAAAAGAAATATATAACAGATCTCGCCTACAGAAAAAATTCAAGAAAAACCCCTCCAGAGAAAACGAGCTTAATTTCAAAAAGCAGAGGAATAAATGCGTCTCTCTCAGAAAAAAGGCGATCAAATCTCATTTCAACAAGGTGACGGAAAATGGGTTAATGACAAATAAAGATTTCTGGAATCTAGTGAAACCATTCCTGACAAATAAAGGGGTTTATCAGGGAACGACATTTTGCTTGTAAAGGACGAGAAGATCATTACTGATGATCGTGAGCTTGCTGAGACTTTTAACGAACATTACATTAATATAGTCGAAAAATCAAGTGGGAAAAAACCACAAAGCTTAGCTGACATATATGAACAAACCAGTGATAGAGACATTGTGAGATTGATTCTTGAAAAATATGCAAACCATCCTAGTATCTTAGCTATAATCCAAAATCCAAAAAACAATTTTCCAACCTTTTCATTTCGTGCGGTTGAATCGAATGAAGTCATGAAGTTTTTAAAAAAGGTAGATAGCAAAAAGTCAACAGGGGAAGATCAAATTCCGCCTAAGCTAGTGCTTTTAGCTTCTCGAGAACTTGCGGTACCGCTAACAAATGCAATAAATAATAGTTTTAAGAAATGTCAATTTCCAGACAAGGGGAAGCGAGCTGCTGTTACCCCCTTAGACAAGGGTGAGCCAGTTCGTACCACAGAGAAAAACTTTCGACCTGTCAGCGTCTTAAACGCTTTTTCCAAAATCTATGAAAAAATAATCAAAGAGCAGCTCACTCCTCACCTTGACCATTGTCTTTCACAGTTCATAGCGGCGTACAGACATCAGTACAACACACAACATGTCTTAATACGAATGATTGAAGAATTGAGACGTAATCTTGATAAAGATAATGTCGTAGGGGCCATTCTTATGGACCTTTCAAAGGCTTTCGACTGTATCCCGCATGATCTCCTGATTGCGAAATTGTCTGCCTATGGTTTTTCATGAGGATGCGCTTGTTTATATTTATTCCTACCTGAAACGAAGACAACAACCGGTGCGAATCAATAACACCTACAGCACTTCCCAACTTGTGATCTCCGGGGTACCACAGGGGTCTGTTCTTGGTCCCATTTTATTTAACATATATATTAATGACATTTTTCTCTATATAAAGAAAGCAACTCTGCATAATTACGCAGATGACAACACTTTGACAGCTTTTTCAAACTCCTTCCCAAATCTGATTAGAATCTTAGAACAAGAATCAAATGTCGCAATCGACTGGTTGGAAAGGAACCAAATGATTGCGAACCCAGATAAATTTCATGCCCTACTTGTTAACAAAAGCAAGAACGACACAACTGGAAAAACAATAACCATACATGGGAAGCAGAAAAAATCTGAAAACATAGTAAAACTATTGGGGGTAAAAATTGATCACAACCTAACTTTTGATGAACATATTTCCGATCTGTGCAGAAAAGCCGCTGCACAACTAAATGCATTAAAAAGACTTCAGGGTTACATGGGTTTTGATGCCAAAAAGATATTGGTCCAAAGTTTTGTATGTTCGAACTTTAATTACTGCCCTTTAGTATGGCATTTTTCCTCTGCGAAATCTGTTGAAAAAATTGAGAAGATCCAAGAAAGAGCTCTCAAATTTCTTTTTAACGATACTACAAGCTCGTATGACACCTTACTTTCAAAAGCAGGAAAAAGCACAATGAGGATCAGCCGTCTCAGAACTCTTTGTATTGAAATTTATAAAACTGTCGCAAAGCTGAATCCCCCTTTTATACAAAACATTTTTAAACTAAAACAAACAGCAAGGTCAGCAAGGAATCCAAAAGAATCGATTCATTATAGACCAAACCAAGTAACATTTGGCTCGAAAAGTCTCTTGTCATTGGGACCACAAATCTGGAATGCTTTGCCAAAGGAACTTAAAATGGCTGAAAATGTCCAAACTTTCAAAAGACAAATAAAACAGTGGAACGGGCCAGCTTGTAAATGCCATGCTTGTATTGTATGCGGTTAAATTGTCTCCTCATTTCGTAATAAATTATGGTAGTTAAGTAGTTAACTTGAATGAGGATTGTATGTAGTCATTCAACATAAATGAGGATTGTATGTAGTCATCCCCGCTTGTATTGTATGCGGTTAATTTGTCTCCTCATTCGTAATAAATTATGGTAGTTAAATATTCGATTTAGATTAGTTTTTCTGTAAAGCTATTAGAGCTATCGAATTAAAATAAGATGACAAACAAACAAAACAAACCTAGCGAATTTAAAGGTTGGCCTGTGATCGATATACATTTGTTGGAGGTGCTTCTAAGCGGCGGGCATGGCTGGTTGCGCTGTTTGCAGCCCGCAGCAATTTGCTGGAAAACAGTAAAACTGATGATGGATTTCATTGACCCGGTGTCAATGAGAGCAGGTACTAGAACGCCCGAAACTTCACAAAATAACAAGGGTTGGCGAAGGCCTTTAGACTTCGCAGCGGAAGGGGAAACAGAAGCATCTCCAACTGAAAATACTGAGGGGTGCTGATCGCTCCAACCCATTAGCGAGGCACCCCTTGGTAGTTTAAAGCTACAGACTTACGGTCATCGGCTATTACAGGATACGGAGGCGTTGTACGGCGTTGGTTGTTGGCGCATACAGCTGCTGTGTGTCCCCAGCCAGAACAAGCTGAGCAGCGCATCGTATTCGTAGTGGGCTGATGGTCTTGACGGCAATTCCGCGCAAAGTGGCCTTCCTGCTGACAACGAAAGCAACGAATGCGGCGTTTTGTCGGTGGTGGCGGCGGTGAGGTAGGGGCAATTGCTGCCACAAGATCGGTTTGACGGGCGGTCAGTTGTGCCAACAAATCAACCATTTTCGTCATTTGTTGTTGATGTTGTTCTTGCTGTTGTTGTAGTTGGCCAATCACAGTTGGAGACTCAGCAGCGGAAGATTCATCGAGGCCGGAAGCACATGTTGCGTAGTTCGAATTGCTTGTTGCACATGTTGCGTAATTCGAATCGCAATTCAAGCTTTGCCTTCAAGCTTTGAAGGCAAAGCTTGAATTGCGCGATGCCTCTGGGCAAAAGACCCCATTTCGTCCAACTGCTGTATTGGATTAGATTCCAAAAGTTTCATTTTCATGCCGTTAGGCAGGCCTTTCATAAATTGACGCTTCAGCAAAGCATCGAAAGCTGCGTTCCTTAGATCAGGCTCAGCATCTTTTAGGCAGGCCTTTAATCGCCATAAAAACAACATCGGGTCTTCAGATGCCCGCAGAGTTGAATCCTCGAATACGCGATAGTGACGCTCACGATCAACTGGTGGCGAAAAACAGCGCAAAAGACTTGTCGTTAAATGAGAGTACGTGTTTTTTTCATCCTCCCCCAACGATTCAAAATACGTGGCTGCAGGGCCTTGTAGAAATGCCGGCAATTTAGCAAACCGTTTGGCATCTGTGTCCCAACCATTAGCTTGTGCACATCGTGTGAAATGCTTCAACCATCCACTAAAATTTCCCTCACTAAAACGCTCGGGAAGAACGTTTGCCATAATCAAGCCAGTTTACTCCTGTCACCAATTTGTAACGTGTACGGTGGCACAGTAGTATGACACAGATAGAGACGTTCTTCAGCGAGGTCTTACTAATTCAGAATCACACATATATCTAACTATTTTACACACATACAAAGACTATACATTGACGGAGTTCTGGCTAGTGTCTGTCGTTACCGGAACACTGAGACAATGCACAAGCTAAGATAAGAACATAAACTGTACATGACGAGAGATACAAACGGATTATTGACAGGGAAACAGAGTATAATTAAATAGAAGAAAATCACGCAACATATAACTAGAATGAATGAACAGTCACGTGCTTTATACACGTGACAATAGGTCCATCCGTTGCACTTTCCAATGCATTAAAAACGTTTTGGAATTCTTGAATGTGTAATTTTAGTTTCTTCCTCCGTGTCTGATCTTGTCGATATCTCTTCGATCGGGATCTGCAACCTGCGTGCATTAATTTCTGTTGGATATTTCTCATGATTTTTCTGCATTTTTTAGGAGGTTTTTGTGTCAGCTAGACAAGTTCTTCATTACGTTTCAACTTCAGCTTCTAAACTACTTTACTTTCTCTTGTTCTTCTATGAGTAAAAGCAACATTTTCTCAATAGAATAACAACAACGCTCTGCTATCATGTCGCAAAATGTACGTGTAGTTTCTTAAACAAATTAATTAATATCAAAGTCAAACCCTGCAAGCTTAAAACTGAGCTCCGGCAAAACTGAATAGCTTACTTCTTGGCAAAAAAATTTGCCAATTTCACGTCCTGGACATAAAAAGTACAAGGGTATATTCATGAGCTAACTAAGTGCAGTGTGGAACTAATATTATCAAAAATGTTTTACATGTCATATTTTCAGACAATTTTTCGACAGATGCCTTCTTCTAGCCGAGCTAAACTGTAAACAAAACGACCCAAAGATATATGTTCCTCATTACTTTGAATAAATGGAAAAAAAACATTGTTTAACTAATTTGTTCAATCAAGGTATCGCAAGACCTCGTTGAAAAGCATAGCATATAAAACAGATAGCAGGCCCAAAGGAAAATACATAGGCATGAATCAGTTGGAACCATAAAGGTAAGGTAGGATATAAGATACACTAGAGTGCGCACTCCTATTGACGCATCGATTCCAAAGTTGAAGCATTTTTCGGCCATTTTGTTCGAGGCTCGCAGGTGAATTTTACGGTCTGATGCCTTACAATTCAAATGTAAAATACGTGAATATTATTATTGCTGAAGATCAAATAAATACTGAAATGTTCCTAAAGTCATTGTCGATTCAATATATTAAAGTTTTATTTGTGGATCGGGTGAATTACTACTATTTTAGAAGACCATATTTTGCAGTGCAGTGCTGCCTGAAAACAAGTAGCCTAAGAATTTGGCGATAAAAAGTACGGGCAGTTTGCATTTTACAGTACACCCTCAAATAGGGTAAATTAGGTATCAATCGATGGGCAATAACCTCCTGAGTACGAATCTGCAATAACAATTGTGGAAGACAGTTCAAAAGTTATGCCCTTTTTTATCGGGAGCCTAACACCTATCAACGGCAGCTAAAGGTGGGTCGTTTGGTATCTAGGTTATCGTATTTGGGTGTGGTCCGCAAAATGCAACTCTACTTTCCGAAAACAGTAGTAATACACTCAATCCAGCAATAGAGCTTTAATATGTTAAATCTGAGTCTATGATATTACGAAGGTTCCAATCTTTATTTGAGTCTGAGCAATTGTAATATTCACGTAATGTTTGTTCAATTTTCGTTCAAGGGTACAGAACGTGAAATTTTCAAATGAGCCTCCAACAAGATGGCGTCCCAACTGTTTCACCGCGAGGAGCATGGTTTGTACTCTGGTGTTTATTATGTCCTACCTCAATGGCTACAACTAAAATCTTTTGTGCGAGTCACTGCAGAAATTTTCAGGTATCACGAGAAAGAGTCTCATGATACCTACGCATCGCCTGGCAACGGGCCCTTCCCTGTGTGCAGCGCATCCATTTCAAATTCCTCTGCCGACTTTGATATTAATTGTCTTAGCCTATGTTAAACCACTCATATGGTAAGTTCTCACTAAATCCTTATAGTTCTCATTTTTCATAGACTCGGCAAGTTGTTTGAGCACCAACATTTTCAGTGAGTCATTCTCAGCAAATGCAACGTCTTCTCAAAGAACATCACAAAACACCAGTGAGTTTGCTCCTCTTTGTTTCACGCCATATTCTTTTAAGAATTTTGTTCTATGTTTATTTTCTTTGCGTTTTCCACATTTCATCTGCATTCCTATATTTCAACCAGTTTTTTGGCAACTGCAAGAACCAGCTGTATGTTTAGGAAATTTCTTTACCTCATGTTTTTAATTTTTATTATGTCTGGGCTTTTCAAATTAGGCCTTTCCATTTTGTTTTGTGACATTTGCCTCCTTGCTATTTTACGTAAAGTTTTCGTCCCCGGGAGACATTCCCAGATGCATGTTCTTTTTCCTTTCCCCAAGGCTTTGCGGTGTCTCCAATTTTACTGCTTGTATCCAAATCCCTATGCACATTTCACTTCGCTGACCCAATTCCAGTTTTTATATTATTAAGATGATGATTATTTAATCGCATATTAATGTTATTATTTCAATTGCGACGTTTATACTTACGATATTGATTTGTTTTGTGTATGAAATGTATGAACGATCATACTGTACTGTTCATTTTTTGGATTACATGTAGTTTTAATGTTTATCCCCCGAAAAAGACCCTTTTCTTTAAATTTACCGATTACATCATGGATTAGCTGCGATTTGATATCGTTGCTATTGTTACGCTAGATGACAGCCTTTTCGACATTTTTGATTTGTTTAATTACAAGTCTGGAAGTCTTACGAAGTATGGCATTTAACGCTGTGCTTGTTTGTTTCAAACTTAACAATAATCAAATGTCTAACATGTCGCTGTTCCAATTGCAACCTTTCGCTTGTATCCGTTCTCTAATCACAATAATAGAAATTTCTTCATGTTCATCCATCTTTATCATTCGACCTGCCCCCCCCCCCCCCCGTGACAGAATCCTTCACAAAACAACAGAGGTGTCTTCTTTTATTTTATTCAACCGTATTTGGCGTTGCCCTACATGGTTGAACTGTTTCCAACGTTGCCAGGATGCAAATGTTTGTAGTTGATGTTTTTCCATTTTCGATTAAAGGGCTTATGCAGCCTAAAATGACATCTCGATTTTTTTACGGAAATGGAAAGAAAAAGATCTGAGTATCACTATGAACCTATTTTGAGTGTTTTCTGACGAGTATAAGTATGTTTTTTTCAAGCTCAAAGAAACCCAGGTCTGTTGAAGAGCTGTGACGTCAGTTTGATGACACGCAAATCATTTTTTATAGGGGTCAGTATGGGAAAAATTGACCGCGCGCCACAGTGTTTTTAATAACTCGACTTAGGCGACGCCGATTTCAATTATCTCACCTGTGGCTAAAAGCGCGATATTTTCCTCACATTATGAGTCAATTTCTGTTGTTTTCAATAGAACATAAAAATTTTGACAAATTTTGAAAAAAATAAAATTTTCATGATTTTGGTGAAATGTGACGTCAGAATGAACCGAGCTATTGTTCTTCAACTATTGTTCTCTGAGGAAGAGCTACCCGGCATGTTGAAACAGTGTCTGGCTAAAATCTTTTCAAAATGTCGGATTGCGAAAATATTAGTGAAAACAAATTCCTCTGACAACGAAGGAAGAAGTCTTCTTGAGAGTGTAGCGAAGAAGACGAAGACTATTCAATAGTCTTCGTATAGTCGAAATTTGTACGAAGGGGAACCTCTTCTTGCAAGAAGACCCAGAGCTGGGTACGGCAGTGATGATAAAGGTTCGGGTTGTGAAGGCCTATCTCTGAATGAAAGAGCTGGATGCCCGTTTTGAAAATAAAACTTATGTTGATAATTGGTTAGTTCATTTATTATTTAATAAATTATTGGCAACTGTTAAACATTAATTCTATGGAATCATATGAGTTTTGTTCATTGTACTGTTTTGTCTTCAGTTGTTACGGTCAAATCCAGGTCTTTAGAAGAGTTTCGAGAGTTATGGAGAGAGATGAATTAAGTGTTGGTCCAACTCGCGCTGTTGGGTTCTCCGACAACACATGTTCGACTATGAAATGCTTTTTTAATACTCTTTATTAGTGTTTGTTTCCCTAGTTTAAGTTGCATATTGACGTTGTTCTTCAGTCTGGCCGGTTTGTTGTTTTTGTTAGCCGTGGTGCGCGAAGGTGTCTGGGATTGTGCATCATTCTGACGTCAATTTCTTCAACGGAATTTGTCCAAATTCCCTATTTTGACAATGAATAACTCAAAAACTACAAAATATTTTATATTCTGGTTGCGGCATGTTGATAAGCATGTTGAATTCTATACTTTTCAGCAAAAGAGACTATATGTAATTTTAGGCTGCATAAGCCCTTTAATCCACAGACAAAGTTTGTCTATTCCTGCGTTGTTCCCGTCTCACGACTTCGTGATGCGTATTCTTTATTCAGGTTCTTTCATGAGCATTTTTCCTCTTTTCTTTTTTCTTTTTCACTGTTCCCGTCACCTGAGGGCCAAGCTAAAGACCTTCATGCCCGACTTCATTACTCTCTGCTCTGAGTTCCTGGACTTGACTGTCTTTCATTCTCAAAGTCCATTCTTTTTCTCCTGTCTGCATCATTTTTATTCTCGAGCATAATTTATTATTTCTGCGTCACAAGTTGAGACAATTTCGCAACGTTCATGGTTAACCCTCACAACCAGCTGCCCAATTTTGCTTTGACATAGTTGACGATTCCACCCGAATGAAATGTTCTACAAACTACGTAATATTTCCTCATTGTTCCTCATTTGTTGCGGGGAAACGTACACCAGTATCTTGACGTTTGGAACAAATTCCCTTAGAATTTAAGCAGGAGAAATCATGGAAATAATCGAAAACAGCATCGCAATCGATAATTGTCAGGGTAGTCAACTTTGCAATTGGTGCTAGTTTGAAGACGTCTAACCAAGTGGCCGTATTCGCCACGGTCAAAGATGACGCATGGCATTGCCGTTTTCTTTACTCTTGGTAGGATTTCACCATGGAAAATATAGCAGCATTTTTCAGTTCCAATGAGGCTTTCCCTTCTGTTGTCTGCCGGGTTCTAAATGGTATGACTGTACAGTTCTCTTCATTGATTTCCTACCCTGATGATGATGGTTTTTTTCCAAAATTTGACCTTCCTCATGTGTATCACAATAATAATCTGATCAAGCCTCTCCTTTTTAACGTGAACTATTGATTAAGCATTCCCTCTCTAAAGCCAACTTACTGATTATGAGCCAATGGAAAGTTTTTTTATGAAAACTATGACTCATGGCTTGCTGGTGCTGATCACCAACTGATACCCCAAGGAAATATGTGTCCTCCGTCAAGAAAGGTTATGATAGAGTTTGTTTTTCAAGCGCGATGCAAGTTTTTTAAATGTCAGATTTTCTGCTGCTTTGATTGAGCCCTGCCCAGCTTTTCGAATAAGTCCATTTTTGAGCAAGGAGTTTCCATAAACTTATAAATATTTAAAATTTGAGAGGAACATCTCCACAAGAAGTGATCCTATTTTTTATTCGGAAAGACCTGTCTTGAAAAACATTTTCCCGTACCTTTTCGTTGCGATATGCCTAATAGACACGCACAGCTTCTGTAGTCGAAGAAGGACAGCTCAAATTTTGTTGTGGTTTGTTCGTAACATCATTTGAAGTCAAGAAGTTCAAACTAAATAAATTAATATAAAATTCATCACAAATCTAGTTTGAACTACGTATTTGATAAGTATCGGAAGAATATTTAATTGAAACTACAGAAAACTATCGATAGAGTATAATCCTAAAGTAATGCCACACCCATAAAAACAAAATGGCTGCCAAAGAAACAAAAAACGAAAAAAAATCCTACTAGCTTGCCAGATAAAGAATGCTGTGATTGACGGGATTGACTAGAGCTCTTCCTCGTTGGTGAATTGATGAGAAATGATGTTGAAAGAGATGAGAGGCTGCACTATTTAAGGAGATTTTACAATAGAGATCATTGAACTGAATTATGACTAACAGGGTAACAATAAAGAAATTGAATTGAACTATGACTAACAGGGTAACGCTCTTACAGCTTCTCATTTGGAGGCTAAGCGGTGGCCATTTTAAAGAATTTGATCCTTAGGCTGCGAATCATTTTTAAGTACCAGAACAGGAGTTTTGCTGGAAACTATGCATCAAAGAGCTTTTACTTTCCGACAATGACTTTGCATTCAGATTTCAATTATTCGCAAGCAATAGATTTGCCCCCAAGCCGAATTTCAGCAAATAAAATATTCAAACATACAGAGCGATAAAAACCAAAATGTTAATTTAAAAAAAATTCTTTTTGTGAGCAACCACGTGCAAATAATATAAAGAGAAACATTACTGGACAAACGCTCTGGAAAGGAAGCCAGTCAATTTTGCAAGCAGGCCAGGCAATCAGTTTCAAGCTTGTAAATTAATATCCGAAACATTACAGGAATATTTTTATCTTGAAAACGAACGCATATATTTTGCAACACTTGGACTCTCTTGGGGAAGATGAAGTATGAGGATGTAAAATCAAGGAATATGGGGACTGAGTTGAACGGTTGTAAAATCAAGGACTATGGGGACTGAGTTGAACGGTTTAGATTTTAGAAAACTGAAAACCCTTTATTATCTTTTCCCAGAGATAAGTACAAGAATGCATGGGAAAATCAAGGTAGTGAACAAATAACCAATTTTTCTGCAACTCGATTGCCATCATTCCTGTTTTCGCCCTTTCAGCTCAGTGTAGACAAATGGGACCTCTGAGAATCATGGCTATTAACTGGTCTGACTAAATATGGGCAGATAAACATAAACAGAAAACACAACATTTCATCCCATTCAACGTCATCCCATACTTGTTTGCGCAAGTACGTCAAAAGGCAAAAAGAAGCAGAATTTGAATTAATTTAATTTGATTACAATGGTAATATCTTTGGGTAGAGTCTTCTACTACTTTCTTTTTTCGTTTGTCTCTTCGCAGCCAGTGCAATCGTCATCAGTGCACTTTGTGAAGGGAGGGCATTGCGGTTCTACTTGACGACGTGTGCATTTCACAATTTGAGGTTTCCAAGACAGCTCTTTTTTGCTGACTGTGTTCTCCATCTTGACCTCCAACTGCCACATGCAGCCATTGTCAAAAGGATCTCCATTACTGTAGTTATCACAACTGAGGGTTGTTGTCTTGGTCTCTGTTGAGCTGGATGTCCAAGCCGCAGATAAGGAAGCAGAGACACTGGTCGAAGTCTTTACCGTTGCAAAAGAAACTCCGGCCTCCATTTCAGCACTGACTGTCACTGTTATAGATGTATCGATGGTCTTTGAATAGGTGACTTCGTTAGAAACTTCATGGCTCACCTTTCCGTTGGTATTACATGCAACCAAGTTCCATTTTGCATTTGGGCTTGTCCATTTCTTTGCTATCCACTTGAAACGCTGATCTGGTAATGCGTCACAATCGGCAGTAGCAATGTTGCCATGTCCTCCTGCTCCTGGAACGTCCATACACAGGCCTGACTTCTTGTTTCGAAATGAACAAAATTCGCCATCGCAGAGTTGCTCTGGTCGGGTCCACATCTGGTCTTTTAAGTCTTCGCAAGTGTGGACAACAATGTTGCCGCTGCCCGACAAACCTGATACTTCTACACACCATTTCGATTCTTCGTTAACCAGCTCACCATTTTCATAATATCGAAACCATTGGTCCATCTGATCCTCGCATTCATGGATCAGGACGTTTGTATCCTTCTTTAGTTTGCCTCCTTTATGACCTTTGACATCGAGGCAAAGATCGGATTTTTCGTTGATCAGCCGACCAAAGCCAAGCTCCTTTCCTCTGGAACGGAAATAGAAGTATTGATCATCCGTATCTTCGCATTCATGAAAGTTAACTTCACCTTCTCCACTTCTTCCTGAAATATCAAGACATTTCCCGTTTGCCTCATTAATAATCTCCTTTGCTTCTTGCTCAATGCCACCGTTGTCCGTGAACACTTTTGTTTTCCCAAATTTCCACTTTTGATGTTCCGGGATATTTGGAAGGAGAATGCATCGAGATGACGTCACCGACCCGCTGCTCTCACTGGGATTCGTTGGTGTGAAACAATAGTTTGTTGCCTGGTTACGGATAGTGCCGTCAACACAGAAGATGATTTGCTGGTCTCTGTAGCCGTCACAGTCGTGTGTGCCAATACTGCCTGCGCCTTCGCTACCACTGATGTCAACACATTTCTTTGAATTGAGAACACGCAACTCGGCCATGGCCAGTGGATCGGTACATGTCGCTTGGCAACGCACATGCACTAACAGGGTTGACGACAAAAAAATGGTTGAGATTATAACACGAAGCATTATCTGGCCAATAATACTAAAAGGAGAGGAAAAACATCATAATCATTGTCTGCGTGGAACTATTAGAAAAGTGTGTTGGAGCTTAATGCTGCTCCCTAATTCTGAAGAGAAGCATTTTGCAAAGCTAAGATGTTTGGTTGTTCTTGTAGGGGAGAATATATTACACATCAAGCTTCACAAAGATTTATAATCTCTTTGACTTTGTTATCAAATTGAACTTGCACATGGTGAGCAAACGTATTGCACCGCTTTTGGTAAAATGGTGTCTGGAAGTGTCCCAAGGCTTAAATTGCTAATTCAACAAAATTTGGAATATAGTGTTTTGACCTTATTGAAAGCCAATACTGATCGATTTAGTGCAATTTTTATGCGCATTTGACAAGTATAAGTTACTTTAACTTCACCTTCAGGCCACCTTTTGGAAAAAATACAACAACACTGTGACGTCACAGTGATGACACGAAGAACTTTTTCCAATGGAGGTCAATGAAGTTTTTCAAACGTTGTCTGGATTTTTGTTAATAAATCAACTCAGGGTGGGAAAATTTAAGCTGTGGTTGCATCACAGTAAGGGCGAACCTTTTGACTTCATTCTGAAAGTAATTTGTGTGATTTCATTTAACTTTCGAGACACAATTTAATTTTGCAAATCGGTACCTCCGAAAAATGTCTCTAGCACGACACGTAGCTCTGATTTGGCTTATCCCAGCTCCCAGCTGTTATTCTTTGTAATACCTTGTTTAAACTTAAAGTTACAGATATTGAATTATTTTTCGAAACTTCGGAAATTAAAATTCTTTAGATGTCACCCCGAAAATCCCAATTTTTCTGACATTTTCGTTGTTATTGTTGGTCGGCTTGGGCCTAACCATTTCGGGCGAAGGTAACAAATCAACTCGCCCCACCACAAAATGGTCAAATCCGACCACTTTCAAGTCAAGTCGCCCCACATGTTTTACCAATTCGCCCCACTGACAAAGTCGACACACCCCATTTGCTATTACTTTATATAGCTTTATTACCAATCCTATAAACAATTATTTAAAATCAAACTTATATGTTTTTCAAGGGCGAACGAGAACAAGTAGAAGAAGTAGAATTTGTGCTAAATTACAATAGATTCTTTTGTTCTTTTGTTTTCCTTAACAAAACAATAGAAAATTTAAGAAACTTTTACTAGTAGGGCTTGAGCTAGGTCTCTTATAAAATAAAAAACCTGTATTTTACTTTCGTTGTCGTTTATATTACTTTCCTCGACTTTTACATTCATTGTTTAAGTAAGAGTGGATTTTTCGTAATGATGTGAAATCATTTGTTGCTCCGTTCTGTTGCAAAATTAACAACAGGAATGCACATGGCTCAAGTCTGGCCAAGTGTATGTTCCTACGAGTTTCATTTCGTTGCAGACAAGGCCCTTATTGACAAAATAAACGAGTCGGAAAGTAAAGACTTAACCTCCTAACGTCCTTCTGTTCTATTTGATGCGTTTTGAAATACTATCAGCAATATTATGAAGCGATACTTTTTCATAACACCTTGTAATCGTACAATAGTCCCCGTTATGTATCTCTACGACATATAAATAGTAGCACTCATCAGGCAGATTTAATCTGCCTGTTGAGTGCATAAGCACGAAACTCAGAGTTGCAGGGAATTATGTGTCTTTTTTATTGAACATCAATCAATTCAATTCTATATACCGCTGTACACAAATGTGTATTGAGCACTGTCGAACGGTGTTTTTCAAAATTATTATTATTATTATTGCTATAAATAGTTATATGATTTATTTGCTTTCGAAATACCGCTCATGTGTGCGCTCACTCAAAGCTTGCCATGTTGAATTTCAATAGAAGAAAGGCTGCAAGCCTTATGGACGTTGCAGACACGACTTTGGGTGACATCACAGTGATGTTCTGTTTCTGATGTACTTTGAAGGTTCATAGAGAAAAGAGCATACATGATTTGCTAATTTTATTTGCGTCACGTTAATCAGTGCATTGAAATTCATAGTTTTTTTTATACAAAAACACAATGTAAAATTTCGTTGCATGAAGACTTATACAAAAAAATTTACATCGCAATTCATAGACACCAAAGGTGTTTCAATAATAAACTTCCGTCAAAAATATACTCAAAATTGTATAAGTTTTCAAGTGAAAACCTAATTTAAGCCTTATTGTACTGTTTTAAATATCCCACAGATTGAAAATTTTTCATGAAAATTATTGAAATCGAGTAAATAAAGCGCCAATAATTATAACATTTCCACGCAAAATTTTCTTTCATTGAAAAGAAGATGATCTAAATTTAGCATACAACTGTCTTGACCCTTTAGCTTAAAATACTTTCCAAATAAATAAATTTAAATTTTGTTAATATTTTAATCGGACAAACTTTATTGTCTAGATTCAGTTATCTTACCGCGATTATAACTATTTTCTAGCAGTTGTTGTAACGAAGTGTCATGTTATCAATTATAGGGTATCGCTGAATTTTGGACGGATTTTGACATATTCTGTTAACATTCCAATGAAAAAACTTTCGACAGAAATTCTTGCATGAAAATGAAGCAATATCTTAAAGTAAATTAACAGTTATTTATTTAGAGTTTCCAAATAAGATATTGTTTGTCATTTCTCCATTCATTCCAACAAGTTCTTTTCTGCCCAAAAAGTGAGTTGCAATCATTGCAAAAATCTCTGCTAAAAGGTTTTCTCTGTGCTTGTTGATCACTGGTTTGCAAAATATAGACAAGAACTGTAAATCAAAAAATTACTTACGTGTCCGATTATTGTGATGCCATGTGAAGAGATCTTTCCAAATATGAATTAAATCTATTCCACAAAGGAGTATTTATTAGTGATTATGTTTATCTTGTGCAGTCAAAAAACTAACTCTGTTTATGGGCATCAAACAGGTTCGACAACCTCCAACCTGAAGTAGATCATTTTGATGGGCTAACATTTAATTAATGATATAATTTATACTTTGTGCAGTCAAATAGACAATCTTGTTTACGAACATCAGGCATGTTTTAAAAAATGCAACTTCGCCATTTGTTTGGTAATTGTGCTATCTGGTGCATTGAGCGAAGCTACCTTAATCTCATCATTAAAAACATTTTAAAAATCCAACTTGTATTATTTGACGATTGTTCTATCTGGCACACAGAACGAAGTTATCCAATCTGGTCATAAGAATTTAAAATTTTAAAATCGAACTTGGTTGACGATTACTAGAAGCCACCATAATCTGATCATCAGAAGCATTTAAAAACTCTTACTTTTATTAGTTGATTGTAATGCTATTTGGTGAACTGAAAGAAGCTAATCCAGTCTAATCATTAGAAACTTTTCATAAGACCCAACTTTGTATTAGCTGATGATTACCTCTGGTGTACTGAAGAAAGTTACCCTGATCTCATCATTAGACACGTTTTAAAAATCCTGTTTTGTATTGATAATGTTATCTGGTGCGCTGAAAGTAGCTACCCTGACAAGATCATTAGAAACGTTTATAAACTTCAACCTGAATGAGATAATGTTGATAGCTACTTTGTTCATAATGTTATCTCTTCCACTTGAACGAAGCAACATTTTTATAAATGCTAAACAGGTTTTCTCAACCCGAATGGGATCAAATGGACAAGCCAAATATTAATTGACGATAACGCCATCTTGTGCACTCAAAGACACAGTACTTTATATGTAGGATTGGATTGCACATTGATCAAATGTTACACAACGTAAAAGAAATTTTTTCTGGCACGGCAGGAGCGAAGCGAGACGTATCACCTTTACGCTTAAGCTAAAGCTCTATTTACACTACAGAAACTAACCCCGACTAGGTCCACTCGAGTTGGTTTAACCCAAGTTATTTATGGCGTGCAGTGTAAGCGCCAGCAAAACTAGGTCAACAGTAAAACCTGAATCTGAATTGCGCATGTTCTTGGCAGAAGATATCCCGGGTTTATCTGAGTGTCGAGCCAATGCCGCGTTGAAACGTTCTTGCATAGAGCAGCATTGGCACAACGTATAGTGCAGATAGACAGGTTTACAAATTCCAGCCTCAAGGAGATCAACCAGTTTGACAAACGGACATTCATTTGATGATCATGATTTTTTCGTCAACTCAAGCAGCAACTCTGTTTATGAACATCAGACTTGTTTCAGTTTTTCCGATTCTACATTGACTTGATGATGTTTATCATCGGCAGTCATAAAAGAATTCTTGTTTGCGACCATTGAGCGGGTTTCCCGATAAGCATTTTTTGCTTGGAACACAAAGTTGGAAACAGTTGCATTCAGCCACCATTGACGACATGAGATGTTTGACCTGTCTGTCCAAAAACACAGCGTGCAAAGCAAAAAGGGCTTCATCACGACAGGGCAATTACTAAAACCGTTTAGTAAACTGCCCAGCCCTAAATTTTATTTCGAATTCGGATTCCCCATGATGAGAAGTATCTGAAACTGCCGGGGGCCATTTTGAGAGTCGCCCGATATTTACGTGATTTGCGACCACACCTACGAACGGTCTGTAAAATATTTCGGGGGAATTTTCAAAAACATTTTCACCACCCTATGGTGCATCACAAGACGAGAAATAAGTTATAAAACAATCACTGTTTTTCTCTTACCATTCTGGAGGTACAGCATCCCAAGGTCTGTGTTGTTGAAAAATGTCAAGATATCGATATTTCGCTTATTAACCGGAATTTTCTATTCAAAATTCCTAGCCACAGAGATGTTTTTAGAATCTACATGGATTATTTACGCTCAGAGTTGGCTTCTTAAGATATATCTGATACTGCTAAGTTGTTGTCAGTCCAGCCTTATCGTCATCATGTCTGGTTGGAACGCCTAGTTGCTAGAGTGTTTCCATCGTTTTCCAGACCTTCCGCCCCACCTGCGTTCCGCCCCACGTACATTCCGCCCCACCCTATCTAGTCATTCCGCCCACCCACATAAGTCATTCCGCCCCACATAATGTTTTTGTTTCATTTGGTCGTATATACATTTCTACTGGGATATTATTTCATCTACTGTCGTATTCGTAGTAAATTTTCTACAAAAACACTTTACTTAGTTAGGCTATTTAGGCCATTCCAAATTGACAAACAAAGTGAGTGATGCCATGCCAGTATCTGAAAAGGTGGGAGAGTATGCATAAATCCACTTACTGGAACTTGCTGGTAAAATCACGGAACCTACTTGCTCTAAAAGACGTATTTCCGTACTCGAAACATGTTTGAAATTTGAAAGTATGAAATAATGTAATCTCCCTTTTGAACGTAAACAAATCTGTTAAGTTAGCAACTCAACGAAATAAAGCGCGCCGATACAGAGTACATAGGTTAGGTTTCAAGGATCCAGTACTGAACTTTCTTAAATATTTGAGGAGTTGAGCACTACTTTTTATAAACCACTTTCTTATTAGCAAAACATTGAAAACACTGCAAAACGAAGTTAAATATGGGGATTTTTGAACATAAACGTAATTTGCAGTTTTTATCTCCCACCTTTAAGAGCGAAGATTCTGTCAAATCAACGTGATCGCATCATGGCTATGAATAGTGTGCGTTTAATAGCATGATATTGGAATTTAGTATTTATTCCAAGTAAACTGTTTAGTGTCTTTAGTATTTATTCCAAGCCATTTAGTGTTTATTATGGGGCTTTTTGAACATAAACGTATTTTGCAATTCTTATCTCCCACCTTTAAAGTGCTAATGCAACGAAATTTGACATATCGATTTTTTATTTTAAATGAAAGCCAAAGATGTACTGATCAGTTTGATGCAATTTTGACGTGCATCTGACAAGTATAAGTTACTTTAATTTCACCTTGAATCAGGCCACCTTTTGCGAAAAATATTGCAACGCTGTGACGTCACAGTGATGACCCATATTATTTCTCGCAATGGAAGTCAATGGGTTTTTTCGAACGTCGTTTGGTTTTTTTTTAATAGCTCCACTCAGGGTGGGGATATTTGAGCTCCGGCTGAACCAACATAAGGGCGAATCTTTTAGCCGTCGTTTTGAAAAAAATTGGTGTCATTTTGTTTAACGTTAGAGACACAATTTAAGTTTGAAAATGGATACCTCCAAAAAATGTGACGTCATCCCGCATCGCCATTGTTGCTTCGAGTTGCTGTGGAACGACACGTAGCCCTGGTTTGGCTTATCCCAGGTCTTATTTTTTGTAATAACTTATTTTAGCTCAAAATTGCAGACATTGAATTATTTTTAGAAACTTCGGAAATTAAAATTCCTTCGATATCACCCCAAAAAGCTAAATCTTTTGACATTTGTTTTGGTTGGCTCGGGCCTAACCACTCCGGGCGAGGAGTGCTTAGGCCCGAGTAAAGCTGAGAGTCACACGGGTTGGTTTACGAGCTTGTTTACTGCATCTATTGCAGGAATAGCTTTGATTTTAGCTTTAATCTCATCTTTAATTCTTTCCCAATATCTCTCTTTACTTCAAAGCAAAAATGAGCGCTATAATGAATAAAATCCTGCTCTCCTAGTCGGTGGGTGCGAATGATGTCTGTCTCCTGAACTCCTTAAAAAGACCTTGTTCTGTTTGATTGGTTTTGAAATACTATCAGCAACATTATGAAACGATACTTTTTCGCAACACTGAGTAATCGTACAATTGTCTCCGTTATGACGACATGTAAATAGTTTTATGATTTATTTGCTCCCGAGACGAGATACCCGTCATGTGTGTGCTCGCTCACAGCTCGCCATGTCGAATTTCAATAGAAGGAAGCCTGCTTGACGTTGCAGACGCGACGTTTGATGACATCACAGTGATGTTCAGTTTTCGCACGAAAAAGGTCAAAATTGCCTACTTTGAAGGTTAATAGCGAAAAAAGTATACATAATTTGCGAATTTTATTTGCGCCACGTTAATCAGTGCATTGAAATCTATAGATTTTTGAAATAAAAACACTATGTAAAAATTCGTTGCATTAGCACTTTAAGATTTTGTCAAATCAAGGTGATCGCATCATGGCTTGCAGTTGAATAGTATGCGTTTAATAGCATGATATTGGAATTTAGTATTTATGAAACGATTCAAATTAAATGATATTGTCGAAAAGTCGACAAAACGACAAAACGAAGTTGCCTAGTGTTTCCATCGGGGCAGAAGTCGCAGAAATAAAATAAAATTAATCGTAATGTTCTGCATAACAATTTATTTTCAAAGTCAGAGGTTTCTGATAAAACTCGATGGTTCCAAATTCCAAAGGGACAAAAAATGAAACTTGTGTTTTCTTAGCTTTGCGCTTTAATTTCTGTCTGACCTATGTTTGTTGTGAGCAGAACGCACGCCTTCAGCTTTCCTTATCTATTTCATTTCATTTCAAATTTGTTTTGAAAACGGCTGCCTGAAAATCCCATTTATTAATTAGCTGCTGTAACAGCTTACTTTCCCTTGTCCTCCAACAACATAACCCCGGCCATCGCCATAGTTTTACTAAGACAGCTCCGCCATCCATGATCTCTGACAAACTTCCTTTGTGAGTGGTTCCTGCACCTGCTGCTTGGAAATATGATCGCGCGGAATAAGATGTCGTTTGACAGACGTCGCTATAGCGTTACCGTAAATTCTATTTTTTGTTAATAGCTGAAACCACGCGGGGAAATTTATAATTTTGTACCTTGGGAAATAATTTTTTAATACTTCATGTTAGAGAGAATGAATCAAACAGATCACGCAAGTATAATTCCTTCGACGCACTGCAAATTAGTTTCAGTCTATGATTTTCAAGATTCGGCCCTACTAGGCCCTATTCATAATCAAACTAAAAATTCTAATGCTACGAACGTTGCTAATTGTTTACTGGTCGAAGATTCGCAGGAAGTTCGAGTTTCGACGTTTGAGATCGCGGTGAAGATTGACCAGCTCGAAGAGCTTATTGTGGTAATCAATCGAATTCGACCAGTAAACAATTAGCAACGTTCGTAGCATTAGAATTTTTAGTTTGATTATGAATAGGGCCTAGTAGGGCCGAATCTTGAAAATCATAGACTGAAACTAATTTGCAGTGCGTCGAAGGAATTATACTTGCGTGATCTGTTTGATTCATTCTCTCTAACATGAAGTTGACCAATTCCTTTATGGCCTCATCAAGAATTATTAGCAATAAAATTTTTTAATAAAGGCCGGGATTGCGCATAGTGCAGATTTGAAAACTTTTTCCTAATACTCTCTCATTATAAAAGTCCATCTGTATAATAATTATGACGTCATTACACGTTGCCATCAGTGCCCCTTCTCAATGCCAAGTTTAGTATACTTATTGTGATCGAATAAAAACAAAACAGGCACGAAAGTAATCAGTAAAAATTGGAATTTAATTATCAATGTATGGATTCTTCGAACCCCTTGTTTTTATTAGATCAATTCTGATCTATCCATAGTCATTTAATGGTCTCATTAGATGTGAATTTTTAAGGTAGTGATTTTGCCAATTTTCCAAACCACCACCGGGTTCTCATTCCTTTTCCAAACCACCACCATATTTTAATATTTTCTCAAACCATCATCTTCATTGTAAGGGTTCTTTGAACCCCTTGTTTTCATTAGGTCAATTCCGATCTATCCATAGTCGTTTATTAGAGATCTCATTAGATCTGAATTTCTAAGATAGGGGCTTTGCCAATTTTCCAAACCACCACCGTGTTCTAATTCATTTTCCAAACCACAACCGTGTTTTCATATTTTTTCAAACCATCATCTCCAATTTATGGGTTCTTGGAACCCCTTGCTTTTATTAGGTCAATTCCGATCATAGTTTATGCGCCATTCACCAACTGGTAATGTTTTTCTGTATAATTACATTCGCACTCTTAGCTACGTCCTATAAGAGCCATGGATTGATTTAATAAATATACGTCTCCCTGTCGATATTAATTTTTGGTTTGTTCACCTTGGGAATTTTGCATATTCGTAAATACCGCTTCCCTGACGTTGGCAATATCTTAGTAAAATAAAATAACATTTATCTATATTTAACATAAAGACTATCAATTGTTAATATGTCAAAATTGATAAGTTGCTTGTTGCTGCAATATAAATATTTCTTAGATTATAATCTGCCAGGCAACACACAAACAACATACGTACAACTTAGACGAAAATAAAATGTTTTTTTTTATGTAACTGTAATGTTTAAAGGAGACAGATTATAAATAAGATCGCAATTATGGTCTCACGCAGATTGCTTTTTATCTTCGGTCCGCAACAATAATCACAACAACGATCAAAGTCCAGACCCCAGGGGGTAATGACATTGACCTGTTACAAGCCATCCCCCTCCTCAGAAAATAGTGTTTCAGTGGGTAACAATATCGCCATAGCGCAAAGGTGGCCTAACGTTTTGTCATAAATGGGTAGGACGCGCGAATCTCTCATGCTCATGCGCCGCTTGCCTCTCATGCTCAAGGGGTTTGTCTACAATAGTTATCTCTCCTGTCTCAGGGGCAGGACAGATCGGTCCCCCCCCCCATCCTGCGGAATAGTGCAAGGCTTCAGTTGATTATGGTGAACAGCCAGTGTCTTCCCATTTTTAGATTCAGCTTGATAATTAACCCCGCGCTGCGATAGGACTTTGTATGGCCCTCGCCGCCTTTTCCCAAGTTTCCAATGTTTTGGCCGCCGTAACCACACCCACTGCCCGGCTTCAAAAGTGACCCATTTTCTGCGCGATTGCTGATCATACCTCTGTTGCTGCTGCTGCCTAGCTTTGGCAAGATGTTCTTGAGCCGCAATTCTGGTACTCTCGAAGGCCTTTCTGAGACTTTTAGCATATTCAGATTTTGAAGATGGATTCTTCAAGAGGATGCCCAGTGTCTGCCCTAAGGAAAGACGCGTTTGATGACCGAACATTAGTTCATATGGGGAGAATCTTGTAGATTCCTGTGGACTGGTATTGTAAGCATAAACTGCGATATCAATCCACAAATCCCAGTCATCCCTGTGCTGGGAGACAAACGAAGAAAGGATGTTTTGCAAAGTGCGATTTTGGCCTTCTACAAGCCCATCTCCATGTGGATGATAAACTGTGGTACGCGACTTATGAATACCCATTATATTGCAGACCTCGTGAATTAGGTTGCTTTCAAAATTAGCCCCTTGATTAGAATGAATGGCCACAGGTAGACCAAACCTCGAGAATATTCGCGAGACTAAAATGTAGGCAACTGTGCTGGCTTTTTGATCCTTGGTTGGGAAAGCTTTTTGTGAAATGGTACATGGCAACCAGCACATGTTTATTGCTCCTAGATATTTCAAGCAGGGGTCCCATATAATCCATGGTACAGAACACGAAAGGTTCACTGACATCTATGGGACGCAAATGTGCCTTCGTGGTACCAGGGGATGCTTTCATTTCTCCACATACCTGACACGATTGAACAAATTCACGGATACATCGACCCATCTGGGGCCAAAGGAATCTACCCTTAGCTCTTGCGATTGTCTGACTAATTTTGAGATGTCCACTGAACGAGCTGGAATGGAGACCTGTTGTACAAGCTCTTCTGGTACAACGACTGCGTAATCAGGGAGATTCATTGTTTTTGAAGCCGATTTCACCAAAACTCCGTCGACGATAAACAAATCGTCCCAGCAACTCCAGTAAGCAGATAGCTGCTTATCTCGAGCCCAAACAAAATAAGGAGGTTTCGAAAATCCTAATTCCTTAAGCTCGAGGAATTTGCTGATACTAGGGTCTCGAACTTGCGACGCAAGAGGGCATCGGCATTTCAATTTTGTGTACCAGGACGATGTTGTACCTCGAAGTCATACTCCTGTAAATCCATTATCTAGCGGGCACGCCGCCCTTTGGGTTCAGTGGAATGTTGCCATCTCAGTGCATTATGATCTGTTAATAACTTGAGCTTGCGGACTAAGAGATACACGCTAAAGTGCTCAACGGCAAAGACTACTGCGAGAGATTCCTTTTCAGTGGCTGAAAAATTATTTTCAGAGTCGGACAGCATCTTGCTAGCATAGGAAATCACCCTTTCATTACGATGCTTGTCAAACTGAATAAGAACCGCACCTAAACCTACATCGGATGCATCTGTTTGCAAAATGAACTGCCTATCCAACACCGGGAATGCAAGGATAGGGCTGCAACAAAGGCTATTCTTCTAGTCCGAAAACGCGTCATTGTGAACTTTGGTTCAACGGAATTTTGTCCCCTTTTTGGTGAGCTCTACAAGAGGGTAGGTCAAAGTGGGGAAATTCTGGATAAACCTGCGATAATGTCCGGCTAAACCAAAGAAAGATGTTACCTGTCCTACAATCTGTTGTGCTGCAATTTTACCCACTGATTCGATTTTCGCCGGGTCTGTGTAAACTCCGCTTGCTGACACTACATGGCCTAGATACAAAACCTTTTCGGCACCAAAACAACATTTAGATACTTTGACACGTAAATTTTGAGTGCGAAAACGGTCCAGAACCAACCTTACATTCCTGCAATGCTCTTGAATATTTGACGATGGTATAATAATATCATCAAAACAACACAAGCACGTGTCGTACTGTAAACCTGAAAGAACTATCTCTATAGCCCTATCGAATGTCGCCGGTGCACCTGACAGCCCATACGGAGGCCTAAGAAATTCATACAGTCCATCTGGAGTTACAAAAGTTGTTTTCTCGCTGTCCTGGGGGTCCATACTGACTTGCCAATAGCCCTGGCGAAGATCAAGGGTACTGAAGATTGTGGAACCTTTGAGAGCGTCTAAACCATTATTGCAAAGGGCGAGCGTCACTGATAGTTATGCCATTGAGCTTGCGGTAGTCCACACAAAATCGATAGGACCCATCCTTTTTCTTCACCAGAACGATTGGAGACGCCCAGGGGACTTGACTGGGTGTAATGACCCCCTGCTCGAGCATCTGAGAGTTTGCTTCTGTGTCTGTTTGCGATAGGCATAAGGTAATCGCCTGGGATATTGACGAATGGGTAATAAGGCACCAGTATTAATTCTATGCTGAATTACATCAGTGTGCCCTAAATTTGGCTCGGCATTACATACCGTGTACGCAACCTGTAACGCAGAATGTAAGTTAGCTTCTGTTCGGGGTGTAATCATACCTACCACTTCACAAACACTTTTGGAAACTGATCCTTCAAGGATAAGTTCTACCCTGCCAGGAATAAGAATATTAGTAGACGGGCCACAGGAACTGGTCCCCTCGAAGGAGACTGGGTAAGAATCACGGAACATGAATCCCTTTCAATGCCGCGTGGTGGAGGTGGTTGAGAAATATTTTCCGAAACAGAGACCCGGGGACTAAGTGGAGTACGACGATGCAAACCTGCCATAAAATAAGAACCACCCTCACTGAAAAGTCCGAGGTTATTTCTAGTCAAAATATCTCACCCAATGATGCACTCAAGCGGAGGCAGCAAGTTTGAGCAAACTAAGAAGTTGCCTGAATAGGCACATGGATCACCACATTACAACTGCAAGTTGGCTTGCACTACCCCGGTCACGTTTAACTGCTGACCCGTAATGGAGACGCAGTTATTTCCGCCATAAACCTCAATACGCGGTTAAGGCCGAAGCGCTGCAAAGATACGCGAACTAATAAAAGATTTCATAGAGCCTCTGTCAATCAACGCGCGCACTGAAACGCCATTTACTTTGCACGAGACCAACGGCTGTTGGGTGGAGGAGGAAAGAGATGCCCCGCTTTCATTCACATTCTAAAAAGCGAACATGGTTGGGCATTCATTATCAGGTACATTCATTGGGGCATCTCTTAGGGTAGCAGGGCCCCATTACTAAAATTGGAAACAAAATCACCTGGTAAGTCCATGCATTTAAATTTAAAGCAGTCAGTATTGTGATGGCCCCAAGCCAAACAGCGAGAACATGTCATTGGCCAAGGATAACAGGCTGTCACGTGTGCAAGCACATTGCAGTTTCCACAGCGTGGTTCGGGTGGAGAAGGCAAATCCGGTTTAATTGTGTTGGCGTGAATACATGAGATTTACTGACTCAACATTTTTTGATCTTTTGACAAATTTGCTACTTGAATTCGAAGGTCTGCAACTGTTCGAGATAAAGGCGTTGTTTCCGTTGTTACAGACGATGACGTTGACGCTTTGTTGGAAAGAGAATTAAAGGCACTTTAAAATGCCTTTTGTTCATAACAATGGTCATAAAAATATAGTTTATGGCCATAAAGCGGAGATATGGGGGTAACTAGGGGTAAAATATGGCACTTACATGAAAACTCGTATAATTCGAACTTTCTGTAATTCGAACAAATTTGGATTCCCCCATAGAGCTCGAATTAGACAGAGTTGACTGTAATAACCATTCGTGAAGACAAATAATGGAGACAATTGCACCAATGTTGTTAGAAAGTTTTGTAATGATAGTATTTCAAAACCAATCATACAGCCTCTTTTTAGTGAAGGAGACATTGTTATAAATACATTAACAAATTACATTATTCGGAACCGCTGAGGCATACCAGGATGACAGGACTTTGTGTTTTGTTGTATTTCTTTCTGATTTGGATTTAAGAAAGATATTGCCAAGAAATAAGGATTATATTAAATTTAAAAGCAAACGCTAACCCTCCAATGAATAGAGTAAACAAGCTCAAAATCTATATCTAAGGGATGGCCTTTAGCTCGCTCGGGCCTAACCACTCTTCGTCCGGCATGTTTAGACACGAGCCGACCAAAGCAACAATTAAAATTTTGAGAAAATTGCGATTTTTGGATGATATTTAAGGGACTTTGAAATTCAAATTCAATGAAAATTCAATTCAAATTCAAATGCAAATTCAAATTCAATGATATACCCATTTTCAACAGTAGATTGTGGCTCAACTTTGAATAAAATGGAAGAGACATTTTTCAGAATGACGGCTAAAAGCATTGTTCTTTCAGTGCCAGAAACCATCCTCAAATGTTCCCACCTCGACGAAAGTTGGTTAAGAAATTACAAAGAACTTTGGAGAAACTCTATTGACGTCCGTTGGAAAATTTTCCTGTCGTCACTATAATGTCATGACGTTATGGAATTTTTCACAAAAGTACCCCGATTCAAGGTGAAATTTAAGTAGCTTATAGTTGTCAGATTCGTGTCAAACATGCACTAAATCGATCATTACCGCTTTGGCTTTTAAATAAACCATATGTCAAGTTTCGTTGCACAAGCACTTTAATAAACTTGCGAAATTGAGGCATCGCAAGACCTCGTTGAAAAGCATAGCATATAAAACAAACGCCAGTCACAAAAATAGGTCTAAGTTGCGACTAAACTTTGCTTGTACGAGCCACTAAAGTAATTTTCAGGGTTCATGCACATCGCCTGGCGACCCCCACCCCCATTTGGCACGTGTTCACTAAATCATTAGCCCTTGCTTTTCATAGACTCAACAATTTATTTTATAGTTCTAAAAGGGGGTTTGATGTTTGATATAAAACCTCCCATGAAGAGGGCACATCAGTCATGTGTTGCTATGCTACGAACCATTTTCGTGTACTCTCACATGAAACTTGTTGTTTTTTCATATAGCCATATTTACACTACACAAACTAACCCAGGGCGAAAAAAGTATTAACTGGAGTCCTTGAAATCAATAGGAAAGATCATTCTCATCATCATTGCTTGGTATCGACATCTCTGTATATTATCTTCCGGGTATTGTTATTTAATTCAGTCTATGCCTAAATCGCAGCACCAACTATTATTTATGGGTGTATCAAGATTTATCATTGGTCTATATGTATTTTGCCACATCCAAGCAACATAGTTAAAGCGTAGACTGTATCTTTCAAGGCAGTTTTTGTAAGCTGGGACAAGCACAAAGTTTGCAATTTTGTTTATTCATTTTTAATGTTATTATCCGAGATGTTTTCTATCCAGGGCCTCTTTTAAGGAATCAGAGCTGGGGGGGCAAATTTTAAAAAGGGGACCTCAGTTTTACCGAAGGAAAAAATTTTATTTTTCGGCAACTGCCAAAATAAGGATGCAGGCGAGCGCGAGTCAAAAATTATGGTAGAAAAGAGTGTTTTAAGACTGATAACTTTCCTTTTAACAATATCTAAACTGAAAAAAACGAAGAATTATTTCAACCAAAGAACTTTTTAACGAAGTTTCTTTCACAATATGAGTCAATTTTTGGCAAATTCATTCTGCGGTCCTTCATTGTAAGAAAAGTTTGAACTGCTGATCTTGGGTTGAACTTTGCTGTTGGCACTCCATTCTAGTGGATCATCAACCGAGAGTTAAGGGTTTTTTCAGTTGTAGCCATTCGCAAGTCTGAAAATAGCATGTTGTATGTCGAGACACACTTTTCTACTGTCATACTGTGTGGACAAACAACCGAAAAGCTTAGCAAAGGGAGGCTTGTCGAAGGGGAGGCTTGTTCGAAAACAAAAGCATTTTTTATCTGGGTTTCTTGATTCTTACTTGCTATTTCGGTTTCTTGCTTAGTGTAGAAAATAGAAACTGCTAAAATAAAAGCATGAAAGGGAAAAAAGGGACCTCTACTGGGGGGGCAAAACATCATAAAAAGCTTCAACTGGGGGGGCAGCCAGCACGACTGGGGGGGCATTTGCCCCCCCAGTTTGTATGTTAAAAGAGGCCCTGTTTCTATCTCCCGAGGGAACCACAGAAATATATATTGATTACACGTGTTTTATTCCACTTCTCTAGCAATTGTGTGGCCTGACCGAGTGATCTCGCTGTTCAAGATTCTTCACTACAATCTCGAGCTTATCATCCTTGCCACGAAGTCTTCGTTTATTTTCGTATAATTGTCTTCTCAAAGAACATCACGAAACACCAGTGAGCTTGCTCCTCTTTGTTTTACGTCATATCCTTTTAAGGACTTTTCCTTTGTTTATTTTCGTTGCATTTCGCACATTTCATATGCATTCCTATATTTCAAGCAGTTTGTTACCAAACCAACTACAAGAATCAGTTGTATGTTCATTCAGGAGATTTCCTTACCTTATATTTTTATTCTATCATATCTGGGCTTTGCAAACTAGGCCTTTTCAACGTGTTCTATGACATAATTTGTTGTCTCCCGGGAGACATTTCTGCGTGTGTCCAAATCCCTATGCATATTTCATTTTGCTGTCTCAATTGCAGTTTATATATTTTGAAGATGATGATTATGTTATCGCACATTTATTTTATTTTTCCACTTGTGACGTTTATACTTATCATAATATTGATTTCTTTTTGGATGTCTGTGAAATGTATGAACGATCATACTGTTCATTTTCTGGATTACATGTAGTTTTTGTAATTTCTATTTTTATCCCCCGAAAGACACCCTTTTCTTAAAACTTGTCGATTACGTAATCGATTAGCAGTGATTTGATACCGTTGCTATTGTTACGCTAGATGACCGCCTTTTTGATATTTTTGATTTGTTCAATCACAAATCTGGAAGTCTTATCAAGTATGGCATTTAACACTGTGCTTGTTTGTTTCAAACCTAACAATAATCAAATGTCTAACATGTCGTTGCTCCAATTGCAACCTTAAGCTTTTCTCTAATCAAAATAATAGAAATTTCCTCATGTTCATCCATCTTTATCACTCGACCTGCCCCTCCCCCTGTGACAGAATCCTTTACAAAAAACAACAGAGGTGTCTTCTTCTATGTTATTCAACCGTATTTGGCGTGGCCCCACAGGGTTGAACTGCTTTCAGCGTTGCCAGGATGCAAATGTTTGTAATTGATGTTTTTTTTCCATTTTCGATTAATCCACAGACAAAGTTTGCCTATTCCTGCGTTGTCCCCGTCTCACGACTTCTTGATGCGTATTCTTTATTCAGGTTCCTTCATGAGCATTTTTCCTCTTTCCTTTTTTCCTTTTCACTGTTCCCGTTACTTGAGGGCCAAGCTAAAGACCTTCATGCCCGACTTCATTACTCTCTGCTCTGAGTTCCTGGACTGGACTATCTTTCATTCTCAAAGTCCATTCTTCTTCTCTTGTCTGCATCATTTTTATTCTCGAGCATCATTTACTATTTCTGCATCACAAGTTGAGACAATTTTGCAACGTTCATGGTCAACCCTCACAGCCAGCTGCCCAATTTTGCTTTGACATAATTGACGATTCCACCTGAATGAAATGTTCTACAAACTACGTAATATTTCCTTATTGTTCCTCATTTGTCGCGGGGAAACTTACACCAACATCTTGACGTTTCGAACAAATTCCTTTAGAATTTAAGCATGAGAAATCATGGAAATGATCGAAAACAGCATCGCAATCGATGATTGTCAGGGTAGTCAACTCTGCAATTGGTGCTAGTTTGATTAGACGTTTTTTTAGACGTCTAATAGAAGTGGCCATATTCGCCACGGTCAAAGATGACGCATGGCATTGCCGTTTTCCTTACTCTTGGTAGGATTTCACCATGGAAAATAAAGCAGCATTTTTCAGTTCCAATGAGGCTCTCCCTTCTGTTTTCTGCCGGGTTCTAAATGGTATGACTGTACAGTTCTCTTCATTGATTTCCTACCCTGATGATGATGGTTTTTTTCCAAAATTTGACCTTCCTCATGTGTATCACAATAATAATCTGATCAAGCCTCCCCTTTTTAACGTGAACTATTGATTAAGCATTCCCTCTCTAAAGCCAACTTACTGATTATGAGCCAATGGAAAGTTTGTTTATGAAAACTATGACTCATGGCTTGCTGGTGCTGATCACCAACTGATACCCCAAGGAAATATGTGTCCTCCGTCAAGAAAGGTTATGATAGAGTTTGTTTTTCAAGCGCGATGCAAGTTTTTTAAATGTCAGATTTTCTGCTGCTTTGATTGAGCCCTGCCCAGCTTTTCGAATAAGTCCATTTTTGAGCAAGGAGTTTCCATAAACTTATAAATATTTAAAATTTGAGAGGAACATCTCCACAAGAAGTGATCCTATTTTTTATTCGGAAAGACCTGTCTTGAAAAACATTTCCCCGTACCTTTTCGTTGCGATATGCCTAATAGACACGCACAGCTTCTGTAGTCGAAGAAGGACAACTCAAATTTTGTTGTGGTTTGTTCGTAACATCATTTGAAGTCAAGAAGTTCAAACTAAATAAATTAATATAAAATTCATCACAAATCTAGTTTGAACTACGTACTTGATAAGTATCGGAAAAATATTTAATTGAAACTAGAGAAAACTATCGATAGAGCATAATCCTAAAGTAATGCTACACCTATGAAAACAAAATGGCTGCCAAAGAAACAAAAAACAAAACAAAATCCTACCAGCTGGCCAGATAAAGAATGCTGCGATTGACGGGATCGACCAGATCTCCTTGCTCGTTGATGACTTGACGAGAACTGATGTTGAAACAGATGAGAGGCTGCACTATTTAAAGAGATTTTGTAATAGAGATCATTGAACTGAACATAAAGAAACTGAATTGAACTATGACTAACAGGGTAACGCCCTTACACCCCCCCCCCACGAATAAAAGTAACAATAAGCAAATCATTAAGCGTTCATTGAAATATATTTAGGTCAAGTTCTTTGAGCCATTTCGAAACAGTCATCCAGTTCTTTGGACCAATCAATTTCATCAACACCATGAACAACGACCAAGCTACGAGAAGATCTTGTTGTTAACCTTTTACAATTTTCGCTTGCATTGTGATAATGAACTTTCACACAACGTATTCGACTGTCACGACCAAGCTCTACTTCATCGACCATACCGTACTGATATGTGTTGCACAGGACGGATTCTTGCTTCAAGAACAAAACAACATCACCGACTTATAGATCCGTGTCTGAATTAAACCACTTTGGACAGGCAACGAGATTTGGCACATGAGTTGTTAGCCAAGCATCAAACCACGCGTTGTAGATCTTCTGATTATCACGAATCAATTTGATATGATCATTTTTCATGGCTAATCCTCCGCTTGGACCTCTTTCATTGTTTCAACCCAAAAGGAGTCGGTTCGGTGTTATGAGATCGGCCATTTCAACATCAGCTGTGATATTGTTAACAGCAAGTGGCATGTTGTTGATTGAATTGCCAGTGATTGATGCCATTGTTCCCCATTGGATGATTGACAAAGGGTGGAGATGAAGATTCTTCTCGAGTGAGCTTCTGACCGATTTGATCTTGCGTTCCACACGTCCATGCATGTTGTGCCCTCCAACGGGGCATGTTTGAAACTCGACATGCATATCTTTGTGGAGTTGTTGTTGGATGTTGGTGAAATCAAACTTCATTGTCTGGCAACCTTTGGTTAGTTGACCACCTTCATCTATGAGTAGCTTTGAGGGATAACCAAATTGACAGGCAAAGCGCACAAAGGCTTGGATAAATGACGGTGTAGAATAATCCTCCATCACCTTGATGTTAATGCACGTGGTCGTAGAGCAGCAGAAAACAAGAAGTCAAATTTTCACAGTGGTTCTTTTGTGGTGCTGTGAGAATGCTTGAAATGGTCCTGCAAGGTCAGCTTGTGTGATATAGAAAGCTGGAGCAATGCATAGGTTGTTTGATGATAGTGGACCCATCTCAACGTTGATGGATTTCTTCAATATGAAGCGGCAGCGATGGCAAGATGATCGTATGTCCTTTACAAGTGATTTGCTTTCTATGATAAACGCTTTTTGTAAAACATGTCGCCACGCTGTTTCATTGCCAGGATGCTTTTCTCTTGGGTTGTACCAGTGGACTTCGTTCACAAGGCTGATAGCAATTGGTGAAAATCTGTCAATGATTGGCACACAGAATGTTGTTGGCGCCAAGTCTTTCATCATCTTGGTCAATTTACCAAGGACTGTAACTGAACTTGGTAGGATACGACCAACATGAACAGGGATACCGTCATTCTCAAGCGCAATTTTCTTGTACTTTGCTGGGTTTGAGAACTGTTTGACTTCCTTTGTCGCTTTCTTGAAGAAATAGTTCTCTGAATGGGCAATTTCTTGATCGGTGAGAATGGGTCCAGGTGACTTTTGCTTCTTTACGTAGACATTGATGAATCGTAGCACATATGCCATGATGCAAACAATGGTTGAAAACTTGTGACGGTTTGGGTCTATCAGATATTTGGAAAACTGATATCTTGAGTTGATTTTCTTGATCGATTCTTCGTTGATGTGAGATACAAAGTAGGTTGCTTCTTGTTGTGGTGGCTTCATTTCCTTCTGAACCTCAATCAGTTGGTTATTTGTCAGGTCAATTTCCTCAATCGTCTTTGATGGAAAAGAACTTCTGGATTGTCTCATCCAGGGATGACCACTTGTCCAAACAGATGATTGATTTACATCATTGATTGACGTGCATCTTCTAGTCCCAATATCAGCTACCATGTCATTTGATTGGGTGTAGATCCACTGTGATGACGATGTGGGCCTCTTGATTTCGTTGACTCTGTCTCGCGCCCATTTTTTAAAGTGCCCCTACGGCTTTTTTATTTATTTGTGAATTCAATAAAACTCGGTACGCTGATTTCAGATCTGAAAATTATTTTTAAATCAGATGCGTAGTTCACGAGTTATAACGTGTGGAAGTGTCGATGTTTCGTCATTTTCGCCATTTTCCTTGTCTCACTTTTAGGACTGGGTCGAGTCCACTATGACATCATAGTGGCAGCCCCTTTTTTCCCCGTACTGAAGCAACAAATCTGACGTCGATTTTCTCTCATACTATGAACTCGATATTTGTTTTTTTGACTTTGATGATTAGAAACAGGTCGGCCCATTATGGCATTAAAATTTGAAAGGCGTGTGATGAGTTTGCAGCTGTGGGGAGGAATTACAAAATTCCCATGTAGTGGCTGCTCATTATGCTCAGTGGCGGCGGGCGTAGGCCGTGCTATGTTAAAACAGTACGGGATTTCAATGGGATCAAAAACATGATCACAGATATTTGACAAGACCTGAAAATTGTTAGATTTATATGTGAAAATGGGAAAATATGCCATATCGATGTGTTTTGCTATGCCGTGGAAATACACCGGATAAATCAAGATTTGTAGAGCTTCACAGGATTCAGCTTTATCAGGACGATCGCCCTGAAGCTGTAACGAGAAGGAAGTGGATAGATTTCATCAATTCGCAACGACGGACGAAATTCTAAACTTCGCAGTTAGAAAATGCCAACATGCAACCATCAATTTCGGTGCAGTAACGAAATTCATGTGTAGTAATAAGGAATTGTGTTGCACATTTTCTACACTTGCTGTATCTAATGAAAATCGAATCGTTTCAAGTTTCTTCAACCACAAAGGTTGACCGACACGGATGGATATGGCCATGGCCTAAATCATATTACGTATAGAATTTTGATACACTTTTACTTCATCAGATACACAACAGAAAGATGATAGTTCAGATCTAGTTAATTGCCCAGAAAGTTCTCTTTCAACATTTTTTTCCCGCTTTAATCTCTTTCATAGCTTTCAACGAAAGAGTTCTCAGCCAAATAGGATCAAATGCATCAGGTTCTCTCCTTCATCGGTCTGCTTTACTTTACGATACGATCAATCCTATCCCCTCGCCATTTTCGCATTCCTCAGCACTGCAATCCCTACTGTCATGAACTACTACCCGACTAAGAATATTTAAGTTATGGAAACTTTCTATTTAATTCTGATCACCAAAATTGCACAAATACCCACGAATACACATCACGAGACAAGACAAAGCGCAAACAACATATCTATTATACTGAATGTAGGCCTACGCCCGCCGCCACTGAACACACTGAGTCCCCTATGATGTCATAGTGGATTCGACCCAGTCCTAAAAGTGAGACACGAAAGTGTGAACGCAATCTCTCGTAACTCAACAACTACTCATCAGATCAAAAAAATATAAACGGTATCAGAATCAGCGCATTCGATTCTATACTTTTAGCCAATAAAAAAAAGCCGTAGGGGCACTTTAAGTTGAATTGTTGGTTTGCTTATCAGCAAACCAACAATTCAGGAACAAGACGACTTCTAGCAAATACCAATTGACCCGAGTATTCACCACTTTTGAGCGCAAATCTTGCATAAATGGCGGCACAGATAAGATCTTCACTGGCGTCTCCAAAATCTAGAGTGTTGATTTCCAAGTTGATTGCCTCAGGTGGGACGGCAGCACGCTTGAATTTGATCGTCTTTATTTCCTGGAGCATCTCAAAATGTGATAGCCATATGTTCCTCAGACTATCAGGTAAGACATCATCCCAATTCATACGTCTTTGGACGAGTTGATGCAGATCCACTTTCAGTGTTGCCGTAATTGGGGTGACAAGTCCAGCAATGTCGAAAACGTCTGACACTTTTGACATACACTGACGACGAGTCAATGCTTTTGGCACTTCACGAATTTGTTTGGGTTTCTTCCCACGGTATTTCTCGGCGAAGTTGATTTCCGGGTTGTCAATACTGATATGTTCCGATTCCAGGAACCATTTCATCCCAGCGACGAAAACTGTCTCTCCATCACTTGACAATGATTCGTGGGGCTTGTCATAGGGTGTTTCTGTTAGAGTTCCACCCCAGAGCTGGGGACGGTAGTCAGAAGTTCGGTAGGCGATGTCTCGCTTGCGATGGTGCTGATTCCGCTAAGGTTTGACGCAATAAAGACAACGAACTTTTTGCGGTGTTGTACGGCTGACCCGAAGGCCGCCACTGTACCACTGGTCTGCAGACTGCTTACTCTCTATCTAAAAACTTAACTCTACTCTACTCCTTTACTCTATTTAAGCTTACAATAATAATCAAAACACCTGGGACCCTAGTGTGGATTGGCACGCGCCTTCACACCTTCAAGCGGGTGCACCAGCCAACCACGCTCATACTTAACAATACTGCAAACAAATAGGTGTCAAATACAAGAAAACAATTATAGTTACAACGACCCACACAACAGGCTTTTGCTGGGAGAAGGTGAATCCTCTCAGGAGGAATCCGCCATGCTTCTTCAAGTGTTTTTTCTCCCGTCACACAATCGTCCACATACACATCTTTGTTTATGATTTGATTTACCTTTGGATGCTTTTCTTTGAATATGTTGGCGGTTTGACACAAAGCTCTCTCTGACTGGTTCCCACTTGATTTAATTCCATAAATAAGAGTCTTTATAACCTTTTCTTCTTGTGGATCCAGATTGTCTTCCCAAAAATAACGTTGCAGACACCATTGTGACTCATCTAATTGGACAGAGTTATACATCTTTGAGACATCTGTGTGATTACCAATATGATGGCTCCTCCAGCGGATGAAGATTAATTTGTTCATGCTGTTTCGTCGATTAGCAAGAAGATTGTTGAGGGAGTAGCCGGTGTCGGTTCTCATTGACGCATCAAAAACGACACGACATGGTGTGGAGATGGAATTCCCTTTCCAAACTGCTCGCCATGAAATGAAATTCTTTATCTTGTTGTGTTCCAATTCAGCTTGGATGTGATTAGGAAGGTTTTTCACATACTCCACATATCCAAGGTTTTGAAGTTTCTTCTCGGATTTCAGAACATCTTCCTTATCCTCAGGGTAGCTGGCAAGACGTTTCAGTTGTTGATTGTACACCTTTAATGCAATGTGACGATTCGGTGTAAGGTGGGTAATTGGATTTTGCATCAGAGGTAGAGTTGTAACAGATGATCGTTCATCGGAACGGTTGATGACATCTTGTTCAATCTCTTCTTGCACACTCATTGTCTCATCAGCAGACTTGAGATGTTTACAGGCTTGACATCCTCGACAGTTGACACAGCGAAAGGTGATTTCACTTCCATTGTATTCAGCTGCCTCAAAGAGTTTGACTTTGTTGATGAATTCTTGATCCTCTCCATTTGACGAGAAGAAGATATCTGCTTGGTGAGAGGGATATCCAAGGAATTTGGCATCTGGGTTGACATGGTAACCATATGAATATAGTCGGAATTGAGGGTTGAGTTTGTAACGTTGATGTGCTGTTGGCTGATTTGTTTGAACACCTTGTGTGGACCACCAATTATACCTCTTGATCCATCAGCACTCTTGAAATGGGACTCGAAGATTGTAAGTCCTGACGGTAGTTGGAAGATGAATCGTGGATGATAGCGTAGATATTGGATGCCAATCATGAAATCCATACTACCACCAACTTGAGCAGATACAGATGGAAGATTCCTTGGATCACCAGCAATCTGTCTGAAGCCATTATGTATGTCGTTGATAACATCTCCATGGAGCTGGTACATTGGGAAATCGTGTGTTAATTTGTCCAGACAAACTCCAGTCATTATTGCATCTTTCCCATTTGCGAGAGGGAGATTAGCGGTGTAGATACCATTCTTTGATTCGCTTGTGAGATTACCGACACCATTGGTTAGTATCGGGCCAGCATATACTGCCAGCAGTTGTTTGACGGCTTCATGTCGACTGATGAAGTCACTGCATCCTGAATCGTAAAAGATGTTGTATACCTTCTTATCGACAAGGATGTTTTGAAACATGAAGATAGCATCTGTGTTGTTGTCTTCTGTGTTGACATGGAACGATAACTTGATTTTCTTTGAGTAACTTGGAACAGGTTGGCCGACGATACACCTTGATTTGTAATGTTCCGTATCTTGATTTTGCTTGTTATTCTTTTTTTTGCAAACAAGAATATGCTTCTTCATAGGGAATTCTTGGTGATCAACATTCTGGCATATGAAGTCCCGTTGACAGAGGCCTTCTTGGTGTTTCTCTTGATTGGCACGAGCTTCCGTTTGCCCTCCTTTCGTGCATCACAGCTAATGGTCAGCCATCTGATCGATCTTTCGTCTCCAAGTAGATTGCAGGCTTGATCGAAGGCGTCGCTGTAGTAGAGTTCATTTTCGATATGATGGTCTGACGATAGTTGCATCAAATCTCGCATCAGGTTGGAGATTTTGCTGATACTCTTGATAATTTTGGTGGTTGATCTAATCATTTCGCAACTGGTGAGCTCCGAAATTTTGTTGGACAGCAGGGTCTTGGTATCACCATAGGCTTCCTTGAGGCGGTTCCAAATCTCCTTGATGTCAGACACATTTTTGACGAGTGTTAGAGCATCCTTCTCCAAGTGGTTGTTCTTGAGCAGATCAGCTTGGAGGTTTGTGGGTACTGAGTGTTCATAAATCTTCATAAAGTCAGTTTTGAAATCGTAAATGTTGATTGCTGATTCATACCCGCTGAATTTGTCCAGTTTGATGTTGAGTTTGGATTTGTTGAATGATTCTATCTTCTCCATCTCACGCTTCTTGAACTCCTTCACGATCATTGCACAATATGCTTCCCATAACTTCACCACAGCTTCATACTTTGCTTTGGATTGTTCAAATTCTGATGGTGCCAATTCTATGCATTCTTTGAACTTTGCTGACAAGGATGCAAAAGTTTTTGAATGTTTGTTGAGATCTTGGTTACGTGATCTCAGTTCTTCATTTGATAAATGGCTAGCTTCACATATTGCAACTTCTTTGATTTCGGTTGCATGACGTTCCATTTCATATTTCAGAAATGTTGCCTTGTGAGTGTTGATTGTTTCTGATTTGGTGCTTACCTTCTGAATAAGTTTGTATGTATCTTGGATATAGGCACTGATGGATTTCCTTACTCTCTGGTATTCATCTTCATATTCAGCTTGATATCTCTCATCACCGAGTTCAGCTTTCAAGATACGGAAACAGGTATTGAATTCAAGGCGCATGGATTCAATCTTCTCGATACATGTAAGCATTAAGTCGTTGGAATCTTTGATAGTGCACGGGTCGTTGTCTGTGATGAAATCACTGAGTTCTTCAACGATAACAGCTGCGTTGATGGCATTGACAGTTAGCACGGGCTTCTCGTCAGGCATTATGTCAGATATCTTCGTTCACCAGTAGTACTTAAAAGTTTGTAATCAATTCTCTGGCCTACCTTGCGCTTAGGCCTTTGCATGGATAGGGCGTTGGCTGAGTTGACCAGGTTGATTATTGATTGATGTACAACAGGTCATATAATTAAGCGACAGCATGTATATCTTGCTGTTTGAATGTAGTCGAAGAAGGAAAACTCAAATTTTGTTCTGGTTTGTTCGTAACATCATTCGAAGTCAAGAAGTTCAAACTAAATAAATTAATATAAAATTCATCACAAATCTAGTTTGAACTACGTATTTGATAAGTATCGGAAAATATTTAATTAAAACTAGAGAAAACTATCGATAGAGCACAATCCTAAAGTAATGCCACACCTATAAAAACAAAGTGCCTGCCAAAGAAACAAGAAACGAAACAAAATCCTACCAGCTTGCCAGATAAAGAATGCTGTGATTGACGGGATTGACTAGAGATCCTTCCTCGTTGATGACTTGATCAGAACTGATGTTGAAAGAGATGAGAGGCTGCACTATTTAAAGAGATTTTATAATAGAGATCATTGAACTGAATTATGACTAAAGGCCTGGTTACACTGTAGATAATAAATTAGATATTCCCAATTTAGAAACGCTAAAAACGGAAACGATTATCTTATAGTGTATACGCGCCATTTAGATAATAATTTAGATAATACAGTTAAAGCATCATGACTCAACTATAACCAGCGAGGAAAGTGGCAAACCGTGAGGTATTTACGTAAAAGAATATCGAAAACATCTTATCATACATTTCATACATTTCTTCAGTCACTTTTTGTGGGGTGTGCCATTCCTCAAGTTGTACAGAATTTCATGTTATAATAAAATAAATTCATGTCAAAAACATTATCAGCTTCCATTTTCACCGACATAGTTTGTGAATTTACTCTGTGCATCCATTTTATTGTTCAAAATCAATTATATACCGTTTACGATGCTTTTCGCTTCCAAAATTGCCAAGGAATACAACGCGAGACAGTCGGTGTTTGTTTGTCTCGCGATTTGACACATCATGCTGGGAAAATCTTGATGAATAAAATCAAAAAGTTTTGATTTTATTCATCAAGATTTCACAGCACGATTTGACAGTTTGCTTCTTGCCGCTTACAGTTTGCTTATTTAGATATCTTGCGTTATGTTACACACGAAGATATCTATCAGACAGGCTATTTGTGGTATGTCTGGAGGAATATCTAATTCATTATCTACAGTGTAACCAGGCCTTAACAGGGTAACAATAAAGAAATTGAATCGAACTATGACTATAGTGCACTGGCTTAGCCTTTGAATTGTGCATTTTTTGATACAAGCATGAAAATTGGCACAAGTACACAGTTTGATACGCTGAACAAAATGAGAAACAGACCCCGCTCAGAAAATGCCCCCAAAAGCTATTTTTAGACTGGGGTAATAGATCCCAGTCCTCTTTTTGGTTTTCTGTTATAACTCCAAAACTACTTGCATTACAATTGTGAAATTTTGTAAAGTGAGACATATTCATGTTATAAAGACAATGAAACACAAACCCCACTCAGAAAATGGCCCCAAAAGCTATTTTGAGACTGGGGTATTAGATCCCAGTCCTCTTTTTGGTTTTCTGCTATAACTCCGAAACTACTTGCATTACAATTGTGAAATTTTGTAGAGTAAGACATATTCATGTTGTAAAGACAATGAACCACAAACCCCACTTAGAAAATGGCCCCAAAAGCTATTTTTAGACTGGGGTATTAGATCCCAGTCCTTTTTGGGTTTTCTGTTATAACTCCGAAAGTACTTGCATTACAATTGTGAAATTTTATAGAGTAAGACATATTCATGTTATAAAGACAATGAAACACAAACCCCACTCAGAAAATACCCCAAATGTTATTTTTAGACTGGGGTATTAGGTCCCAGTCCTCTTTTGGGTTTTCTGTTATAACTCCGAAACTACTTGCATTACACTTCTGAAATTTTGTAGAAATTTTGTAAAACAACATATTTGGTTATTCCATACAAGAAAAACACAAGCGATCCAGGAAATACCAAAAAGATATTTTTGCGCCAAGGCACTACAGTAGTTCCCAGTCCTCTTTTAGGTTCTCATCTATAACTTGCTAACTATTTGTAATGAGTGTCTGAACAAAACGTTACAATGTTATTACTTTATCGACCACACGTGTCAAGCTTTGCTTGCATTATTCAAACACTTTGTTATTCTCCGAGCACTGGCCATCTCATTTGCACAGTTCACTGCAGGGAATATCAAATCTACGACATGTGCATCGTCCACCACAATTCCTTTTACAGAACAGTGTTTCAATTCTTTTAGCCCCCAAGAGGAATGCACCGCACTATAATAGTCAAACACATACAGCGTATCAACAATATTTTAGCTGACAGGTTTCTCGCCTGCAGATTCACGAACTTCGTCAATTCGCATCCTAATGAGCAAGTGTGCGAGGTTTAACTCACGACTGCTCCTATCTCCAATGAATTTCTTTAGCCCCAGCTTCTCACCGCACACGCAGCTTCGCAGCAGCGTACGAAGAATTGTGCGGGCAGCACTCGCGCTTATCCATCATCCGAATCTTCTCGTTGTTCATTCGCTATATCTATTGCCCGAACTGCGTGTTACTCAACCATATAAGCTTATTTTGCTGCGGTCCGGTTCTGGAATATCTGCCTCGGACAACAAATGACCATTCCCGACTTGGCACAATTACAACTCACCTCGCGGGGCTTTCGTCGTACAAAAGTCCGGACTTCACGTACAAAAGAAAGCAACAAACAAGCAAATCCAATCCCAATTGGCATTTGACGAGGCAAAATATCGCAGTATGTCAAACATCAGGGCTTGGGGGCGATAAACTCACGACCTTGGCGGCCTTTAGTACAGCGTTTTGCAGCCTTCTACGCTCTTCGGTATTTCGTGCCCCACAACCGCGATTATTTGTCCACCTTCTCGACTTCTCGTTGAAATCTACGCTGAAAATTCGCGAACAGCCTATTCGGACTTCGTAAAAAAAAAATCATTGGTGCTGCAATTTGGGGAAATACTTTGGCTGTAATTTTGGCGGTTTGGCCACCTATTTAGTGGCTTAGTTAATTTATTTCGTTAATTGCACAAACCACTCTTCACAGGTGTTCGTGACCACACTTCGAGCAGTTCCCCATCCTGGCTTGTTGCAAGTAGTTTCGGAGTTATAACAGAAAACCCAAAAGAGGACTGGGATCTAATACCCCAGTCTCAAAATAGCTTTTGGGGCCATTTTCTGAGTGGGGTTTGTGTTTCATTGTCTTTATAACATGAATATGTCTTACTTTACAAAATTTCACAATTGTAATGCAAGTAGTTTTGGAGTTATAACAGAAAACCAAAAAGAGGACTGGGATCTATTACCCCAGTCTAAAAATAGCTTTTGGGGGCATTTTCTGAGTGGGGTCTGTTTCCCATTTTGTTCAGCGTATCAAACTGTGTACTTGTGCCAATTTTCATGCTTGTATCATAAAATGCACAATTCATGCACATTTTGGAGTTAAGCGGCTACACTACTAACAGGGTAACGCTCTTACAGCTTCTCATTTGGAGGCTAAGCGGTGGTCATTTTAAAGAATTTGATCCTTAGGCTGCGAATCATTTTTAAGTACCAGAACAGGAGTTTTGCTGGAAACTATGCATCAAAGAGCTTTTACTTTCCGACAATGACTTTGCATTCAGATTTCAATTATTCGCAAGCAATAGATTTGCCCCCAAGCCGAATTTCAGCAAATAAAATATTCAAACATACAGAGCGATAGAAACCAAAATGTTAATTTAAAAAAAATTCTTTTTGTGAGCAACCACGTGCAAATAATGTAAAGAGAAACATTACTGGACAAACGCTCTGGAAAGGAAGCCAGTCAATTTTGCAAGCAGGCCAGGCAATCAGTTTCAAGCTTGTAAATTAATTTCTGAAACATTACCGGAATATTTTTATCTTGAAAACGAACACATATATTTTGCAACACTTGGACTCTCTTGGGGAAGATGAAGTATGAGGCTGCAAAATCAAGGAATATGGGGACTGAGTTGAACGGTTGTAAAATCAAGGACTATGGGGACTGAGTTGAACGGTTTAGATTTTGGAAAACCCTTCATCATCCTTTCCCAGAGATCAGTGCAAGAATGCATGGGAAAATCAAGGTAGTGAACAAATAACCAATTTTTCTACAACTCGATTGCCATCATTCCTGTTTTCGCCCTTTCAGCTCACTGTAGACAAATGGGACCTCTGAGAATCATAAAAAATCAGGAGTGATTACTCAGTGGATATTAACTGGTCTGACCAAATATGGGCAGATAAACATAAACAGAAAACACAACATTTCATCCCATTCACCAATATCTACTTGTTTGCGCAAGTACGCCACAAGGCAAAAGAAACAGTATTTGAATTAATTTAATTTTATTACAATGGTAATATCATTGGGTAGAGTCTTCTACTACTTTCTTTTTTCGTTTGTCTCTTCGCAGCCAGTGCAATCGTCATCAGCGCACTTTGTGAAGGGAGGGCATTGCGGCTCTACTTGACGACGTGTGCATTTCACAATTTGAGGTTTCCAAGACAGCTTTTTTTTGTTGACTGTGTTCTCCATCTTGACCTCCAACTGCCACATGCAGCCTTTCTCAAAAGGATCTCCATTACTGTAATTTTCACAACTGAGGGTTGTTGTCTTGGTCTCTGTTGAGCTGGATGTCCAAGCCATAGATAAGGAAGCAGAGACACTGACCGAAGTCTTTACCTTTGCAAAAGAAACTCCGGCCTCCATTTCAGCACTGACTGTCCTTGTTATAGTTGTATCGATGGTCTTTGAATAGGTGACTTCGTTAGAAACTTCATGGCTCACCTTTCCGTTGGTATTACATGCAACCAAGTTCCATTTTGCATTTGGGCTTGTCCATTTCTTTGCTATCCACTTGAAACGCTGATCTGGTAATCCGTCACAATCGGCAGTAGCAATGTTGCCATGTCCTCCTGCTCCTGGAACGTCCATACACAGGCCTGACTTCTTGTTTCGAAATGAACAAAATTCGCCATCGCAGAGTTGCTCTGGTCGGGTCCACATCTGGTCTTTTAAGTCTTCGCAAGTGTGGACAACAATGTTGCCGCTGCCCGACAAACCTGATACTTCTACACACCATTTCGATTCTTCGTTAACCAGCTCACCATTTTCATAATATCGAAACCATTGGTCCATCTGATCCTCGCATTCATGGATCAGGACGTTTGTATCCTTCTTTAATTTGCCTCCTTTATGACCTTTGACATCGAGGCAAAGATCAGATTTTTCGTTGATCAGCCGACCAAAGCCAAGCTCCTTTCCTCTGGAACGGAAATAGAAGTATTGATCATCCGTATCTTCGCATTCATGAAAGTTAACTTCACCTTCTCCACTTCTTCCTGAAATATCAAGACATTTCCCGTTTGCCTCATTAATAATCTCCTTTGCTTCTTGCTCAATGCCACCGTTGTCCGTGAACACTTTTGTTTTCCCAAATTTCCACTTTTGATGTTCCGGGATATTTGGAAGGAGAATGCATCGAGATGACGTCACCGACCCGCTGCTCTCACTGGGATTCGTTGGTGTGAAACAATAGTTTGTTGCCTGGTTACGGATAGTGCCGTCAACACAGAAAATGATTTGCTGGTCTCTGTAGCCGTCACAGTCGTGTGTGCCAATACTGCCTGCGCCTTCGCTACCACTGATGTCAACACATTTCTTTGAATTGAGAACACGCAACTCGGCCATGGCCAGTGGATCGGTACATGTCGCTTGGCAACGCACATGCACTAACAGGGTTGACGACAAAAAAATGGTTGAGATTATAACACGAAGCATTATCTGGCCAATAATACTAAAAGGAGAGGAAAAACATCATAATCATTGTCTGGGTGGAACTATTAGAAAGGTGGGTTGGAGCTTAATGCTGCTCCCTAATTCTGAAGAGAAGCATTTTGCAAAGCTAAGATGTTTGGTTGTTCTTGTAGGGGAGAATATATTACACATCAAGCTTCACAAAGATTTATAATCTCTTTGACTTTGTTATCAAATTGAACTTGCACATGGTGAGCAAACGTATTGCACCACTTTTGGTAAAATGGTGTTTGGAAATGTCCCAAGGCTTAAATTGCTAATGCAACGAAATTTGGCATATAGTGTTTTGACCTTATTGAAAGCCAATACTGATCGATTTAGTGCAGTTTTTATACGCATTTGACAACTATGAATTACTTCAACTTCACTTTGAATCAGGCCACCTTTTGGAAAAAATACAACAACACTGTGACGTCACAGTGATGACACGAAGAACTTTTTCCAATGGAGGTCATGGAAGTTTTTCAAACGTTGTCTGGATTTTTGTTAATAAATCCACTCAGGGTGGGAAAATGTAAGCTGTGGTTGCATCACAGTAAGGGCGAATCTTTTGACCTCATTCTGAAAGTAATTTGTGTGGTTTCATTTAACTTTCGAGACACAATTTAATTTTGCAAATCGGTACCTCCGAAAAATGTCTCTAGCACGACACGTAGCTCTGATTTGGCTTATCCCAGCTGTTCTTCTTGGTAATACCTTAATTAAACTTAAAGTTACAGACATTGAATTATTTTTCGAAACTTCGGAAATTAAAATTCCTTAGATGTCACCTCGAAAATCCCAATTTTTCTGACATTTTCATTGTTATTGTTGGTCGGCTTGGGCCTAACCATTCCGGGCGAAGGTAACAAATCAACTCGCCCCACCATACAATGGTCAAACCCGACCACTTTCAATTCATATCGCCCCACATGTTTTACCAATTCGCCCGACTGACAAAGTCGACACACCCCATTTGCTATTACTTTATATAGCTTTATTACCAATCCTATAAACAATTATTTAAAATCAAACTTATATGTTTTTCAAGGGCGAACGAGAACAAGTAGAAGAAGTAGAATTTGTGCTAAATTACAATAGATTCTTTTGTTCTTTTGTTTTCCTTAACAAAACAATAGAAAATTTACGAAACTCTTACTAGTAGGGCTTGAGCTAGGTCTCTTATAAAATAAAAAACGTGTATTTTACTTTGGTTGTCGTTTATATTACTTTCCGCGACTTTTACATTCATTGTCTAAGTAAGAGTGAATTTTTCGTAATGATGTGAAATCATTTGTTGCTCCGTTCTGTTGCAAAATTAACAACAGGAATACACGTGGCTTGTGTCTGGCCAAGTGTATGTTCCTACGAGTTCCATTTCGTAGCAGACAAGGCCCTTATTGACAAAATAAACGAGTCGAAAAGTAAAGACTTAACCTCCTAACGTCCTTCTGTTCTATTTGATGCGTTTTAAAATACTATCAGCAATATTATGAAGCGATACTTTTTGATAACACTTAGTAATCGTAAAATAGTCCCCGTTATGTATCTCTACGACATATAAATAGTTATATGATTTATTTTCTTTCGAAATACAGCTCATGTGTGCGCTCACTTAAAGCTGGTCATGTTGAATTTCAATACTTTAAAGGTAGAAACTTTTGCGGGAGGAAACTTTCGCGATTTTGGCTTTTTGGCCAAAATTCGCAAAAGTTTATTGCGCGAAACTTTCTAAAATTTGAAATTCGCGAAAGTTAATTTTCGCAAAAACGCTATTGTGAAAAACTGGCAATCAATCCCAGAGTGAAAGGCGATTAACAAAGAAAAATATTTATTCACTAGTTAGTTTCATGGAAAGAAAAGTGAAGGCAGAAAAAGCAGAGTGAATATGGAAACGGAGCTGACTTATTACAATACTGTTCTTTTTCAGTTAACGTTGTAAAAATGAGGAAAATTTATGAAAAAGCTTCACTTTGAATAAAAACTACTTCGAGGTTTCTGTTTAGAGTTTCAGACTTGGAATTCGCGAAAGTTTATTCTCGCAAAATATCTGATATTTCCTAAACCGCGAAAGTTAATTCCAGAAATTTCTTTTCGCGTTTTTTTTTTGCCGTGCAAAAGTTTCTTCCCGCAAAAGTTTCTACCTTTAAAGTAGAAGAAAGCCTGCAAGCCTGGTTGACGTTGCAGACACGACGTTGGGTAACATCACAGTGATGTTCTGTTTCTGATGTTAAGTGACAAGTCACTTCAAAGTCACAGTGACTTTGAAGGTTAATAGATAAAAAGTATAGATGATTTGCTAATTTTTTTGCGTCACGTTAATAAGTGCATTGAAACTTATAGATTTTTGATACAAAAACACAATGTAAAATTTCGTTGCATGAGGACTTTAAAAAAGAAAATTTACATCGCAATTTATAGATACCAAAGGTGTTTCAATAATAGACCTCTGTCAAAAATACACTCAACATTTCATAAATTTTCAACTGAAAACCTAATTTAAGTTTTATTGTACTGTTTTAAAAATCCCAAAGATTGAAAATTTTTCATAAAAATTATTGAAATCGAGCAAATAAAACGCCGATGATTATAATATTTTCACGAAAAATTTTCTTTCATTGAAAAGAAGATGCTCTAAATTTAGCATACAGCTGTCTTGACCCTTTAGCGTAAAAGACTTTCCAAATAAATAAATTTTAATTTTGCTAAGATTTTCATCGGACAAACTTTATTGTCTAGATTCAGTTATCTTACCGGGATTAAAACTATTTTCTAGCAGTTGTTGTAACGAAGTGTCATGTTATCAATTATAGGGTATCGCTGAATTTTGGACGGATTTTGACGTATTGTGTTAACATTCCAATGAAAAAACTTTCGACAGAAATTCTTGCATGGAAATGAAGCAATATCTTGAAGTAAATTAACAGTTATTTATTTAGAGTTTCCAAATAAGATATTGTTTGTCATTTCTCCATTCATTCCAACAAGTTCTTTTCTGCCCAAAAAGTGAATTGCAATCTTTGCAAAAATCTCTGCTAAAAGGTTTTCTCTGTGCTTGTTGATCACTGGTTTGCAAAATATAGACAAGAACTGTAAATCAAAAAATTACTTACGTGTCCGATTATTGTGATGCCATGTGAAGAGATCTTTCCAAATATGAATTAAATCTATTCCACAAAGGAGTATTTATTAGTGATTATGTTTATCTTGTGCAGTCAAAAAACTAACTCTGTTTATGGGCATCAAACAGGTTCGACAACCTCCAACCTGAAGTAGATCATTTTGATAGGCTAACATTTAATTAATGATATAATTTATACTTTGTGCAGTCAAATAGACAATCTTGTTTACGAACATCAGGCATGTTTTAAAAAATGCAACCTCGCCATTTGTTTGGTAATTGTGCTATCTGGTGCATTGAACGAAGCTACCTTAATCTCATCATTAAAAACATTTTAAAAATCCAACTTGTATTATTTGACGATTGTGCTATCTGGCACAGAGAACGAAGTTATCCAATCTGGTCATAAGAAACATTTTAAAATCGAACTTGGTTGACGATTACTAGAAGCCACCATAATCTGATCATCAGAAGCATTTAAAAACTCTTACTTGTATTAGTTGATTGTAATGCTATTTGGTGAACTGAAAGAAGCTAATCCAGTCTAATCATTAGAAACTTTTCATAAGACCCAACTTTGTATTAGCTGATGATTACCTCTGGTGTACTGAAGAAAGTTACCCTGATCTCATCATTAGACACGTTTTAAAAATCCTGTTTTGTATTGATAATGTTATCTGGTGCGCTGAAAGTAGCTACCCTGACAAGATCATTAGAAACGTTTATAAACTTCAACCTGAATGAGATAATGTTGATAGCTACTTTGTTCATAATGTTATCTCTTCCACTTGAACGAAGCAACATTTTTATAAATGCTAAACAGGTTTTCTCAACCCGAATGGGATCAAATGGGCAAGCCAAATATTAATTGACGATAACGCCATCTTGTGCACTCAAAGACACAGTACTTTATATGTAGGATTGGATTGCACATTGATCAAATGTTACACAACGTAAAAGAAATTGTTTCTGGCACGGCAGGAGCGAAGCGAGACGTATCACCTTTACGCTTAAGGTAAAGCTCTATTTACACTACAGAAACTAACCCCGACTAGGTCCACCCGAGTTGGTTTAACCCAAGTTATTTATGGCGTGCAGTGTAAGCGCCAGCAAAACTAGGTCAACAGTAAAACCTGAATCTGAATTGCGCATGTTCTTGGCAGAAGATATCCCGGGTTTATCTGAGTGTCGAGCCAATGCCGCGTTGAAACGTTCTTGCATAGAGCAGCATTGGCACAACGTATAGTGCAGATAGACAGGTTTACAAATTCCAGCCTCAAGGAGATCAACCAGTTTGACAAACGGACATTCATTTGATGATCATGATTTTTTCGTCCACTCAAGCAGCAACTCTGTTTATGAACATCAGACTTGTTTCAGTTTTTCCGATTCTACATTGACTTGATGATGTTTATCATCGGCAGTCATAAAAGAATTCTTGTTTGCGACCATTGAGCGGGTTTCCCGATAAGCATTTTTTGCTTGGAACACAAAGTTGGAAACAGTTGCATTCAGCCACCATTGACGACATGAGATGTTTGACCTGTCTGTCCAAAAACACAGCGTGCAAAGCAAAAAGGGCTTTATCACGACAGGGCAATTACTAAAACCATTTAGTAAACTGCCTAACCCTAAATTTTATTTCGAATTCGGATTTTATTTGAAACTGCCGGGGGCCATTTTGGGACGGGAGTGGCTCGATATTCACGTGATTTGTGACCACACCTATGAGCTGCCAGTAAAACATTTTGGGGGAATTTTAAAAAAATATTTCACCACCATATAGTGCACAACAAGACGAGAAAGAAGTTATAAAACACTCACTGTGTTTACCATTACCTTACCTCTTTACCTCTTACCATTCTGGAGGTACAGCATCCCAAGGTTTGTGTTTTTGAAAAATGTCAAGATATCGATATTTCGCTTATTAACCGGAATTTTCCATTCAAAATTCCTAGCCACAGAGATGTTCTTAGAATGTACATGGATTATTTACGCTCAGAGTTGGCTTCTTCAGATATATCTGATACTGCTAAGTTGTTGTCAGTCCAGCCTCATCGTCATCATGTCTGGTTGGAACGCCTAGTTACTAGAGTGTTTCCATCGGGCAGAAGTCGCAGAAATAAAATAAAATTAATCGTAATGTTCTGCATAACAATTTATTTTCAAAGTCAGAGGTTTCTGTTAAAACTCGATGGCTCCAAATTCCAAAGGGACAAAAAATGAGTTGTGAACAGAACGCACGCCTTCAGCTTTCCTTATCCATTTCATTTCAAATTTGTTTTGAAAACGGCTGCCTGAAAATCCCATTTATTTATTAGCTGCTGTACCTAACAGCTTACCTTCCCTTGTCCTCCAACAACATAACCCCGGCCATCGTGTTTGCTTTAGTTTTACTAAGACAGCTCCGCCATCCATGATCTCTGACAAACTCCCTTTGTGAGGGGTTCCTGCACTTGCTGCTTGGAAATATGATCGCGCGGAATAAGATGTCGTTTGACAGACCGCGCGGTTTGTAGTACCCTTTTTCAAAACGCCGCTATAGCGTTACCGTAAATTCTTTTTTTTCTGCTTAATAGCTAAAACGACGCGGGGAAATTTATAGTTTGTACCTTGGGAAACGATTTTCTAATAAAGCCCTGGGTTGCGCACAGCGAAAATTTGAAAAATTTTCCCTATACTGTGCCATTATAAAAGTCGATTTGTGTCATGGTTATGACATCATACCCATGTCGTAGTCAGTGCCCCATTTCAAAGCCAAATTTAGTATACTTTAATCGGAGAAACTTTTGCGGGAAGAAACTTTCGCGATTTTTGCGTTTTTGGCCGAAAATCGCAAAAGTCTATTGCGCCAAATTTTCTAAAATATGAAATTCGCGAAAGTTTACTCTTGAAAAAAATTTCAAAATTGGAAATTCGCTGAAGTTTATTCTCGCAAAAACGCTATTGTGAACAACTGGTAATCCCAGAGTGAAAGGCGGTTAACAAAGAAAAATATTTATTCATTAGTTAGTTTCATGGAAAGAAAAGGGAAGGCAGAAAAGGCAGAGTGAATATGGAAACGAAACTGACTTATTACAATATTGTTCTTCCTCTGTTATCGTTGTAAAAATGAGAAAGATTTATAAAAAAAGTTTCACTTTGAATAAAAACTACTTTAAGGTTTCTGTTTAAAGTTTCTGTTCAGACTTGGAATTTGCGAAAGTTTATTCGCGCAAAATATCCGATTTTGCTTAAAACGCGAAAGTTAATTCCAGAAATTTCGCGTTTTTTTCGCCTCGCGAAAGTTTCTTCCCGCGAAAGTTTCTACCTTTAAAGTACTTATCGTGATCGAATAAAAACAAAACAGGCACCGAAGTAATCAGTAAAAATTGAAATTTAACTATTTGCAAAAAGAAATAGAAAGTGATTTTTTTATTTCAGTAGGCCTTTAAGGTTGTGGCTTTACTAATTTTCCAAACCACTCATTTCTTTACCAAACGAAACCACCACAGTGCTCTCATTCCTTTTCCAAACCACTACCTTATTTTCAAATTATTTTAAACCATCATCTTCAATTTATGGGTTCTTTGAACCCCTTGTTTTCATTAAGTCAATTCCGATCTATCCATAGTCGTTTATTAGAGGTCTCATTAGATGTGAATTTTTAAGGTAGGGGCTTTGCCAAGTTTCCAAACCACCACCGGGTTCTAATTCCTCTTCCAAACCACCACCGTGCTTTCATATTTTTTCAAACCATCATATTCCTTCCATGGGTTCTTTGAACTCCTTGTTTTTATTAGGTCAATTCCGATCTAACATAGTCGTTTATTTGATATCTCATCAGATGTGAATTTTTAAGGTAGGGGTTTTGCCAATTTTCCAAACCACCACCGGGTTCTAATTCCTTTTCCAAACCACCACCGTGCTTTCATATTTTTTCAAACCATAATATTCCTTTCATAGGTTCTTTGAACCCCTTGTTTTTATCAAGTCAATTTTAAGGTAGGGGCTTTGGTAATTTTTCAAACCACAACTGTGTTCTAATTTTCTTTCCAAGCCACCACCGTGTTCTAATTCCTTTTCCAAACCAACCATCGTGCTTTCATATTTTTTTAAACCATATTTTTCAATTCATGGGTTCTTTGCACTACTTGTTTTTATTAGATCTCGAAGAAAGAGGACGAGGAGCTAAAGAAATTTCGAACTTGCTGTTGTCAATTTCGAAATTGTTTCACCTGCTTTCTACTATGATTTATGCCACGACATTTCTGGGAAAACTCTCATCTTCTCATCTGCAAGTCTACAAATGTTTCATGCAAAAAATAAATTCCACAGGGGAAAATATTATTATTTATTAAATTTATGTCTTCAAGACGTTGGGACGTGGGACTGCATATGATGGTGCATCTAGCATCCTGGGACAAAATCACTCTGTCTGGTCCAAAATGAGGAATTCATCGCCAAATCGCATCCTCGTGAATTGAAAAGCTGGGAAGAACTAAAAATCACACTTCTCAATTGCAGATTGCAGGCAATGCAGTTGCAGAAAGGATCTTCTCCTACATCATTGTGGTGAAAACCATGTCAAGGAACGAAATATCACCTGCCATGCTTGAAGCATTTTCAAGACAAATTCTGCAAGGATTTTACCCCCACGCCAAAAACTCTGGATCTACCCAATTCCTCCATGTACGAATTTTGAACTGTTTTAGTTATTGCTATTTTTTAATTGAATCAAAATATATCTTCTGTTGAATGTAACACTCTTTTTTTATAAGAACACACTTTATAAGAAGACTGAGGCTCAATTTCCCAAAAAAATAAGAACAAGTTTGGAACATGCTCAGCCTCGGATGAGAAGTTAGAAAAGAAACAAGAAAAAAACAAAGTGATTTTTGAATTTTTTCACTTCAACAAAACAAAACCATGCAATTCCTAAACAAAAGTCATTCATAAGGCAACGTGTTATGCCGTAGCAAACATGTATAAATAATGTTGCAGTTCTGGTCTAATATCACTGCAAAAATAAAATAAGAACACTTTTAAGAACATTCGAGCCTCAAATTATGAAAAAATTAAGAACATCGAGTCTCGGCAAAAATTACCTGGTTCTTATAAAAAAGAGTGTAACATTTTTAGTGACCTCTGGTTGTGTGTGCCTGTTTTGGTCTAAAGTAGGCACTTTTAAGGTTGTAGACCCCCCTAAATAGAAGCAGTGGGGTTGAAGTCCAAATTGATAGTGGGCAATGTAGGTGGTACTTATGGAAGCTAAAATATGGTGTTAAATTCAAAATGGCAGGTAATTTGTTGCCTTGGCAACCAAAAATGTTCAAAAAATGTCAAATTTTGGTGTTTCTGCGAACATTTTTCATGCAAAAACTACAAAAGGTAGAGCTTCTAAATGTTTACAGTGTGTGGTCTGTTAATGGAACTGTGCAATAAAGCTCTAAAATTGATGGATACGAAGCACACTACCCTGAAGTTATTTTTGCATCTACTTGCCCTCTTTGAGCTTTATTGCACTCTATAACACATAGCAAAATTACACGGAAAGTGTTAGAGAAATATCTTAAGGGAGTGCGAAGTTAAAAATCTTAGCGTCATGTCAAGAATGCTAAAAACGTATTTTGAGAAAATCACGTCCAAAGTTCGTATATAGAAAAACTTCCTAAAACTGTCCAGCTCCATAAGTTTCTCCTTTAATTTTTTGATTTTGATCATCCTTGGGCTTTCTGTACCTTCTTAATTTCTTTTTAGAAAGCTTTCTGGTATCCTTTTCCTGATATTGAGATGAAGAGATGCTACTTTCATCCAATACTCTGCAAAATGTTGCTGCAAAAACTCCACGCTGAACTCCCAGTTACTTTAAAGGGCTACTCTCACCATATTTTTTTGTTTCATTTCTGGGTAGTTTTTGACGTAAAAACAGGTACTGCACTTTTTAAATTTCGAAATTCGCTCATTAACACCTCTTTTCACGGCTCCAAAAGTGCGATTTTCAGGCCATTTCTGAAAATGTCGCGCAACATGAAACGATCTGGGCCGAGGTTGTGTGACGTAGATGCCGGAACGCAAAAAAACTTCTCTCTTTGGCTTCAGTATGGAAAAATCAACGTCGCGTCCGGTTTTCTCCCTTGTTTTCAATGATAAACACAAATGTTTTTTCAAACCACTTCAACACCATCATTACAAAGCTTATTGACATCTCCCCGTGTGTTTTTTTTTAATTTTCGGCATTGTTAAGGGCTGAAAATTGACCCCAAAGCTGATGCAGTGACAATGGATTTTTCCAGTATTCACACGCCTCACGTTGTTATCTGTTCATCACTTAACCTCAACCTCTTCCTTCCTTTCATTTGCGTTATAAACAACCAACTATTCGTGAATATAATAAGTTTGTTTATCGTTTCCATTTCCATCAGTTCTATAATCTATTTTATCAAGTTTTGCCGTGTGCTTGGTTTTAGCAAGATAATTATGGATTATTTTTGTCTTTACTACTTGGGTTTTTGTCAAAGATATTGAAATGCTAAAGTGATGCGCTGTTAAAAAATTGCTCAAATTGAAATTGTTTGGTTGACATAACCATGGAGTTCTTGTTATAAATTATATACCTTGGTGGTTACATTGAAACCTAAGGCAAAGTAAAGGTGTATATTGTTGACAAAGTCAGACATTATGATCAAAACTAGAACACCAGTATGAAGCCCAACATTGTGCTGGAAAGTTTTTCTTCGAATTCACATTGAACTTGTAAAATCTTCGATCTCTGGACATTAATGTTCACACTCCTGGAAGGGATTTTCTAGTTTTTCTACACAGCTATGACCATAACTACACTTGAAATATTACCAAAATATGAGCTGCTGCTTCAAAAACACACCAGATAAGACAAATAGGGTTATTTTCATGCATTATTAATCCAAAATAGCGGAATTCTGCTTTACCCGTGCCAGAACCTGTTCGGCCTAGCAATTTTACAATTTAGCAATTTTTAACTGACCCGATTTGGTTTAAATCTTATAAATGCATAGATAAGAGCTCACCAATTTTCCATACTATTAATTCTATCGAAAAATTGTTGAAAGAGAGCTTGCTCCTCTTTAATTGAATAAATTTCGAATTCATATTGTTGTTTAAAACTATCCCGCACCACTGAAGACTGTATGTGAAGCTCGCTCGAGACTGCGACGTTGAGGTCGAAAAACATGCCGGCTTGCAGCATAAGCGTGAGCAAATCATCCTCATTTTTGTAAAAAACTCACTTTTTCATGATAAACGAGGCATCAACAGATTCCTCAGGTCCTGAACTAGTTCGTGGCACGATTTAATTTTTTAAATACGACTTGGTTTTGACCATAATATGCAAAACATTGAATTGGTACTGAAAACAATAAAATAAATTTCATGCGTTCCGGCATCTACGTTACACCGGCCTCGCCCCAGTTTTCTTTTTGCCCGACTTTTTTCTGAAAATCGCACTTTTAGAGCCGTGAAAAGAGGTGTTAATGAGCGAATTTCGAAATTTAATAAGTGCAGTACCTGTTTTTACGTCAAAAACTACCCAGAAATGAAATAAAAAAATATGGTGAGAGTAGCCCTTTAATAAATTTACAATGGCTCTTGAGTGTTGACCCATCATTGAAATTACTCATTTCCTCCAGCACAGCAATTTCAAATACATCCCTTTCAATATAAATAGCCTTTTGTAGTCTGCCTCACAACACCAGTTCATGCATTCGTTTTGGTTTTGTTTTTTCCCGTGAAGACATTTTTTCAGCGAATGTTCATCACTGTTGAGTCTTGCAAAACCTGGTTTCAGGCAGCTGAATTCAATGATTTGATCAAATTCTCATAATGTTCTCTTGTAGGCAGTGTTGTCGTGTTCATAACTGGGAAATGTTTTTGCAGAAGCATATCCTGCTCCAACGATTGTCATTCCAATAGAAATACCAGGCGGAAAACGAATTGCATATAGAAATTTCAAAATGTATAGGACGACAAGGACAGACATGAGAAAAACCAGAGACAAATTCAGTTAATAATTGACAAATCCATGAAATAATTGACAAATCCGTTAAAAATGACAAAACCAGTAAAATTACATGACGTTTTGCTGAGTAACTGTCAGCATCCTCAGATGACAAGAAGTAAAGTAAATGCAATATTTATATATTAGCAAACAAAGGCATAACTAAGAGAAAGGAATACAATCATGAAAAAGTTGAGAGGCAACATACAAGTTAAAATGCAATTAGAAAAGAACAAAGAAAACGACAATAAGTTAATTAAATAGCTGCAGGGGAATGCTAGACGTTTGATTGTTAAGGGAGGGGTGGTCACGCAGGATAAGAAGGCTTTCAAACAAAAGGAGATCAAATTCAATTTCATAAACAAATCATTTATTAACTTCAAATGTACACCTCAGATTTCTTTGGAGAATAACATTCTTTTCAAAATAGACAACCATGGGATGACAAATTAAAATGTTGGCAAGACCATTTTTAGTGGAAAGATCATTTTTAAAGAATAATGAACATTCCATGCATTCAAAACATGCAAGAAACTTGAAAATATTTTGTAGAATTTCAATATCCAAAAATCAAAAACCAGTGTCACAAGAATCTTGTATAGTTGTGAAAGGATCAGAAAATGTCTGCCTTGCTGGAGAAATCTGTTGAAATCAACGAAACTTTTCAGTTGCTCATGATGAAGTTAAACTTGGGCCAACTGGGTTGGATGTTGTGGGTGGCCTAGTTCTTGTATCTCTCTTCTTCGGTCTTCCTTTTGACTTAGAAACAACATTTTTTTGAACTATTTCATGCTGGTTACCTTGATAAATTCTCCTTTTATGTCTGATACTTCTGAATTTTACCATTATAGCAGAAAATTCACACAAAAACTTAAAAACCTCGCTATGTTCAGTGAGAGTCGATGTTGTCGATCAAAACAAATTGTCAAAGCTTGTTGTAGCTATCACAATGATATAAAATAAAATAACTAATAACTGCACTATTATAAGCGAAAAACAAGGAAAAATTCGAAAGTTAAGAATTTCAAGATATTCGAGAAAACAGGCCAAAAAAGGCCAAATTTTAGTGTCAGGCCAAATGTTATTTTTTCAGGCAGATCAACATGAAAAGAGGCCAAAATCGAGCAATTTGGCCTTAAAAAGGCCAATATGGCAACCCTGGTCTCATCTTATTATGAGCAGAAGGAATATATTAAGAGACACTGCGCTTTCTATTTCACAATGCACATTGACTGCGCTGGAGCTTATACTTTGGACCTTGTACCTCAAACTGATGTATTGCATTTTTCATCTATCCTCACTGTGATGTATTCTGACACGTGACCAGGATAAGATAATTTATGCATTTTTACTAGTAATATCCGGGATATTTCTATCTCCCAGAGGGGAATAAGGGCATATATATTGGTTCCTCGTGGTTATCACAGTTCTCTAACAAATACGCACCAAGTCAGAGAATTTGGTGGTCTAAGTTTCGTCTTTCATCGTCTGACACCGTCGCTGCCAAAAATTCATCAGCATGTCGTCTCCACGACCGAGTCAACCCTTCGCTGAGGCCATTCGTACCCTTGTTAGGCAGTTAAGTATTGAAGCAGTTCCCTCTACAGCCTCCTCATCCAGTCTGTGGGTTCCAGCCACGTTGGTAATTGAAGTCGGTGCTTCTTTTCACGCCCTCTCAGGACAAGACATCACGGTTTCGTCTGGTCAGGCTGCTGTTACCTCTTCTACCAGTGTATGCCGCTCATATGTTCTCCTCCAGCTGTCGTTTTCTCAGACCATGTGCCCCAGCGCAAAGTGCAGACAAGCTTGCTGAACCTGTGTCGCCGCCCGTCAAGATATTTCTGTGAGTTTGCTTTTTCATTTTACCCCGAGACCCATGCCCGTTGTCGCCTCGATTCGCTATAAGTTTTTCCCAATTTGTCTCGCGAGGTCAGTCCTGCATAAGTTAAGTTTTTCTTTGTCCCCGTGTTTTTTCGTAATTCCTTTAGTCTTCCCCTAATTTCTTGTCTCGCATCAGAAGTGATTTTTCGGAGTAGGCCCTTTTGCTTCTGTTTATCTTTTTATTTTTACCGAGGTTTTTTGTGTTCTCTGTCATAACGTCTCTCCGGATATTCCTGTGCGTGTTCTGCTTTGCGTATTTTATTCTTTATTTTCCCCCGTGCGCCTAACATTCTTTTACGCTACTTTTCTTTTACAAGCCATTGTAAGTTTTCACCTTTCGTTTTGATCTCGTTATGCCGTCTATTGCATTTGCCTTCATTCCTCTTCAGCATCGCTTCCCTTGGGACTGCCAAAAGCTTAGCCTTCTACACCCTAGGATCTTTTCCGCTGTACTCGCTAAAATTTAAAGTTTGTTACTCCCCCAGCCGTTACTTTCCGTCGGTTATTGCGATGTGCAACTTCAAAAATCTTCATGTATGTGTATCGCGATGTTTTATGGTCCATGAGATGATCATGTTATCGCATATCGATTTCGCACCCCGATATTGCGATGTAAAAATTTCTGTGATGATCATGTGTTTATATCGCGATGTTTATGTTTTATGAGATGATCATGTTATCGCATATCGATTTCGTTACCCTGATAGTGCGATGTGTAATTTTTCTATGATGATCATGTGTTTGTATCGCGATGTTTTATGGTCCATGAGATGATCATGTTATCGCATATCGATTTCGTTACCCTGATATTGCGATGCGTAATTTTTCTATGATGATCATGTGTTTGTATCGCGATGTTTTATGGTCCATGAGATGATCATGTTATCGCATATCGATTTCGTCCCCCTGATTTTGCGATGTGTCACTTCTGAGATGATCATGTGTTTTTGTATAGCGATGTTTATCATGAATGCGTTGATCATGTTTTCACATTTCGATTTCGTCCCCCTGATAGTGCGATGTGTAATTGTTCTATGATGATCATGTGTTTGTATCGCGAGGTTTATGTTTTATGAGATGATCATGTTGTCGCTTTTCGATTTTGTTCCCCTGATTTTGCGATGTGTCATTTCTGAGATGATCATGTGTTTTTGTATAGCGATGTTTATCATGAATGCGTTGATCATGTTGTCGCGTTTCGATTTCGTTACCCTGGTTTTGCGATGTGTAATTGTTCTATGATGATCATGTGCTTGTATCGCGATGTTTATATCTTATGAGATGATCATGTTATCACGTTTCGATTTAGTTACCCTGGTATTGCGATGTGTAATTGTTCTATGATGATCATGTGCTTGTATCGCGATGTTTATATCTTATGAGATGATCATGTTGTCGCTTTTCGATTTTGTTCCCCTGATTTTGCGATGTGTCACTTCTCAGATGATCATGTGCTTGTATCGCGATGTTTATATCTTATGAGATGATCATGTTATCGCATTTCAATTTCGTTCCCCTGATATTGCAATGTGTAATTGCCAAGTCGATCTTGTGTTTCTATCACGACGTTTTACGATGTATAAGAAGAGCATGTTTCTCGAATTTTGATTTTGTTCCCCTGATAATACGATGTGTAATTGTTCTATGATGATCATGTGCTTGTATCGCGATGTTTATATCTTATGAGATGATCATGTTGTCGCTTTTCGATTTTGTTCCCCTGATTTTGCGATGTGTCACTTCTGAGATGATCATGCGCTTGTATCGCGATGTTTATATCTTATGAGATGATCATGTTATCGCATTTCGATTTCGTTACCCTGGTATTGCGATGTGTAATTGTTCTATGATGATCATGTGTTTTGTATCGCGAGGTTTATATCTTATGAGATGATCATGTTATCGCATTTCAATTTCGTTCCCCTGATATTGCAATGTGTAATTGCCAAGTCGATCTTGTGTTTCTATCACGACGTTTTACGATGTATAAGAAGAGCATGTTTCTCGAATTTTGATTTTGTTCCCCTGATAATGCGATGTGTAATCGTTCTGTGATGATCATGTGCTTGTATCGCGATGTTTATATCTTATGAGATGATCATGTTATCGCGTTTCGATTTCGTTACCGTGGTATTGCGATGTGTAATTTTTCTATGATGATCATGTGTGTTGTATCGCGATGTTTTATGGTCCATGAGATGATCATGTTATCGCATATCGATTTCGTTACCCTGATAGTGCGATGTGTAATTTTTCTATGACGATCACGTGTTTGTCTCGCGATGTCTTATGGTCCATGAGATGATCATGTTATCGCATATCGATTTCGTTACCCTGATAGTGCGATGTGTAATTTTTCTATGATGATCATGTGTTTGTATCGCGATGTTTTATGGTCCATGAGAAGATCATGTTATCGCATATCGATTTCGTTACCCTGATAGTGCGATGTGTCATTTTTCTATGATGTTCATGTGTTTGGATCGCGATGTTTTATGGTCCATGAGATGATCATGTTATCGCATATCGATTTCGTTACCCTGATATCGCAATGTGTAGTTGCCAAGATGATCTTGTGTTTCTATCACGGCGTTTTACGATGTATCAGAAGAGCATGTTTCTCGAATTTCGATTTTGTTCCCCTGATAATGCGATGTTCGAATCGCGATGTTCACCATGTATGAGATGAGACGATCATGTTTTTGCATTTCGATTTTCATTGCCATGATTGTTGCCATGGCTCGTTGCCCTAATCGTTGCCAAAGTGATCATGAGATTTCGAGCTTTGATTTCGATGTTTGTCTTTTCAACTGTCTCTTTTCTCACCTGTACTCGCTACCATCTATTTTTCATTTCACTCTCTCCGGCTCAGTCACTTGGGGGCCTAACTAAGGGCCTTAATGCGCGGCATTCGTGCTGTCAGCTCTGAGTGGCTGGGATTGGGGGTCCTCCATCTGTCTTTGCTTCTGTGTTATGTTCCTTCGCTAGGTTAACTTTCTCTTTTCACTCTATTGTATCTATCATGTCCAAGTACGTTACGTCTACCGCCAACTGTGCCGTCGATGGTCGACCCTCAAAACCAGCCACTCAGCTGCATGTTCGCACGATATGAGCAGTTCGTTGCAATAGAACGATAATGCGTAATTTTTCTCGATGATCATGTAGTTGTAACGCAGGTGTTTTACCATGTACAAGATGATCAGGTTTTTTCCCATTTCGATTTTGTCTCCCTTCTATTCCGAAGTGTAATTTCCACGATAATCATGTGCCTCTATCGCGATGTTTGCATGTATGAGATGATCAGGTTTTTTCGCATTTCGATCTGGTTCCCCTGATATTGGGATGTGCAATTTTCCAAAATGAACTTTCGTTGAAATCACGATGTTTACAATGTATGAAACGATCATGTCTTCGCATTCTTGATTTCGTTGGCCTGATATTCCGATGTGTAACTTCTAAGACGATATTGCACTATTTCTGTTTGATGAGATGTTCATGTAGTTGCCTCGCGGGTATTTATGCCTTTGATCATGATCACGTTTTCCGCTTACCCGTTTTGTTTCCCCGAGACTGCGATATGTAATTTACGAGATGATCATGTGTTCTTTATCGCAAGATTCTCTACCTCATATGAGGTCTATGTTTTTTCACAGAGCAATTTTCATTGCCCCAATGTTCCGTTGTGTAGAATTTTGCGATGATCTCGCAGTTGTGTCGTGACATGCCCTCTATGATGACCATCCCTTCGCATATCGATTTTCGTTCTCCCAGATGTCGCAATTCACAATTTATGAGATGATTGTGGGTGCGTGTATGGCAATTGTTTACACCTTTCCGAGACCGTAATTTGCACTTCCTGCGATGATCCTGTGTTTTGTATCATGACGTTTTAACTTTATGAGAAGATCATGTCTTTTCGCTCATCGAGCTCGTTTCCCTGTTACTGCAATGTGTCTATTATGATGATTATGTGATTTTCTCGCAATATTTCTGCTTTATGAGGTGATCAGGTTTTTCCGCGTATCGATTTCGTTCCCCAGCCCCTACGATGTTCTCACTGTTCCGATAGCAAGGTTGAACTCCATCCATGTGATCGGACTCTAAACTATGTGTGTCCTCATTTCGATATACGTGTCATCCAAAATTCTCCATTATGTCCACTATGTTGTCAAGTATCCATTCTTCTTGTCTCGTTTTTGACGCTTGTCTTTTTAACTGTCTCTTTTCTCACCTGTACTCGCTACCATCAATTTGTCATTTCACTCTCTCCGGCTCAGTCACTTGGGGGCCTAACTAAGGGCCTTAATGCGCGGCATTCGTGCTGTCAGCTCTGAGTGGCTGGGTTTGGGGGTCCTCCATCTGTCTTTGCTTTATCTGTCATGTTTCTTTACTGGATTAATCTTCTATTTTCACTCTATTGGTGTTTTATCAGTTCTAAGTCCGTTACTGCTACAGCAAAGTTTGCCGTCGATGGTCGACCCTCAAAACCAGCCACTCAGACGTGTGTTCGTACGATATAAGCAGCCTGTTGCAGTAGAGCGCTGCATTTTGCAAAAACCGCCATGTTGCTTATCGCTGACTAGCCTTCCGAGGAAAGGTAATTTCGGTTTTCTCCATGTACCAGCATATTCACAATTCTCTGAATCCCAAATTTCAATCCAACTGGTGATAATGGACACGAGGCTCACGACCTACAGCACATTTTCTTTTAAGATATATGAATGAAGCAGCAGCAGCCCGTTTTACTGTATGTTGAACAACAAACACCTTGCCTGGAGTTTGTTGACGGGGTCCATTGTGACGTTATTTCACCAACATTGGACACGGCCTTTTGCGACGCTTCAGTTACAGATATAAGACGTCTTCCCGTTGGCATTTGAACTCAGTTATATATCATCGCCTCCAGATCATTGGTTTCAGTGTGGTGCTTTTGGCACATGCAGGATTCTTCAGTCCGTATAGTCCTTCCTGCTTCATTGATGATATCATGATTTCTCGTGCATGCTCGTGTTATTTACCACGGTCAGAAAAGCTGGCAGTATCTTTCCGTTCACGGGAATCGCCCTTAACACCTTTGCGCACAAGCCGTTGCTTTCTCTGGACGCCTCTTGTTTTCAACGCAATGGCTTCTGACTCTCGAACTTTTCATCAGATTGCAATGAAACAGGCAGCATAGCTACAATGTATCAGATGCAAGGTATTGAAATATACAATTTCCTCAAGACTGTCAAACAACTTGCAGGTAGATAAATTGATTTTCGACTGGGTTCAAAGGCAGCATTTATTCGTTGAGATGAGCAACACTGGGCAAAGAGGGCATATCCGAATCGAGGTATCAAGTAGTACTCCAATTTACCACCAATAAATTATTCCGGACATAAAAACCGTCAAAACATTTTGCGGACTGGTTAATGCCTGTTGACATAGATATCAAAGTCCCAGCCAAGAAGTCAGCCCCTTCTTCTACTTTCAGGCCAACATGCCTGTTTGGTACTATATCTAATTCAGAGCCGGTTGTTTACCTTCTCCACGCAGAACAGACGGTAAGACGATGCGAAACCATTCTTCATGGCGGACAGCAAGCATGGCTATACAAAATTTCCTCAATCCAACAGTCTAGCTGATCGAAATGTTGGTCAACCACAGCATATTTAATGTTACTATTTTGATTATTTTGTATTTCATCTTCGTCTTCATTTTAATGCTTGAAGTATAGTTACTACTCCTTGCTGCACAAAAGTCTTGCTTCTATACAGCAATGAATATTCGCCCTCGCTCTCGGTTCTATTTGGTATACTCTCTGTCAGTGGCCTGTTGGTAGGCTTCAAGGCACTTAAGCACGAATCAACGGTAGGTACCTCCGTTATTATTCTTGGCATGACATAAACACCTTATTATTTTATTGACGGCTATAAGAGGGATTTTAGCCTTTTCGTACAATTTCATTTGCTTTTTGACTCCCAGACCCCTGTCCGTATGCCATGCATCTTTATACCATGTGTCATTTTCCGATGCTGATCGTCTCAATTGTCCACCAGAAGAGTTATCACCTTTTATCTGTTGCTGATATTACCGTACTTCAGCTTGGCATTTTTTCAAGGTATGTTCAATTGGACAGATATGACCTTCACTGCAGTGGCTTCTTCTGTTATGACTGCCATAGCGACATTTCTTTGCGTATTTTTGTTCCTCTCATGGTTTTTTGAGTATTTTGAGTGATGAAGAGGAAACTCTGGTCTCGCCTGAATAGCCCATCCGTGCCTCGCTAAAAGGACCTGGAAGGATTTCTAATTGCAGTAGCCGACGAGCACTTGCCACATCTTATCCATATTTGAAAGGAGAAGAATAGAGAACAGTGAGGATAGAATACTACCATGATATAAAGCTGTCATAAAACAAGTCGAAAACGAGGCTATTGAGGGCACTGCTCCTCCACAGCTCACAGAGAGAGTCATAGAGATAGGATATATACTATCTCTATGGAGAGAGTTTTGTGAAGTTATGGGGTCTTAGAAGGGGAATATGTAGTGGGAAATTCGTTGCTAGGGACGTCGCTATGGAAAATTTAAAAAAAATTTTATACTTCAATGTCAAAAAAGAATATTTGAGACAAACTATCTATACTAGGGACAAACAAAATACACCATTGGAAAGACCAAAGATTGGGCTATTGAAAATGCATAAAAAAATTTTTCCCTACAAATTTGATTTTTCACAAAATATAGGGGGGTCTACAACCTTAATAGGGGGGGGTTTGCCTGTTCTCACTTTGATCGCCCGGACTGGAAGAAATTCGCCCTAAACGCCTAACCGTCCCCTTGACGTTCAACATGGCCACCGCCTTAACCCTCTCATGCCCAGCGTCCCAGTAGGTCCCAGTAGAAGCAAAAATCATGAAAAACCCAATTTGATTAAAACTGGCTGAAACTCGGTGAAAAGTACAATTTTGGGGCGCTGAATTCGAATATCGAATTTATTTTTTGAAATTTTGATGTTTTGGGGGCAAAAAATGGGGTAAAAGGGGGCAAAATGCAAATTTTGAAACTCGTCCAATTTCCATCAAATTTGGTGAGAAGTACAATTTTGGGGCGGTGATTTCGAATATCGAATTTATTTTTTGAAATATTTATGTTTTGGGGGCAAAAAATGGGGGTAAAAGGGGGCAATATGCAAATTTTGAAACTCGTCCAATTTGCATCAAATTTGGTGAGAAGTACAATTTTTGGGCGCTGAATTCGAATATCGAATTTATTTTTTGAAATTTTTATGTTTTTTTGGGGGGGGAGTGGGGCAAAATTGGTCATCAAGTGTGCAAGCACAGATTGGGCGTGTCATCAAAGGTCACAGAGTAATAGCGGTTGGCAGCAGACAATCGTAGAAACAGGTCATTTAGTTGGGATATATGGTAGCTTTTAAAAAAGCTGTTTTTGATTCAGTTGACGTTGCTTTGACAGTTACAGCAGCTTCTACAATAGCTTAGATCTCTTCTTCGTTTTCCTGAGATTGACTGCTCGGCAGATCGAATTCACGTGCAGCATGAAACTTATTCCAGCAGTCTCTTCCTCTGGTATTCGAGCAAAGAGCAAAAGGATCGCCAGGACCAGAACACTTTTTGCAACAAAATGATGTTTTCTTGTGGCAAATTCTGCATTTCAATCTTTTCTCTTTGCTGGAAGATTCCTCTGCTGAAATTCTCTTTTCTTCATGGCGACCCTTTCTTGGTGATGCGAGGGCAGATTCCAACGATCTTTTCTTTCCACGTGGTTTATCAGATGGATAATGGAGGACTGGCATACGTCCATGATACATCTTGAACTTTGCATACCAGATACGAATTACTTCGAATCGAAATGAGCTTTGCGAAAGAGCATTTTTCGATAACTGCTCGTGAAGATTAGTGCTGTTGCGCCATAAAGTATGACCGTTGACTAACACGTACATCTCACAAAGGCTATCGAAAATTCTGTTTTGCTTCCTCACACTTCTAAATTCAGCATTATAATAAGACAGTTGCTGGTTGGTTCTGTCTACCCATCCATACATTTCACGATATAGTGCAGCAACTCTGGGCATATGAATGATGACCTTTTCTCTTCCTTGGTTGACTTCAACAGGTTCCCAGTACTGCTGGCCAGACTTGATGTCATTATCCAAGAAGACTACCACATTGTTGTCGTTCCAATATGTGATGTTTAGAAAACCTTTGTGAAGAGATTTAGAGAACCCACGAACAAATTGTCTTGCTGAACGCAAATTGTCCTTATGGCTGCATGGGAAATGAGCAGTGTTGCCCCTTTGCGTAGCAATTAATCGAGTATGCCATTTGTTCTTTGCATCTTCCATTAATTTTATTGTGGGAAAGCCACTGTCCATAACAACCAAACGTCCACTGTCTTTAAATTCAGATATGAGTTGCTCAACAATATCATAGTTTTTACCATTGCCAGATGTTTTGTACGTTTTCTTCCCCACTTTCACCACATGGTTAGCAACATAATTTCCACCGTTTGCTCCCTTATCACTGACTTTACAAATTGTCCATCCCATTCTTATTGGCTTGTCTGGATTTCTTATTTTATAAGGGTTCCTTTTGCTTTTGCTAGTCACTCTTCCTTCATCAACGCACATTTTCCAGCCAACCGTCCACTTTGATAATGATTTCTGTCTGAGATATTCAACTCCAGAGTTAATATTCTGCAAAGGATGGTAGTCTGGATGATCTTTAGGTGGCAAGGATGAAGCTTTGACAACTCGAAAGTGCTTTAGCATCAGACGAAAGACTTCACGGCTCATTGTTTTCTTTATTTCTGGCTGTGATTGCAAGGGGTCCTCACTCCAAGCCCATCTATATTGCCGATATCCAAGAAGACGAAGATGCCATTTGATTGCAAAGAAACCTCTTACAAAACGTATTCCTGCCTCATCTCTTGAAATCTCCCCAATTTTCTCAACGAATGATGGATCTTCAGCGCCATGTTCATTTGTACTTGCAATACATGTCATGATAAATTCGTCGTCCATAACACCTTCAACAATCTCATGTGGTTTTGTACCAGCATCAAATATAACAGCAGGTCTCCCATACTCAGGTATTCTTTCTGACGGAGCAATAGAACCTTCAAAATCTGCTTCTGACTCTGTAGACCAGTGGCAGCAACCAGGTTGATCATCATCGCTTTCAATACCATGAGGGTCATAAACTTCGCTATCATCGTAGGCCATGAGCTCCTCATATTCTTCAGCTGACAACTCAGACAATGAAGAAATATCACTTATACTTTCGCTATCAGAAAAATCACTCTCGGTTTCGATATTCATCGTATTTCAGATAAATGAATCAGAAGTTCACGATAAGATATTTCTGATTTTGTAATGCAATGTCGGTCTGAACCACTGATCTATATAATAACTATAATGTTATTATATAGATCAGTGGTCTGAACAGTTAAGTTTTTCATTATCGTAATCACTATTTTGAATTTCGCGCCAAAACTGTAACAAAATAAAGCTCAGCCCCAGACCTCTAAATAATAATATAGTCGTAAAAACTCCAATTTTTGCCCCCCAAACATAAAAATTTCACAAAATAAATTCAATATTCGAATTCAGCGCCCGAAAATTGTACTTCTCACCAAATTTGATGCAAATTGGACGAGTTTCAAAATTTGCATTTTGCCCCCTTTTACCCCATTTTTTGCCCCCAAAACATCAAAATTTCAAAAAATAAATTCGATATTCGAATTCAGCGCCCCAAAATTGTACTTTTCACCAAATTTGATGGAAATTGGATGAGTTTCAAAATTTGCATTTTGCCCCCCTTTACCCCATTTTTGCCCCCAAAACATCAAAGTTTCAAAAAATAAATTCGATATTCGAATTCAGCGCCCAAAAATTGTACTTCTCACCAAATTTGATGGAAATTGGACGAGTTTCAAAATTTGCATTTTGCCCCCTTTTACCCCATTTTTTGCCCCCAAAACATCAAAATTTCAAAAAATAAATTCGATATTCGAATTCAGCGCCCCAAAATTGTACTTTTCAACGAGTTTTAGCCAATTTTAATCAAATTGGGTTTTTCATGATTTTTGCTTCTACTGGGACCAACTGGGACGCTGGGCATGAGAGGGTTAAGGCCTAGAAAAATGCCCCACGTCATGTCATTCGCTGTAAAGATAACTCGCCGACTGTTTAGTCATCAAGCCTCTCGGAAAATTGAAATAGAACAGTTCAATAAAGTTATATTGTACGGGTGAGTAGATTCAGAACAGTTTAATTTGTGAGACAAGGTGGAAGTGGAATTAAGTTGGCGTCTCCATGGAGTAGACTGTCCTAGATCAGATATTCTGACATGCACATAACGAGTATCCACCAGTTTTCTATTTTTTTACTATGACAGTAGTGCTTAGACGCTCTTGTTCTTTCCTATTTCATTTCGGCTGCATCTTTTCCTCATTAATTGTAAAAAAACGGGAATGGAACCCTGAAGTCTATTTATCTTTTAAAAGAAGGCCATATTGCAAAACTCGGAACAGAAAAGAACTCAAAATATGTTTTCAGCATGAAATTAGTTAATTACAATATATAGATATGGAGATATATTTTTTGTTAGTTTTCTTCAGTAATTGTAGGAAAACGGGAATGGATTCCCTGAAGTCTATTTATCTTTTAAAAGAAGCCATATTTCAAAACCCTAAAGATTTCATAAGCTCTTCCCCATCCCATGAAACACTTAAAGCATCCATTGGTCCCTTCCTTTTAAGCAATACCCTATATGATCTTCAATTTCAAATGTTATCCCATATTCCCATTCCAATAAATGGATAAGTCAAAACAGATAGTTCAACCTGTTGCTTTTCTACCATCGTGCAATTGTGTCATTTGTATGAAAGTTTTGCTCAACTTTACTTGGTTGTACACTCCCCTCGCAAAAGTTAAACCGTGAATTTTAAAAGGTCAAGACAGTTACCTAAATAATTCTTATATTTTTCAAAGTTTTAAAGCATTCTCTTTTAAATGAGAGAGAATTTGCATGGCTTTGAGTGAAAGAAATTATAATTGTTGATGTTTTAATTTCTCCACTTCGATAAATCTTCCTAAACATTTTTAACGGACCTCTTGGCAGTTTTCTTTTAATATTATTGTAAAACAATATGATATAGTTTAAATTATGTTTTCATTTGAAAATTTATGAAATTTTGAGTATATTTATGCTAAATATAGTCGCTATTGAAACCCGTTTGGTAGTCTTACATTGTTATGTAAATTTTCTTGCTCAGGCCTAAGGCCACTTCTAGACGCCAATTTTCATCAGGCATTTCCAAACTTTTGCGAGGGGAGTGTATTTTTCTCTTTGGGATTTCATTCTAAATATCTTGTCACCCATCAACACTAATTATTGTACTTTGCTCTAAAGGCATTCCTTATTTTTGATCAGCTTTACCACTGACTACCAAAGTAAAGCAATCTTCTTTTTTATTGGGGAAAATTCTTGATGGTTTTTGGTTTTTGTAGTTTAAGATGATTTTCAATGCACAGCCTATTCAAAAATGGATAAGCATTACATTTATTTCTTTGATATTTTGTGTGCTTGTTTGCTCTTTTTTGTTGTTGTGAACCCTTCGTCCTTATCATCTTTTTAGATTACCAAGAATCGCCTATAGGATATATCCAGCTAGAGATCATGGTCAGAAATTAGCACCTATAATTATTGCACATGGGATGTTTGGCTCTAAATCTAACTGGAATACTTTGGCTCAATCTATGTCAAGAAATACTGGACGACAGGTCAGTTGAAGTATCAAGGGGTATTGCCATTTCTCAGAGCAATTCCTCTTATTTCAAATCAGTGGCGTGGATAGAGGGAGGTCAGGGGCGGAAAACCCCCCTCTGGAGCTAAATTGCCATTTTGTCAGAAAATTTCCAATGTTGTTGGAATACGAGACAGTTATTTATTTCTGGTATTTCTGTCATTTTGAAAAGAAAGGCTTGTTAGCTGAATATAAAAATTTCTTCTATTGTTCTAAGTAAATTTGTCAAAGTGAATTTATCTCTTTCAATTAAGTTTTTTAAGATTTGATTATTTCCTGTTGATTATTTCTTGATTATTATTTATTATGTTGATTATTTCTAGTTGATTATTTGCACAGGAAATCTCTTTACTTTAAAAGTAAAGAGATTTCCTGTGCAAATAGTCAACTACCAACCTTTGACTAGAGTTTTGGGGGTTTGATGATAGTACGCCATGTGATCTTAGGCTTCCAGCACCCTCAAGGGCACTTTCACACCTGTGAAATATGTAGAGAGTATGCAAATCCTTACTCAAATAATTCCTATTCTCACAATGTCTTCACTCTTACTCGCAATTATTACATGACTCAATCGTTCATGAATCAATCAATTATTACACCGACAAGCTCAAGCGACCCCTTCCCATTCAGAATAAGGCGCTTTTTACTCCACGGCTTCATATACTCTGCCAATCTCTTGCATTGCAGCGATCACCCTTCACATTTTTTCTTAGTTACCATTGTTATTTATTTTAAATGTTTTCCCTCCTTGTGTTATGTTCATAACTATGAAGAAGCGAGAATGCTTATTGATTTGTTGTGGGAAAATCTGCATTTGTTGCCCCTCCTATAAAGTTTCCTATCTACGCCACTGTTTCAAATCCATTTGTATGAAAATGCAATAATATTTTTGGTAACAAGTCGTTGATATTCTTGTTTTGAGTTGAAATTTTGAGCATATTTGGCAAAGTTTTCATTCACCCCTGCCAATCTATTTTGGATTTGTTTCAAAGTGGTAAATGTTCTATTCATCTGTGAAATTTAATCAACTGTTTTTCTCAATATTAAGGTGATAGCATTTGATGCACGTAACCATGGTGACAGCGAACGCCACCCATCGATGTCGTACTCAGCAATGAGCCACGATTTGACACATCTAATGGAAAGACTGTCTGTACAGCGCTGTATACTGATAGGACATAGTATGGGCGGTAAAACTGTCATGTCGACTGCTTTGCAAAACAATGATCTTGTGGAGAAACTCATTGTTGTTGATTCGGCTCCAACGGTTTCTATATCTGCAGAAGGAGCTCGAACATGTATTGAAGCAATGGCGGCCTTGGACCTGAGCAAAATAAAAGAAAAACGCAATGCAGATGTGGCCCTTTCGAGTGATGTCAAGGTATTTGTTTTTATTCGTATTATTCAGATTCATATTATTCATATTCAGAAAGGTATTGCATAATGATAGTTATACCGCTGTTCTTATGCTAAGAGGTTGCCTGTTCACAATGGAGACAAAATCTAATTACTATAAAGTTTCACATGATTTTCATCACTCGTTACTCTCACTCGTCTATTTCGAGAAGGTCTGATGCAATGGATAGCAGATCTTATTGTAGCAAATGATAAGTATTGACCAAGGCATTTTACCGCCATTTGCTCGGTTTTTTCACCTTTAACTTAGTGATTCATGGACAAAAGCTACATGACAAAATTCTTGAATTAGTGCTCTCGATGTTCCCTCTTGCTCGCTAGTTCATTCAATGATGTTCCATATAGCAATGTCATCTTTTCATGCAGCGAAATTTCTCAAACAACATCAAGGCTAATCTTGAACAAGCTAACATCTAATCCATTGAACCCTCATACCCTTGCTTTGGCGAACTTTCGATATTTTGGTGCAACTCAAGGTTTTTTTATCACAGGATGTTCTGATTCAAGTGAACTACTGTGTGACTGAGCAACTGTCATTGTTTTCTTTCCTGAACAAAACTCAAACAACAATTGGTTTTTTGTTTGCGTTTCTCAGGACTTGGCAGTTCGACAGTTTCTTCTTACAAATTTGATCAGCACCGAGCACGGATATGGCTGGAGAATAAATCTTCGTTTCTTCAAAATGAACATTTCCGAGCTGATAGGTTTTCCCGATTTTGCTGGAATGCAGTACAACGGTGATACACTTTTCGTAGGTGGTGCCGACTCGGATTATATCACGTAAGTGAATTGGCAATATGCACTGCATTTGCACATGCTTATTGCATCAAATCAGACACTTTGGCCATTATCAGTGTCTCTGTTGTATGGTAGATGCACTACAATTAGCCATTATCAGTGTCTTTGTTGTATGCACCAACCTAGAAAGGTGCATATAACATCAGTAAAACTTATGATTATTTTGTAGGGAAAAGGAGGTCCCAACCATACATGGTTTATTTCCAAACTCACAAATCCATCATATTGAAAATGCTGGACATTGGGTGCATTCCGATCAGCCGTTAAAATTTATCGAAAATGTTGTGTCTTTTATAAATAGATAATTAATTTAGCAATAGGAATATTCAATTAGTATATAATCATGTTACAGTTAGCCTCGTTGAGCTTTCATTTCCAGAATAAGTGTTCAAGCTGATATTTCAAATTTCAATTAGCATCTTGATTGCTTGGGTAATATTTGCTGTGGCTTTCGTATTATATGTGGTTGGAACATTTCACATAGTGAAAATAATAAACTAGGCAGGGAATTACCCCGTACAAACTAACAAACTGAAAGAAAAAATCAACAATTTTTAATTGTGAATCTGAATGCATATTTGGAAAAGCGCATAAAGAGTTCTGCGAAAAAATAGAACTGTATCCTTAACATGAACAGTCGAGGAGATATGAGCTGTCGAGGATATTACGATTCAAGGGGTAACAAAAGAAATTAGCCGAATTTTCCCATACAACCAAAATATTGGCACAAATATTGAGCAAATACCATCTCTATGATTTGGAAAAATTTCAAGTTGATTTCAGCCAAAAAAAGTTTGAAAATCGAGGTTATATAATATGTAGGGTGTCTGAATTCCTGATATTACCTGCTTATTTTCAGAGAAATGTATTTTCGAATGATTTTGGGTAGAAGTTTTGATACACGGTCAACTCTTTTTATTTCGAGCACCCTGGGAAGCGCGACAATGTTCGAATTACAACAAGTTCGATTTATAGAGGTTTGTTTTATAGGAATTCGTTCTTAGTGACCTTGAAAGGAGGACGGGAAAATTCGTTCGGCTCAGATAGAGTTCGAATCACAGCAGACCTGACTCTCAATTGTATTGAACTTATTAAAAATGTTTTTCTGTAACAATTTCCACTGCAATTATACATCAACTGGTAAGATAAGAACTAACAAATCATCAAACTCAGGGGTATAAAAAGATTGTCAGTGAAAAACTTCACAAATATCTTATGGTAGCCATTCGTCAAGCGAGCTATCACTTGATATAAAATCGGAGACTTCCCATTTGCTCTCCTTGTTTCCACTTAACTCCGAATCATTTTGGTTGGTGCCTTTTTTTATTCATCACCAACAGATTCACTTGTCTATGCTTGTTGTTTATCTTGTTTTTAATTGAAACCAGTTCTCTTTCCCTTCGGTTTTTTCCTGCTGAAATTAGTGTCATTTGTGATTTTCTGGGAAGTGACGTTTGTCTTTCTTTCATGCCATCTCAAGATGTGACACGACATCTTGCTTATATCGTAGATGAAACTTCAGCATACTTTTCTGCATCATACTTGAAATATCACTTGTGTTGGACATTGAACCTCGCTTATGCCCAAACCAAGACAACCAACGCATCAGTATCCTTACAAACAACAACAACATCGTTGTTTTCTTCAAGTTCTGTGGCAACGAGTCTTGTGTCTTCTTCCTTGTGTTTTTGCAGTCCTTCTCAATCTTTGTACGCTTTTGTATCCTGTAGATCCCCTCCGTTATGACATATGATGTTTTGAAAAGGGGCCTGCTATTATTTGAGACAGAATATTTGGTGATTAGTTACAGGAGCTGCTTTTTGTTTTCTGAATATCTTTGGAATTCGTGCCATTTTATTCCAGAAGGCATATGTTGATCACATCGTTCAAAAAATGTCCTTGGTAATTTTGTTTTACATGGTCTGTTCTCTAGGTCGTAAAATTGAATGATCTCTTCAGTATATGACAATACATCATTTTCAACTTCGTCTTGCTCTTCAGCAGGCCCAATCCTTGTACTAGCCGTTTTCTCAGTTTCTATTTCTATTGGTTTATTTGCATACAGTTTTACAACTTAATTTCACAAATGTCCCTCTCGTCAAATGTCAGTTTGTTTTGCGGATTTTTGTTATCTGTTATTTCCCCTTCTTTTCCTAGCATTTCCAGAGTTTTATAAGATCTATTTTGAGCAGTTGCTGAACATACTTAAATGTGTATACGAAATGCGGTGCTATGCAAAAATGTAACTCACACCTGATTCCGAAAAATATAGAATGATCATTTCCGGCCTATTCTAAACGCAGCTGAAGAGACACATCCAAGATCGTCTGAAAATGTTTTTATCAATTTTGATAGCACTGCACCACAAATGTATGTTACAGCTTCTTTATCTTAGTACTATTTCTGTGGTTTCAGCTTCAGCGGCACTTACTTGACAATTATCTTTAGCAATTTCCTCTTGGCAATACAACAACAGCCAAGAACAAAACTGTTTTGGTACATCCAAGCATTCAGTCAAACGTGATATTTTCACCCACCCACATCTTGTTGAAATTGGTCCACCTCAATTCTTTGGAGAAAGTTGTCATTTCTACATTTTTTTCAAAAACAGTCTTGAGAAAACTTAGGCTTTTACAGGTTTCTAAGGAAAGCAGCAACAGACGCTTAATAATGTCTTCAAACATCTCCATCATTAGTTAATTTTTTGCCATGACTTCCAAAGCACGATGCAACAATACATGGATATCCAACAAGTACTTGCTTTGGCTGGGACGTTCAGCTATGCTCTTCTCCATCACTTTTCTCAATCACTTTTTCTTAGTTTTTTCTTGAACGACTACTTCAGTGTTTTCATCCAATTTTTCAATTGTTGCCTTCGCATGCAATCATTGGCAAGAAATTTTCGTCTGCATTTACAATACAATTGCTCAGGTTTTTCATTATTCGGGTCATTTTTTTGGGTTAAAAGTTCCGGTAGTACGAATTTAAAGAATACGCTAGTCAACTTTTGTTCTAGCTCTTCGCAAAATTTAATATCCTTTTTCACTTTCAGCAACAACTTGTCCGTGACCTTCTGGTCCTTTGTCCATACATAAAAGTAACAGTAATGTGCGCCTGTCACAAGCATTTGATGCTGCATTTGAAAAAATAGGCATGTTTCTTTCTTATATCACCGTTCGGCGATACAGGAAAGCTTTTATCAGCATGCCAACCGTCCAAGCCATTTCTGTACTTGTAAGGGCATTTTATTTCTAGAACATTTCTTCCCGTGACAGCAGCTGTCGGTTAGTCCATCTGGTGATGTCCTCCAGCACATGAAGGCCTGTTTCCTGAGTAGAGAAGCCTTCACGCAATGTCATTGCATGGGCAATGAAGTATTTTCTTGCCACAGGCTCCATTGCCTTACCATTTCTTGTTGCAGGGACATCGAATGGGTAACCATACTGCACAATCGTTTTTAGGAATGTTTTTGGAAATTCTGCAATCTTCATCTTATCAGCATTAAATGCCTGTTTGGCAATTGACGCAGTGATTCTGCCAGCACGATGTATCTGCCACACTTTTGTAATGCCTAGGCATCTTGTGACCTCGCAAAAATTGGCATGCTGTGTCTGCCAGTATGCTTTTTTGTAATCGTTGAACAGTTTCTTCATGCGAATGTTCAGTTCTTCTCTTGAGTCATTAATGGGTGCAGGCTGAAAAAGACTTACCAATCGCTTTGGAATTGAATTTTCATCATTTTCCTCTGCAGTACCTGTCTCAATTAGATGAGTTTCAAGACGTTCAGCAGACTCGTCGCATTCGTTCACAAAGCTAGAAAAATAGCAGCATTAGGGGCAATGCGTTTTAGCTCTTTCAGTTTCTCGACTGATGCCACGTTGTTGCTATATCTGTCAGGTTCTTCACAGCTAAACGGTTCTTCCAGTTGCTTATAAGGTGGAATTTTCATCGGTAAAGCATCTTTCTTTGGTCTTCGGAAGTCGATTTGCTTAAGTGGAGCTGCTTCGGCATGTTGACGTGATCTTTTCCATGCACAGAGTTTGCTTGTACAAGCAGCTTTATTAAGCTCCATCTGGCTGCATGTTTGTAGCTGTAGCGTTTTGGTGTATATATGCTTTGGGTTCTTTTATAGCGATGTAGAAAATGCTTAGGCCCGAAGGCCTAGGCCAGAAATATACATGTATTCCTAAATATATGCTAAAAAATTACCCCCGACTTGATGAAACAGAAGCGCTCGGTTTTTCCAATTTCATGATAAAAAACATCTTGCACATGTCCACAGATAAAAAAATTGCATGCTTCCAGAGACTTTCAAAGCTTTTAAAGATTCTTTTGAAAAAGAGCTTGCTATTAATAACATAATTATAACCATCAGGCCACGTAATGTCGGGCAGCAAACTAACTTCATTTTCCAGTCTTCAATGAGCGAATATGGATCTGCAAGCGTATGACCATCTGTCAGAGTAAGCTTTAATGTATACCATTTTTGATCTTCTTCTGACAATGCAGTGAAATACTTCGAACAAGAAAGCATTTTCAAAATCTCAAAGTCAAGCAACAAAGCGAAGACGAGTCTTGTCAATAATCGACTGAATCAACTCGTGTATGTAACAGGAAATTTATAACTTAGAAGAGAATTGTGTGATACAGTTACAGGAAATCGAAAGGTCAATTGATTCTCAGTACATTTTCACCGACAGGAAGGGTGTAACAAGTACAAACGTTAGTCTGAAGGTGTTAGAATGTCACTTATATTGTGTTTTTACTTATATTTTGTGTTATTTACGTGTAGGAATGATTTAAAGTGCGATTATCGTCCCAACAGATACATAAATAGAGGAGGGTCACAGTGACTGTGACAGTCTGCCATGGCTTTTTGCCTGCCAGCTTGTGCACATGTGCCCGATAATTGTAAACATGGAATCCATTTGCAGCATCTTCAAGCATTTCATCATCTATTTCGGGGCAAAAATAGCCAAATTCCATTCTAATTTACAGAAATCTCTTATGTTTACAACGTAATTTTGATAGTACCAGGAATAAGGATACCCCACAACTTTCTGGCTATGACGCATTTTGAATATGAGACCAGTCGTCTTTTGTTCTCGCCACAGTGTCCTATCCAGCCTCCATTCTGTTATATTTTGTTCAAGCGATGTGCCATACAATGGACGTAAGGTGGGGCAAGACTGATTTCTCGCACCAATGTCCGCAATCCACCACGATTACCAGACATTGTTGAACAGCCATCCGTTCCTTGTCCTCGTATCAAACCAGAGTCTAGGCCATACTTTTTTAAGATTTGCATCAACTTGTCACGAAAATCCACTGCTTTAGACCTTTTCATCTCATCAAAGCAAAGAAAATGCTTCAGTTGTTTTCCATTTTTCACGTACCTTATGACCCAGTTTGCAGAGTATCGCAGTGGCCCACCCAAGATCTTGTAGACAATGTGCCGGAGGCGCCCCTGGACAAAAATATTTGAAAACCACACCCTTTTAGCCACTGGGAAACGCCCTTTTAAAAGTGATGCTAACATCATGATCATATAATAAACGCCCCTCAGAGAAACGCATTGACGAGTGAGGTTTCTGAAGTCAATTGAAATTAAGTATTAAGTGGAAATGACAAGAGTGTTTTGACGATAAAACGAAACTGGCTTTTTATAAACAAAACATAACATCTCTGAAAACTCGTACGTCAGCTTTTACTGTCTAATTTTGAAGATTTCAATAGAGAATAGTAGAATAGGAATCACTCATGCAATCAATCAGTTGTGGCCAATGTCATCAACAACAAGAAAAGGGCATCTGGGAATATTTGATGTTATTCTGTCGACAACTTTGCTGACTTTGTATTTTCTGGCAGCCCTTTCTCTCTCATCAAAAAAGACTGGCACGCGATGCTTAGATATTCCAAGACTCTTGCTACCATTGGTATAGAGCTGTCCTATCTTTGCAATAGTTTTTGGGCAAGAAATTGGATGTGGTAAGCTCCAATCCACCACAGATCTTTCCATCAAAACTTTGTTGGACTGGCCACCTGACATCGTGTGTGCCTTCACAACGCTGTAGAATCCTTCCACTATTGCCTCACAGCCACCAGATGCAAGGGCAACATCCAATGCCAAACAAGCTTCCTACCCCAAAATGCAGTAGATCTCTTCATTATTGTAGAATATTGATGTTGTGAAATCTTCATCAAGACAACACACTACTGTTTTTCCTGAAGAAAATTTTAATTCGAACATTTTGTTAATATTATCACTGTTAATTACGCCCAATTCAAGGAGCTGGCGTTTGTTAAAATCTTCCACCTGTTTTCCTTCCTTCGTAACAAACATCATGTGAGCCAGCCCTCCAAGGTTTTCCCATACCATCTTCTTTAAAGTGGTCTTGAAGCGACTGGTCACAAGTTGACTGCTGTGTGGAGGAGGATTAGCAGAAACGTTATTGCTGACTTAATTTTCAACATGTGGTAGTGCACAAACATGCTCGAAGAATTCGCCAAACTCATCTAAACCTCTCTTTTCCCACGCAATTATTTCTTTTCGATTTATCTTGATCTTCCACCTTTGAATGAAAAGGAAGAAAGTCCGGATACCATCTCTTCCAAGTGAAATGCTTTCAGCAACTTCTTTGCTTCAATGGGAATGATTTTGTTATAGCGTTCTATGAGACCTTTCTTTAATTCTTTGCACAGAACTTGCAAATCATGTATGCAATCTCTGGGTTTTCTGGCAATCCATGTGTTTATCGGCTACTTCTTCTTCCTCGTTGATGTTGCAGTGGAACTTTCTCCGCCAACACAAACCCACCCTTCCAACAATGGTACATCATGAAATGTGCAGTTCTCAGCTTTATCTTTGGCTAATTCATTCCAATGTTTACTTAACTTTGGGAGAATACCTTCTTTTGGTTTGTCTCCTTTAATAATATTTTCAAGGTTTGTTTCAATCCTCGACAATTTCTCCAGCACTCTAGAGAGCCAACTTACAATCTTCCAAGGCGGTAAATTGATAGCTTGAGTCTTTATCATCAGCAGCATTGCAGGTTGAAGGATATCTAACGCACCACAAAGATCGATTATATAGTCGCGTCCCCGAACCTATTGAAGTTAATGATATTCTCAGGAATATGTTTTCACATAAGTTATGACAAAAGCAAGTTGATTTGTGTGAGATATGTCAGGGGTGCCAAAATTATCTAAGAGTATCTAAAATTACGCAGCAGAACTTTGCTTTCTGAATGTCTGATATAATTTGAGTTTGAATTACTGTAGATATTGAGCTAAGAATTTCATTCTGAATTTGAGGAGAAGTGTACTTTCCCCTCGCCTCAACTTTTTGCTTGAAAGATGAGCATACAGAACTGGATCATATTTTGCTACCAACCTCAGCAATTCCAGGTAGTTACCACTATTTTCAAGCGAAGACATTTGTGGCTTGGCCTTCAAACCAATGACCTCTGAATGAAATTTCTTGTAATGCCAAAAACAAAGCTACGGCGAAGATTCAATCTTTCATGAACAATGACTTCTCCCTATCTGTTTCAAGTTGCCCCTGAAATTCTGCATCAATTTTTAGGCCATGCAGAATTCCCTGCTGAAAGGACTTCCATTGCGCATGATGATTACAGTGAAGCCTTTTCTGTTCGTGTGTCCTGATCTTCTCGATTCCTTTCTTGCTATTTCCAACACCTATCTGGCTCTAATTTTTCTCTAAATCTTTTTCTGATATGCAAGGAAGAAGCCAACAGCAGAAACAAAACATTTTTTTTCTTCTGGAGAATGTACCAACCACTCGTGTAAACTTTTATTTCTTTTATACCATGATTGATGAAAGCATCTACCATCGATTTTCTTGGAGAACAATTTTGGCACGTTGCTCTTACTCTTGTATCTCGGAAGTCAGCCGGATCCGTTGGAAACTCACCAAATGTATTTGGCCACAAAATTACCTGAATGGGCTCTCACTTTCAAGGTTTTCTCCTTAAACTAAGGAATTTTGGGGATTTTTAAGGAATTTAAGTTTTTGAGGAATTTTTAGGGAATTTTCCAAATTAAGAAATAAAAAACAAATCACCAAAAAGCAAGATATTAAACAGAACAAAACTACTCAAATTTACACAAATCTACCATGCAAGTGCTGGAAGTGCTTTAAAAGTGTCAATTTTCTGCAATTTTAGAGAATTCGTTTTTAACAAATTCATGTGCTTGACTATCTGTCGCACTACTTTTTACTTTTTGCACCAGTTCTAATAGTGTACCGTCTAGCTTGATTTGGTGTGCACGAATTCCCATTGCTTTCATGCCTTGATTAGTGTGCATCAAACCAACTAATTTTTCGCGCTTCAAACTGCTTCTTAAAGACGTTTTTACCAGCTTCAAAGAACTGAACAAACGGTCAACAGATGCATTTGGAGAAGGTAATGAAAATGCTGTTCATACCACTTTTCTCAAGTTTGGATACTTGTATCCGCCTGTAAGCATCTTAGCTTCGAGCCGGTTTTTCCAAAATTCTTTTGCGGTTTGATTTTGTAAAATATCAGTGCCTTCTCCTAAAGCTTGCTGCCTCCATTCTAAGTCTGCACTGCTACTGTCTGCTACATTTTTTAAAAACGGCATCAGGGTGAATACATCTTGAAGCGATGGAGGCTTGCATTGGACGGCATTTGGTGACAGTAAAAATTCCACACATTTAAAAACTGGCTGGTTGACTTGAAAGCGCTTTCTAATTTTCTTGACTAACTCAATCAGGAAGGCAAGGCACGAACTTCTCACTTTCAAAGCATTCTCTATGTCACTGCATGAAGATAATGTGCTGCTAGCGTTTATGCCGATATAGACACCTTTCAGCGGAACATGCTTTGACTTGTCTTCAAACTCTATCGTTAAGGGGTCGCCTGCTCTTACAACTTCTAACTTTAAAAAATCTTGCACTATGCTTCTCAACAGTTTGACAACTTCTGCTCGAAGATGATGCAGCATTGGTTCTTTTGTTTGAAACATAGTGTTAAAGTTTGTTAAAGCCGGTGTAGTTGGTCTTGCACTTGAACAAACGGGTTACGTAATCCATTTAGTATTGACTCAATTGTGTAGGATGGGTCTTTCCCATTCACAATGAAATCCGTAAAGTAGAGCTGTAGAGTAGCCCATTGCTCCAATATTCTTGAAATGCAGCTTTCAGAATTAGAATTGTTCAGCCTTATGCCCATCAAGAATTACGAGAATTACGTTATCTTTATTTGGCTTGACATGCTTGACCAGATTCTTCATGTAGCTCATGAAGGTTGAAGAATCAGTCCATCCATTGTCTGAAACTTCATTCAGGGTGCCTGGTGGAGCATAATCAGTCACGTCTTTCCTTTTATTTTTTCTTTTGAAAATCATCATTGGAGGGACGTAATTGCCAGCAGCATTATAACATGTAACAACGATTGTTACGACACCTCTTTGGCCACTGGTAGCTGATGATACCACACGTTTACCTTTCTTAGAAAGCACTTTTACAGGCTTGTGTACACATGTCAACCCTGACTCATCCACATTGTAGATTTGATGGGGCTTAAGTTGATGTTTGTCAAGTATCACTTGCAAATTGTCAAAGTATCTCTTCACTGAAGTCTTATTCAAACCAAAGACTCTGTTCAAGAAAACAGCTTCAGGCTTTCTCAAGGAAATAGTTGACTGCCGCTTGAGACTGCTTCTCTTTGCTGAATGGATGTGGAATATTATTCCTCTCACAAAATTGGAATGCTACTTTGCGCTCCTTGTTTGTAGGCATTCCGTAAATTGAGTTGTCCATGCCAATAATGTATTTCGCAAGATCCTGCTCTTGTTTTTCTGTCAGAACAGTCTTTTTGCTGCCAAAGTTTGTTTTGGAATGGCTCAAGCTGCTTCAGTTCTCCTGTCGTCTCAGACTCTCAAATGGCACACCAAAAACTTTCACTGCCCTTCTGAGAGACATTCTTTTTTTGAACTTCCTCAATTGCCTGTTTCATCTCACCTTCATGCCAGTTTGCACGATTGGTTTTTCGAACGTTGTTACTCATGATTTAAGATAACAGATACACAATTGAAAAGAGAAACAGACAAAAATAAAATTCGGGTATTATCTCGTGAAACTTTAATTGTGTTTTAAGAGCCAGGATAACAGTCGGAAAAGGGCTCTTTTATGTTTCTCACATAGAAATTTGGTTAGGCTTAAGCCCCTTACTGCACTGGACTGCTGGACTGCTTCATTTGCTCAGACATTTCACCTTCCAGTATGTTATATAGTTTAAACCAATAGCCACGTAGCTGCTGTCCTTCGCTCGAGACCAGGCTTTGCTGGGAAATGATTTCTATTGCACTTCTGACTACATTTTGTGATGGCTTTTCAATTGGAGTTTTGCTTGCACTATTTTCATCATCTGTCTCCTGACTGTCTTCCAGATTTTCACGTAGCTCATATAGAATTTCTTCTTCTGTCTGAAGCGGCGCGGTGGCAATTACTTCATCGTCAAAGTGTACAAAAATTTCTGCATCAACATCAAATGGTACAATTTCTGTTTGCTTTTGAAGGGTGTTTATTCACTCCATTAATGCCTTGAATAGATCATCATCAGCATGCATGGCTTTCTCTTTACACGATTCCGAGATTGTTTGTTTAGTTATTTTACAGCAGTACCAAAGTCACCATCCTCACCATTTTCAGGAATTGTTTCAAAGATTTCTTGAACTTCAGCTCCAGTAGAATACAATAATAAGGCACGTTTTTGCGATGCATCTGTGACGTTAGCGGCATTCAGATATGTTTGAATCTCTTTATCCAGATTTTCCATCTTGTGATCCTTTTTGGGATCAAATATGGGCATTGGTACAATATCCAGTTTTGCAGCTTTTTACTCGTCGCGAATATTATATTTTCATACTTAGAAAAGGAACAAAGAAAAGCACATGTTCTCGACCTGCATAACAACTAACAACTGAATAATAGAATACTAGAACGAGGTTAAATACAAGAGTCAACAAAATTTTCTCTTTTTTCTCTTTTTATTCCTTTTTGTTAAGAATTTTTATTCTTATTTCGTCAGATGTCGCTATTTCATTTTTTGTGAGGTGCCTCCCTTGGAGGCTTACAAAATCAAATTTTGTTTCTTTTTTTTTCCAGGGTGTCCATATCACAATATTGTAACATCATCATGCTCATTGCACCAATGATCGAAATTTTGAGCAGAGGCTTTTTTGCGTCTATTGCCGTGATGATATTTTGAACGATAATTGTTCTGTAATTTGCTTTGAGGCTACGAATCACTCCCTGATCCATTGCTGCGTTGTATTTGGAGGAAGAAAAATGAGATTGATGGCTTCCAGGTTTTCCACATGCGGATGAGCAGGGCAGTTGTCCACCAGTAATGCTACTCTTCTTTTCTCTGCCACAAACGTCTTGTTAAGCTCACGAACCCATTCTTCAAATAAAATTCCGTCCATCCAGGCAGGCTTTTGATACCGGTAAAACATCGTGGTTTTTTTATTTGCCAATGAGGAACATAGGCAATTTGTCACCAACAGCATTTTCACCAGCGATTCCAGTCAAGCGAACTTTGCTGTTTTTCCCACCAACACACTTCTCTGATTTTAAGTGCAGTGTTTTGTTCGGTAGGCATTGATAGAATAAACCAAACTCGTCCGCGTTGTAAATGTCGTCCAACTTGTAGTTAGATAAGACTGTGGGCAGTGAAGTTTCACTCCATGGTGCAATCACTTCAGATGTCACATATTTTGCTTCTCCTGATATGGTTTTGAAGCTGACATGGTATTTTCCTTCCATCGTCGCATGAAACCATCTGAGTCTTTAAAGTCATCCAGTCCTATTTCTCTAGCATACTGCAACGCTTTTGCTTTAAAAACTATTCCTCCAACTGGCACATTTTGACTTCTGGCAGACAAGAACCACTGAAATAAAGCTTTGTCCAAATTTTCGTAGTTGGCTCTTGCTAGTCTTTTACACTTTGGACTGCTCTCTTCATTGAATGCGGCAATAATTTTCTGCTTATTTTTCACGCAAGTTGACAGTGTGTTCTTTTGAACTCCATATTTTTCTGCAACACTTTTATTTAATTCGCCTCTCTCCAAATTCTATGTTGTCAAATCAGACTGCCTGTAGTATATAAAAGCAGTCAATCTTGGCGACGGTGAAGGAATGAAAGTTCTTTGTGAACTGAAATTTGAAGGAACAAGGACATTTATAGATGCCCTACAGGGACAATTAATTACTAACCACTAATAACATATTAATTTGATGAAAAGACAATAAAGTTTGTGAGTTATTTTGTGAAGAAATTCATAGAATTCGAGTTAACGGACACTTTTTTGTCCAAGGGAAACGAAAATTCGTTCGAGCAAGCGAATGTTCGAGTTAACGGGTATTCGAGTAAGCGGATGTCAACTGTATTGGTCAGTTTTTACGTTAGTGGGGTGGGTCTGAGATCAGAAGTTCTGCGTGTCACTGCCATGCCAAGGGCATCATTTGCTGCGAAAATTGCTGTTATTTCTCTAACGAATAGCTACAGTAGTAACTTGTTGCAAATTACGTATTTCTTCCAATTTTGCTTAATCCGATAAAAACATTAATTATAATATAAGATAAAAAGTAAAAAGCTATTAATTAAATTGAAATATAAAACCTTATTTACAATATTTAACCTTATTTACAATTATATTTTAAAATAAAAGAAAACATCAAATAGAGAGAAAATAGTTTTTAAATAGTTTTCTTGAAACTATAACAGAGAGGTTGCCTGCTTTGACTCGGCTGACAGGCTATTCCATAGTTTAGCACCTCTATATGAGAAACATCTCTGGCCATTTGCTGACCTTTTCATCGGTAACCTCAGATCGGTCCCCGTATCACGAAGGCTATATGATGTGCAAAGCGAATTTCGTGTGAAAAGGTCACAAAGGTATTTTGGAGCCAGCACATTCAGGGACTTGAAGACCATTGTCTTAGACTCACCGGTAATCAGTTCGTCAACGGTCTTCCATCCCAGCCCTTCGATAAGAGGTCTGCCTGGGGCATCGAAGCTGCTATTCGTGATTATCCTAGCAGCACGGTTTTGAAGTTTATGCAACTGATTAATTTCAGTTAAACCGGCGCAGCCCCAGACAGAACAACAGTATCGAAAGTGGGGCTCCACAATACCTTTGTAGAGAGTCTGCAAAGTTTCTTTCGGGAGAAAAGATTTGGAATGTCTTAAAAAGCCAACTGCCCTTGAAACCTTGCTAGAAACTGCTTTGATTTGTTCTTTCCAGTCCAAGGAGCAGTCAATTTGCACACCTAGATATTTTATCTTTTTGACTACTTCAAGCTCATTGTCGCGAATTTTAAGAACCAGGTCTTTATTTTGACTTTTGAGAATATTCTGTTTCTGCTTGGTAGAGATAAGCATAGAATGAGTTTTCGCAACATTCTTGATTCTGTTTCTTCACAGGAGGTAATTGTTTGCTCAAATAGCTGGGTGAAACTGTTTGAATCCAAGATTACTTTTAGGTTTTCAGCATTGGGCTGCCTTTGTAAGCTCTGAAGTTGAGATAGCAGCTCCACCTTCATCATTGTAAGGTTTGATGTCAAACTCTCTGCTCTAAATTGTATTGAGGCATTGAAAGTCTCCTTGTGCAATTGCATGCCTCTGTAGCAATGGTTTCCTTTTGTAGCTTTGTCTGGTTAGCCTGATGCGATGACTCCAGCGTCGATCCACCATGATTTATAGCCCATGCAACCATGTCTCTTGTAAAGTATATGCTGTCTCACTCTCAACTGGTGAAATACACCCATTACTATAACAATATCTTTATAAACTTCGGGGAACTTCCACAAGATATGGGCAAGGCGAGCATAGACCTGCTCGTCAGAGTGGGCAAATATGTGCTCGACTTCCAGATCCTTCATCAAATCAAGCAGCCTGTCTAGAAAATGTTAGCATGCATGGTATTCAGGAGGTTCTGGAATTACTGGCAAGTGTTCAAACAGAGATTTTCTGACTTTTTTAGAAGTAGCTTCAGTCTTAAATGCGGCCAACGACCCCACTGGGGCGGTTTTTCTGAGGAACCTGGCAGTGTGTCAAGCGAAGACCAAATAACATCAATTTTGAAGCATTGTTTAAGTAAGGGCGTTTCTGGGTCATCCTGGATGTCAGGAAATAGAGGTGGTGGCTTTCTTTAACCAATGGTGAATTCTGGTATTTCTAGCATCTCGGCCAGATCAGTTGCCGGGTCAATATTTTGTTCTGCGTGTAGTTGTTTCTTGTAATTGTTATAGTTCACCTATAATATAAAGAAAAATAAGATTGTGCTTGAATTTCTGAAATGTTTTTATGCAACTATTGCTTGGCATAATAGGATTGGAAATAGTTTAATAGTTTTTGCATATCCATGTTCATTGACTTAAAAGTTGTCATCAATGGCAGCATAGATCGTATTATAGAGCTCTTTCAATGGTCCTCTATCAAGTCTATGGATTAGTTCTTCGGGTGTACAGGGCCATTGCATTACTTCTGCCTTTCTTTTTTCAATTTTTCCTTTCATCATTCGTGCAAAGGCTCGAATAAGGTAGTTATCGCGAAGACCATGACCCTTGAGTGTGGAGACTGTGTAATCAAAGGGGTTCATTTCGCTAGAATGTACTATAACGTATCGTCCTACAGGGTAGAATCCGAGTTATTCTGGGAATTCTTTAGCCAGCTTTTTTAAGTGATGCGACACTACACTATCAGTCCCATTCTCCTCGCTCATGTTTTTCAAGTCTTCCAGAAGGTCAGTCAGAAGATATAAAATTTTTCTCGAATTATCTTGATCTTTATTTTACAGAAAATGTTTTTCAAGATGTCAGAATTATTTTCTTGAATGCGCTCATTTTCGACTTGTTGTATTATTGGGTTAACTGCAAATTTAAGCAGCGTGAATTATGATAGTAGACATCCGCAGCAAAAATGTCATGAAATTCTCCGCTTATTATCATTTGCAACCTGTTAGCATGCCATCCTTGTCTTTTAAGTACTCTTCTTTGTGATTCAACAACCTTTCTACTGCTTTTTCCTCCGTGCACCTTCCGAGACCACCTTGTCTATATTAATTCTCATCGCAATACTTCAGTTGTTGTCTTTTTTGCTTTTTTGCTTTTCTACTTTTGACGATTTTTTCTCTGCCTTTTTAACTTTTTCAATGGATTGTTCCAAAGCTCCTCTCAACAAAAACTGACCTGCCTCTATTCCCGGAAACCTGCGAAGAGTATCGCGGAATGTCTCTTCTTTTTTGAACTGGCATAATGCCATACATGTTGCAGTTTCAAGGGTCCTTTTTGCAACAAACGTTATTTTTGGACAAAATCGCCAAATGATCTCATGCATGGAATCATTGGGATTCTGTGTCCTATTTCTGCTGCATCGCTTCAAAAGACCTGTGTCAGTGAGCCGTTGAAAAATTGGCACCAGCTTCTTGCCAACATCTCAAGGAATTGTCTCATGTTTCCTGTGGGAGCCAGGTTTCTCTTTTTTTGCAATGGCTCCCTTCCAGAAATACCAAGGCATTTTGCCTTCTGGACAATGAACGGTGCCCACTTCATGCCATCCCTCAGAATTACCTTCGTGACGTCATTGAAAAAAGCGAATACGAAAATTTTCTGTCAATCACCGACGGATAGCCGACGGGCATGACCGGCAATTTCTTTTTCGGGGATTCGACCTGAGCTAAGACCTCAGCTACGAAAAATTCAAAATTTGGCGGGGATATTTTTGACAATGGCGGCCCATTTTCTCAATTAATATTCATGTTCGGTTTTTAGAATTTTATTATTGCTGTAAATATTAGCTCAGTATTTTTCCCGGAATCTCAATCATTTTAAGAGCTAGACTATAGACGATATCAAATTTAGGCTCTTTGTGCCCAGTTGTGGCTAAAGTGTGAGAGGGGTGATGGAAGAAGGGGCTGTTTTTGAATTTTTTAATAGTGTTGAGTTGGCCACAAATGCTGTATCAAGAGAAAGAGACTGCAACCTTTGCAGTGTAGAGACATGACAAGAATTTTGGGAATAGGTACATGTTTTTTACTTTATAAGAAAGTTCAGAACAACCCCACCTGTACTGAAACTTTCTCTTTCTTAGCAGTTTTATAAAAAATGTGTATACCTAAATACTTTTGAGTGAAGTAATTTAAATCATGGGGACGATTTACTATTACACAATTTCTTTCTATTTAAATATTAAAACAATAAAGCATTGTTGAACAAAAACTACATTTTACATTTAATTTTAAAGTATATAATTTATACCAAATGGAAAGCTGCTATACCAAATAATTTATTTAATAACAAAACTATAGACAGGTCAAGAATAAAAACCAGGCTTGGTTTTACAAGCTGGCTTTCCTACTATATAATCAGTAGCGTAGCGAGGGGGGCAAGGGGGGGCAGCCACCCCCCCCCCCCCCGCCAATTCGCAGAAAGTTGGTCTCTGAGAAAAGTGCAAATGTGCAATAAAATTTGTAGGGGGGTAAGACAAAAAAACAAGGCTTCATTTGCCAAAAAATTTGCCTGTTTGCCCCCCCAATCTTCCCGCCCTGGCTACGCCACTGTATATAATGTTTCACTAGATGCTAGATTCATTTCAATGCAAGTTAAAAATGTTATTAACTGTGACAGGGTTGAAAAATCATCAAAAATATACTGCATATACATGCATAGTATCACAGTATATCTAGAAATGTATGTATATTTGTGAAAATACACATTTTTTATTGACAATTCCCTGTCAAGGGGTCTTTGAAAGGGACATTTGATGGAGTTGCATAAATCCAAAATTAATTCATCATAGAAGGCAAAATGCTTATAAATGTTGACTCTTTTCACAAAAATTTATTCAACAAATAATATTTGATAAAGTCTAAATTTATAAAAGTTAATTCATGAAACACACAAGTTCATTTCATTTTCATTATACGGAACATTGGGCTGTCTTGTTTTTGAATGATTCTTTTAAAAAAGCCTTTCAAATAGATGTAATATGTTTATGTTTTAACGTACATACAAATGGTTGTTGTCTATCTCTGATGGGCTTTTTGCAAAGAGAAGCTAATCTAATTTGCTATGTTTCATGATGCACACAAATGGGCTGTTTTGCAGTTTTGTTTGGATAGGTTCTGTGCAAACTTCATTCAGTAGGTATGGTTTTAGGGTACAGACTGTATATATAATAGTATTAAATCATTTCCCACTTTTTGATAACAAAATCATCGTTCCATTTAGTACTGCACTGCGTGGACAAAAGAACTCAACAGTCCCACATCTACAGTATTTAAAATTAAAACATATCAAAAATCCATATAATGTTAGCTAGGGCCTAGCCAGCAGCTATTTTTGGTCAAGCAAACTGTCCTTCTCTAAAAGCCTGATAAACAATCAGCGACTTTGCTCTCATACGCTCTTGCTAGCATCGTTTGCGCTGAACTTGTTTTTGTCTTCACTGGCATTGAAAAGCTTAGTGAAGGTGAAATGACAAAAAATCCACCGCCATTGGGAAAGTTTGTGCAGCTCCGTCGGTCTCCGGTCGGTGCTGGCTGTTCCCTCGCACCGCACAATCATCGTTAACAAAAATGAAAGTGACCCTTCAGGGGACTCACGGCCTATACACTCAAGCATCTAGCATTTGATTAAAACGATATGTTTTGAAAAGTACACTCAGTTTGAAAATCAAAAACAAATTTTTGTTGATGTGATTTTACCATTTGAAAGCAAAACAATACCCAAAAACAGATCAATAAATTTAGACAACCCCAGATTAAAAAGAAAACTAAATTAAATGCACGTAATGATCAACAATTTCAAATCTGAAGTCAGGACTTTCTGGACAGGGATTACTTTTAATATCCCCTGCTAAAAACAATAAAGCATAGTTAATGATGGTTCAAATGATGATACAAATAGTTTTGGGGGCCTACTATACTTCCGCTCCGCACAGCTTTTCTCTTGAACTTGCAGGCATTAATTTTTATCAATTTATCCCCACGACAAGAAAGCAACTCCTGTGCTCTTTATCGAAATAAAAATGGCGTTTTTTGGGCCTTATTGTTATTGATTCTGGCCACGCACGAATAAAAATCAACAACCAAACCAGCAACTGAGAATAATGACAGCTTGCAATTGTTTTCAGCTGCATGATCTCCTAATTTGCATGAGAATAAAATTTTGCGCGCGACTTTTTATGAGAGATTTGTATGGGAAAATTGTAGAATTTCAAATTTCGCAATACCTGTTGGTACAAGAATTTTTGTCCGGACAATCGAACCATTGTTATCCGAGAAACTTGGCCATATAGACTACACGACGCATGCGCCGTGAGTCAACTATACTCGGTCGGGACGAAAATAAAGGTGACGTCACAAAGGTAATTCTGAGGGATGGCAGGTAGTGGGCACCACAATGAACATGACTTGGATTCCCATCTGTGGATGTCATCTGGTACAATATTGCAAATATTCTCTTTTTCATAACTACTATGTCATCTGTGTGATCTTTAATACTATACATACTATACCTACTATACATAGATACTATACATACTATACCATTATCTTGGCTTTCATGTTACCCAGATCGATACTGGTGCTGGTCTTGATAAGAAAATCAGTACCGAGCAGAAAAGAAAATTTAAAATTACCTACAACATAGCACTCTACATACCATTTACTCTCTCCTAAATCTAATTCAACGGTAGTAGTCCCTACAATATCTAAATGCTCTCCCGTAGGAGTCTTGGCTGAGACACGGTTATACGTAATGGCTAACGGCGATCGAGAATACTTATTAATTAAACTAAATAAATCAAAGTTTATAATTGAAATGCCTGAACTGGAATAAGTTTAATATCGGTTTGATAATCAGCTACACGTCCAGAAAAGGTTACACATTGAAAAATGCACTTCCATCAACAGTGTTGATAAATGTTTGGGGATTTTCTTCTTCTTCGTCGTCTTTCTTTGCTGCCTCACACCCCATTAAAGCTTTGTGAGGAGCGACATCTAGTTTTTTGAATTATCTCCTTCTTGCTGTTGCGGTGGTACTCCGTGTCTCCGATGGCACATCTCAACTCGATATGGCCCACTTGTTGACAGAAATTGCAGATAGTGCGGCCATCGCTACAACAAAAGTTTTGGCTTTGATTCTCGCTTCCCCTGTTCGGGCCTCGGGACTTGTAAACTGGCTACCGAAATAGCTAGCTTCTCGACAACGCCTTCTAGTCGGGTTAATCGGTCGCTCACCATTTGCTCTCCGGAGATCGCTGCAACTGCAGTTGTCGTCGATGCCAATAGCTGTCTTCCGCATTTGAATCGGTCGGGCTTCACCCAAGGAGCTGTACCATGCGTCACTTGCTCGTTGATCTCTTCCCGCTTTGCAACTTCCACTGCTCTCATGAACGATTTTGGGTCGGAGATCAGAACTTTTTAATTCTGGGCATAATCCATTGACGAAATGCTCTGGCATCAGTGTGTCTTTGTGTTCATCAGGCATCTCAGAGTGGGCTTTTCTGACCAACTGCTGAATCTCACGTCCGAAATCGGCTGCGCTTTCTGATTCCCCTTGCTTTCTACCATAGAGATCAGCGTAGTAGAATCTTTGTGCTTCTTTTGGCATGAATTGCTGGATCAGAGCGGTCTTCAGGTCGTCTAGGTCTACATTGTCCGGTAGTTCATCGTAAAACTGCTGCACGTTCGCATAAGAATGCAGGCATGATGTCTCTCTGTCGTCTCTGTCACCAGTTGTTTGCCTTTGCAACCCTCCCAAAACTCATTTTTCATTTTCAACATCTTCTCCCAGTTCGCCGAAGAACTTGCTCGGTTGAACAACGGTTCTGGCTGTTTCTTCGCGCGGCTCACGCCCGTTGTGCATGGTAATGATTCCATTTCCAGCTGTAGGAGTCTTTTTAATTCTAAAATCGAGTCGATAATTCACAGCGGTCAAAAACACGTCTTGTTATTTTTGCAGTAATATAAATGTTGTTTTAGATGATCTTTTGTCGGCTTTAGATAAAATAAATTCTTGTTATGCATGGTAACAAGCTCTTCAGTGGCCAAAGCTCTTGGCCTTGCGCCTTTGCCCATCATGTTAGACGTAAATCAGTAAGTAAAACAGTATAATAGGTATGTACAAAACAGCTGTGAAAATCGGTATTTACAGTGATCATTTCAAAATCGGCAGCGAGTTCCAAATTTCTCAGTTTCTGTTGATATCCGGCTCCTATCACCAAATGTAATCACGGTCTAAGAACTTCAGAACAGAACACAAAATAACCACACACAAGTTTTTCAACTGTAATCCAAAATTGAAATCAACATGAGATACAGCAAAGCCTCTCGCAAGCACCTTCTGTACCTCTCCGAAACATTCAATCTCCAACCTCCAATCTCTAGTCTACCGCCACTCTAACGTGTGCCTCCAACATCAATTCAGCACCGTCAGAATGCGAGAGGTCAAGGTACACTTGGTAGATGCCAATTGGCAAATATTACAAATAGGAAATTATGGCGACGTTTAGCAGACGATAATTAACTATAGAATGTAACACCTAAGTACAAAGAGGAAAACTAAATTAAAACGAGAAGCACACAACGTAAATATGATTTATATTCTAATTAGGTTAAAAGACATACGGTAAAATAAAATGAGGCTATACTAAAATAACTGAGTCGTAAACAAGACTGCAACACGACTGCAACCGTATTGCACCCCCTGCCCCTCTAGTTACACCACTGACTATGGGGTAGTCTCTTAAGGAATGCTTTTCAGATTGGTGCATGTCTCCATCTAATGAAGCTACGGACAATGGCAAAGATGTAATAGAGTGCCGAAAGGCCTCCTCCAAACTCATTGACTTTGGTATGATAGTGCCAAAGGCTTGGCATTCTTCCTTCAATATCTCGGTGGTGTTTTTTGGCCTTTTCTCTTTCTTAATTCTGATGTGCAGCTTGTTTTTCTTAACAGGGGCAGAGAAACTGACACTCCCTTCAACAATTATTAGCTTTTATTTTATCAGTTGATTTCTAAGTTGCAAATTGCTACAGAAAGACAGTTTTAATGAGGTCTTGCAAGTGGAATACCATTTACATCAAAGTTTTTACCCGAAATTAGGTAAACAAACATTTCTCTGAAAGTCAGAGGGTAAAGTAATGTCAGGAATTCAGACACCTTGCATATTATATAAGCTCAGTTTCAAGCATGTTCTTTGGCTGAAATCAACTTGAGATGCTTTCCATCAATGAGATGGTATTTGCAGCTCAATATTTGTGCCATTTTTTTGGTTGTATGGGAGAATTCAGCTAACTTCTTTTTTTTACCCCTTGAATCGTAATATCCTGGACTGCTCATATCTCCTCAAGTGCCCCATCTCGGATTTCTGATCCTTTTCGGGTTCTTTTCATATTGGCTTTCATATGAAACGTTAAAATTTGAAGTTACCCAGTTTGTTAGTTTGTACAGGTTAATTCCCTCTAACCTTTTAGTCATAAAATGCAAAGAGGTATTTTTAGTTCTTTATTTTATTTATGTTTGCATTGAGTTGCAAGAGTTCGCATTGACAAAACTACGTTATCTCTTTCTTATACTTCTTGTGAAAAAATGGCCTCCATCATTACCTGCTGTAATGTCTGAGCAGTACAGTGGAGGAATAGCATCAGTACTGTGGAGAGATAACATGATGTTTGCAGGAGGGATACCATCAGTACAGTGAAGGCTGTGCAGAAAAGTTCAGAGATAAAATCAGTACTGTGGAGGATTACACAATTCATCTGGGGGGATAACACTGAGTATGTAGCGTGGCTATTTTGTATCATTATGTGAAATCTAATTTTAGTCCATCACATAATCAATTGTATCATTTTATTTTTAACTTCGTAATCATGTTTTAATCTTTTTGTTCTCGAAATATCTAAACTTATTTGTTTAGTCGTCATAACCTTTAAATTTATTATAAATACCCTGTAAATGGAATGGTCGTTAGTTAGTTTAGTTTGTTGTGTTCAAGAATAATCGAATCAAGAATAAAGTCAGGGAAATGGTTTGTTATATATCGTTCTTCTAGTCGGACAAGATAAAGTTGCCATTCGTAATAATCAATTCGGCTTGGTAACTTTATCATTCGCATTGTTACTAAATTGGTGGCCACGACGTGACCCGAAAGGCTGCTATATTTATTATATTTCAACTACAAGAATTATTTTACTGATTTTACTTGTTCCGGTTTTGTCTTCGAATTTCCAAGCTACATCCGACGCTGTATTTCGTAAACAATTTATTTGCCTTTTATTTACGGACATTTTGAAGAATTGCAAATATTAAACCTTGGACAACATTCCAGGCCCATCCTCTACCGCTCGTACTTTGCCTCTTCTAACTCCAATAGCTCCATATCATAGTCTGAAACTTCCACCGTTTTGGCCCAACGATGCAAAGGTTTGGTTCGCACAGATCGAGTCCCAGTTTAAAACTCGTGGAGTTACAGTGCAAGCCACCAAGTTTGATCATTTTGTTGGAGTACTACCGCCCAAAATTGTCCAGGAAATTAGAGATTTACTCATTGATCCACCAACTGTACGACCTTACGAGCATCTCAAGACAGAGCTAATTAAACGTACCTCTGCTTCTGAACAAAAGCGTTTGCACCATCTTCTAATCTCAGAAGAACTCGGAGATCGCAAACCTTCGCAGTTTTTGAGAGGCATGCAACAACTTTTGGGGGACAATCTTCTCGAAGAGTCCATCTTTAAGCAGCTCTTCCTGCAAAGGCTGCCCATGAGCGCTCAGCTCATACTGGCTTCCACTGCGGAACAAAGTTCCCTTAGATGAATTGGCTGCACTAGCAGACAAGATTTTAGAAGTTGCCTTGCCTACACCTGCCATTGCTGCCTTGCAATCAAAACCAACAGCAGAAACGCTGTAAAGTTCGTCGTCAAGTGAGATTGCAGAACTTCGAGGGCAAATAAACCAGCTCACTTCGCAAATGCAAGCACTTGCAGAGCACTTCCAGCTTCAGCCTCCTTCTCACAGACGTCAACAGTCTCGTTCACGATCGCCATTCCGCCACAACTCTTTCGCACAATCTCCAAACTGCCGCCCGACGACCCTTCAGGAGGATTTTGCTGGTACCACTACAACTTTGGAGCCAGTGCAAATAGATGCAACTCCCAATGCAGTTTTCCTGTCAATTTGCTAGCTCAACAACAACAACAACAACAACGACCATCTCACTCTCGACAGTCAGAAAACTTTCAAGCCAGAGACTAATGACGACAAGTTCCCCTGGATTCTCTCCATCCAGCCGTCTCTTTTATGTCACCGATCGCTACACTGGTACACGTTTTTGGTGGATACTGGGGCCGATGTTAGTTTTTTCCCGCCGCTCAGACATTCCAACGTTTTATACGCCAAGTACTCCGCGGCTTGGACTTTGTATTTGCTTATATCGACGATCTCCTCATCGCCAGCTCCTCAGAGGATGAACATTTTCAGCATATCGACACCCTCTTTGTGCATCTCACCGAATATGGCATCGTTCTCAACCCTGCTAAATGCGTTTTCAGTGCCTCGTCATTGGATTTCCTCTGACATAACATTTCGCCACGTGGCATTTCTCCTCTGCGTTCCAAAGTCCACGCTATTGCAGACTTTCTTCCACCCACATCACTTCGCAAGCTTCGTGAATTCCTTCGTCTTGTCAACTTTTACCGGCGATTTATACCAAATTGCGCCTCTATCATCCAGCCTCTGACGGATTTACTATCGCCAAAGAAAACAAAGGAGACTTTGCAGTTGTCTGAAGAAGCCCTTACAGCATTTCGTGAGATCAAGTCCACATTAACCAATGCTACACTTCTTTTCCATCCTTCTCTGACGTCTTCATATTGTTTAATGGTTGATGCTTCAACTGTTGCCATCGGTGGAGTTCTACGGCAACGCATCGACAATAACTGGAACCCTCACAGATTTTTCTCCAAGCGCTTACAACCAGCAAAAAGCAAGTACAGTACCTTTGGTCGCGAGTTACTTGGCATCTATCTCACAATCAAGCACTTTCGGCACTGCTTGGAAGGTCGAGAATTCTACATCCTGACTGATCACAAGCCTTTAACCTATGCCTTATCAACATCACCTGATCGTTACTCTCCCCGCGAAACAAGGCATCTTGATTATATTTTGCAATTTACTGCCAACATACATCACGTTAGTGGCAAGGAAAATGTCGTCGCAGATGCCCTTTCTTGCATGGAACTTAACTCTGTTCAAACCTCAACTATTGCATCCATCAATTTCAACTTGCTTGCACAAGGTCAGCAATCTGACCCAGATCTGCCATCATTGCAAACGTCCTCTCTGCAGTTTCAAGAATTTCCATTACCTTCATCTTCCGGCGCCATTCTCTGCGACATCTCAACAGCCACACCTCGCCCCTACGTCCATTCGCCGTTTCAACGCCTAATTTTCGACAAACTTCATGACCTGTCTCACCCTGGAATCCCAGCTACTCAACGACTAATTACACAACGATATGTATGGAGTCATGTAGTGGACAAATTGGGTGACTTTGTTTGATGGGATTGAAACACACTTAGTGGAATTGAAATGCATGATTAGTGGAACCGAAAAGCGTTTTGTGGCATTGAGTTCATTTAGTGGGAGGAGAAACAAGAAGTGATTGACAGGCATTTTAGTGGGTGAATTCACTTAGTGGGTGAACGCTCTGAGTGGGTGAATTCACTTAGTGGAAGAACTCTTTTAGGGAGCTTGCTTTTAGTGGGTGAGCTCCGGGGTGGGTAGAATATTTACGTCTGTATAATATTTACAAGTACAATAGCTTAGGCCTTTCGTTCTTATCATGTCATTCCCAAGGCAGAGTCCAGAAACAAATGTACGAGATTACATATTGACAAACTTAAGACGTATCTGTCAAAGCTTGGAGCATTTTCCCTTGATGGAAGAAAATCAGATTGACTATGCACTATATAGATTGGAACAAGTCCTTTTACTTTCCATTCAAAGCCAAGCAATATGGCCAGCTTCAATCGATGACCGAAGCATTGAATTTATGCGCAGGGCCTACACCATTTTAGAGAATTCAGGAGCAGAAGCAATTCATGTTAACAACCATTCACCTGGTAAACCTGGACGGGCATCAGTGGATATTCCAAAAGAAACTTTGAAACTGTATTTAACATATGGTTTCAAAAAGACAAAAATTGCCGAAATGTTTTCAGTAAGTGCAAAAACAATATCAAGAAGAATCGAATCATATGGTATTCGAAACCTTGTTGTGAGACATTCAGAAATATCAGATTTTGAACTTGATACTTCAGTTAGTAATATTTTTCAGCATTTCCCTAACTGTGGAATCAGAAGAATGAAGGGGTTTCTGTTGGCACAGGGTTTAAAAGTACAATGGTCCAGAGTTCGTGAATCAATGTGGCGAGTTGATCCCTCGGGTTTGCTGTTGAGAACAATGCAGCTGAGCACGATACAAAGAAGGAAATATTCAGTACCAGGAACACTGGCATTGTGGCACTTAGATGGTAACCACAAATTGATTAGGTGGCGTTTTGTGGTGCATGGATGCATTGATGGTTACTCCCGTTATGTCACATACCTCCAATGTTCAACAAATAATAAAGCTGCAACAGTGTTACGCCTTTTTCAAAATGCTGTTGAGCAGTTCGGGCTTCCTTCTCGGGTTCGTGGGGATCAGGGTGTTGAAAATGTAGAGGTCGCTTCTTTTATGTTCAGCCACCCACTAAGAGGTCCAAGAAGAGGAAGTTACATTTCGGCTATCTGTAAAAGGGGGAACGGGGAATCAGGGAACGGGGAACGGGGAATAGAGAAAAGGGGGAATATGACGTCACACGGTGTCGTATGACGTCATATTCCCCCTTTTTCAAATCTGTAAAAGGGGGAATCTGTAAAAGGGGGAATCTGTAAAAAGGGGAATCTGTAAAAGGGGGAATCTGTAAAAAGGGGAATCTGTAAAAGGGGGAATAGTTTGCAATTAACTCAAAAATGACGCACTCTTCATGTGGCATTATAATTTATTTGTACAGTGCTTTTGTCGTATATTAAGTTATACGTTCTTATCCCTTAAACTGGAAATACACTGAAACAGCAACAAAAGTTAGTCGAAAAGTTGGCTAATCATTGTTGTTCCACAATCACGAAACAATAGAAAATTTTCTGAAATTGCAGATTGTTCAGAAGGGCTTAGAACTGTTCAGAGACTGCAAGCAGGCTAACAAACCCCGGGGCTGTCAGACATAAAAGCTGACAGAAAGATAATAGGGACCTTTAGATCGAGTACGAAAACGAAAACGAAGACGAAATTCGAGATCACAGGGCACCGAGGAACTTCGTACTCGTTCTGGAAGTTTCGTTTGTTTAGATGGCCTAACTAATATTTCCTACGGTAGTCCAAGCCTGTCCTCTTTGTTTTGAAAAAGATTTATGAGGAAATAATTCGGCAAATAGCACTTCTCGCATGTAAAAATGCACGTGCCTACTTTTCCATACAAAATTTTCTCTTTTCGCTTTACTATTTTCAATTTTAAACTTCGTTGTCTGGAGTACGAAATTTTCCAAAAACTTTGTTGTCTCCCGTGCGAAGACTACGAAATTTTTCGGGTGATTCCCAGGGAGCGCGCGCCATAGAGATAGGATATAAGATAATCTAGAGTGCTAACGGCCGATACTCCCTCTGTGTAGCGGCTGAAGCAAAAATTTCTAGCCAGCCACCCTCCAGCAAAATGGCGGACAAAACCCCACAGCTAGAACTTCACATTTTGAAGTCAAAGTGCATTGATACTTTCAATTAAAAACCTCAAAGAAACATTCTAATCCTTAAAACATTATGTTATATTCATTATACTGAAAGTTCATGGTTGTTTTTACAATATTATTACAATTTACAAACTTTAATGCAATTTGCAATGGCACGAATTGTTAGGCCTAGATATCTCTTGGAGGGTGAGTTTTTGTATCCCTGTGCTCAAACACCTTGAAAATCTTGCGTCCCTGTGCGCAGTCACAGGGTTTCGATGTATCAAGTGGTAAAAAAATGGCCGCCATTGGAGGATTTTTGGCGTCTGGAGGATGAGCCTCGTTCGCACTCTAGATTATCTTATATCCTATCTCTATGGCGCGCGCAGAACGACACACGCCATCAAATTTCGTCTTCGTTTTCGTTTTCGTACTCGATCTAAAGGTCCCTAATAACACAGCTGTCAAACAGAGCGAGCACGTTTTGTGAACATAAACATGTAACCACCATACAAGATGAACAACTAACAACTAACCAAAAACAATTCTAGAAGTCTATCTTATGTATTGGAAATAAATGCATCTCACTTTGTAATGGTTTCTATAGTTAGAAATTCTAAAAGTAAACATGAAATCAAAGAACGCACTGGGTCAAATAGCTGGTTCCAGTCACATCAATACTCATTTGATGTATTGTTCAACACCCGTAGGATCCTTTGTATTTTGAATATTGGCATTTTCCTCAAAGGTGGACATGAAAAAGGGCATAATTTTCTTTCTTAATTTTACTGCAATGAGCTATCATCATAGAAAAAGATTTCATATATAAGAAAAATATGAAATTATGCCACACTACCGGTATAGTGCTATTTTACTTCAGGAGAGGTGAAACTTCACCTGGGTGAAACTTCGTTGGAAATTTGGCAAGCGGCAGATTGATGATTGAGGATAAAATGTAGCATGTGTGAATCAACAGGGCGCTAATTACAAAAGTATGCGCTTCAGTTAGAAAAGGAAATAGCAAGTAACGTGAGGAAAAAGTCACTTAGATGCTAAGATACCAGCGTCAAAACATTCGGATTGAAAAAGTCAGCACTCTGGTTGTCCGTATATATGGTTTCCTTTGGAAGGTTTGCCTTGTTTGCTTCACACTCCATGACGAAAGAGACATTTCAATATTGTTTTTATATAGATTTGTTTGCTGTTATTGCTATTATTGTGTTATTGTGTTGCCGTTTAGAAATGCACCTCATATAAGTTCGTGCTTAAGCTCTAATGATGACAATGATGAAAATTCGGAGTTCACATGTTTTGTTATTGTTTCAGTGAATTTCCAGTTTAAGGGATAAGAGCGTATAACTTAATATACGACAAAAGCACTGTACAAATAAATTATAATGCCACATGAATAGTGCGTCATTTTTGAGTTAATTGCAAACTATTCCCCCTTTTACAGATTCCCCCTTTTACAGATTCCCCCTTTTACAGATTCCCCTTTTTACAGATTCCCCCTTTTACAGATTCCCCCTTTTACAGATTTGAAAAAGGGGGAATATGACGTCATACGACACCGTGTGACGTCATATTCCCCCTTTTCTCTATTCCCCGTTCCCCGTTCCCTGATTTCCCGTTCCCCCTTTTACAGATAGCCGTTACATTTCCGGAAAAAGTTGTCATAATCAAAGAATAGAGAGATTTTGGCGTGACCTTTTTCATGGTTGTCTGTTTCAGTACTATTATTTGTTTTATTTTATGGAAGAGCAAGGCTTCCTTGATGTCAGTGATGAAAAAGACCTGTTCAGTCTTGAATGTGTTTACTTGCCAAGAATAAATAAGCACTTTTCAATGTTCCTGTATGGATACCACAATCATCCAGTCAGAACTGAATCAAATAAAACTCCATCTCAACTTTGGATAGAAGGTCAGCACTACTACCAACCTGAACAACCGGGTTTTCTTGCAGATACTGATGTGGAAACATATGGCATAGACTGGGAAGGGCCATTACCTTCTGAGCGCTTCAATGGTCCAATAAACGAAAGTAGTGAATTAGACATACCACAATCCAGCTTGGTTTTATCTGAAATAACTTTACAGAGATTGCAACATTTCATTGACACTGGTGCTGGTGATTCCAATGGCATAGACGTTTATTTGAATGTCAGAGAATGTATAAGAGAAGAAGCAAATAATTCATAATTTTCATAAACAAAACATATCAGTATAAAAATGTTATTCAAAAAATTTACTGCAAAAGATTTCAAAAGCAGAACTTTCGTATTTCAGAACAGGTTACTGATATTGAAAACCAAATATTATTACTATCACTATTATTATTTTTAATATTTATTGAAATATGTTATGTCTTGTTAAGGCTACTAAAATAGTTTGCTTTTATATCTTATTTACTGTACATTTTGAGCAAGGCTTTATTGTAGACACTGTTACAAATTACACATTATTTTGTGGTCCATATCAGCCAGAAACATTCTTTTGTGGTCCATATCAGCCAGAACTACATGCTACATCGAAAAAATTTCAAGTCAATTTTATAACAAAACGAACATAACTTTGAATATATTAATCAATATTGTGCGTATAAAATATGCAGTTAAATATCATTTTCTCATCTCATGCATTTGGAAAACCGTTACGAGCAAACTTTAATGCTGTTGTCATTGACTGGAAGAAACCACGCATGGTTGAATGTACTGTTGGTAATCTCAGAATCCAAAGACAGGCAGAAGTGGTTGGAAGTGTATGCATATCGTCGTCTGGTAGAAACTCAATCTTTATTTTCTTAGTTGATGAACAAGCTTCAGGGACTTGCCATCCCGTGCAGAATGTAAGCAATGCTTTCAATCTAGACTCGTCGTCATCTTCTGCGACAGCCACGTTCCCATCGTCAATAAAACTCTGAAACCACGTATTAGCTTGTTCTTCTGCATAACTCTTTGGATGGCTTTCGGAAAGCATGGATCTAAATTCTTCTGGTCCAAAGTATTCTTCTGTTGCACAGAGCAGCTTCAGGAACTGGTCTGGGTGCTTTGAAATGAACGCAAAAAAACCCAAACTTTCCAAACCCTGTTTGAGCTCTCTCACTGCCTCAAATCGTGACCTTATTATTTCGTTGTAGATTAATTCTTGAATTAAACTACTTTTATTTGCAACTGTAATTACTTGCTGCATTGGCCAGTAAGACCCGTTAATAATCTGCCAGTAAGCATCGGAGCGTGGGCTTTCCTCGAGTAATGCCCGCACACCATTTTCGTCCTTGCAATCGTCCAATTCTTCTATCAAAAAGTGCAGATTTTCTGTGGCGGAATTCATAGGTATATCGTGTTTGCTTAAATGTTGAGCAATTTTCTCTGGACTTTCTTCAAGCATTGAGGCAGCAACTGACTTACTCAGTCTTGGAAAACCCTTTATAGGACCATTTTGAATGATTGTATGAACCATCATAGATCCTGTTAGACGAAATAAAAATAGCTTTGTTGTGTCCTTTATGGGCACCTGACTGGCAGAGTTTCCCTCAAATAAACGCTTATTGACTTGCTCCCAAGCGAGATTAAAAAATTCTACTTTAACTGCGCCACCATCCAACCCTTCCTCATTTTTAAAAGACACATCCAAGTCTTTGCAAAAGGATTGGTCTCCACACACTTTCCTTTTATAAAATTTAAGAGCATCTGACCATATGTTTTCTCTATCTACAGAAAGCTCTTCCAAGCCTACTCTGGATTGGGATTCTCGAAATGTTTGCAATAAAGATGCAAGGTCTTTTCTCCTTGTCGTGCATATTTTTGCATTTAGATTTGCTTTTTCCAAATGGGATTCTGGGCTTAAATTCATCAAATTGTCGATAGCTTCTTCCATAGACGATGCACCAAGTAATGCTATATCAATCTGCTCTGAAGTGTGAAGAATAAACATCTCAGACAGAGTGTTCTTCCAGATGCTTGTTTCAGAGCAGTTATTTTCACTTGCAAAAACAGGAAAGACAGATTCTTCGCCACAAGCCCCTTTCTCTTCAATTGCGCCAGAAAAGTCTTCAAATGGTGGCTCAAACATCTTAGCAGTATCTTCGTATGTGTCTGTACATTGCTCCATGTGCTTTTTCATCATGGATAAAGGGATTTCCCTGAAACAACCTCTGCAGTTGGTCTTTATGGCATCATCTACGTTCGTTACAACTTTCGTCATAGAAAGGTTTGCTTGCATAGGCCTGATGTATATGACGGTATTTGCGCTTACACATTCTTTCAAATGAGGAACAGTGTATCCTTGAGGTGACATTTCAATTAAATTCATGTTGCATTTAACGCCACCTCTCTCTCCACGAAGCATCTCAAACGCACCATTTTGACTTCTAAGCTTTGGATAAATTGTTTCTAGCACTTGCCTTACTTTTCCATGACTGGAACGCTTATCGTCAAATGAAATTCGGCGTTTTCCAAGGCCAGCTTCTTTCAGTTCCAGCAAATGACTGAGAGTGGGTGTTTTCGAATCATTTTTGGATGACAACAAGCAAAAGTCGTGTGTCCATGTTTCTCTCGGCTTTACAAAGGCATACTGCGTTTTCTGTCTTTTCTTGGGAGGACATACGTCTCGCCTACCACCGCCAGCCATACTAGGAAAAGCTTTTCTGTGAATAGAAAACATTTTCATTTTCAATAAATATAAAAAATTTAGTATTGAAGGAAAATAAGAGAAACTGGGCTATTTTTGAAACTATTAAGCCATGAATCCTCGATTATCTGACATCTAATTTGGAAAACTTGAAGTGATCTACGTATGGTGGGTTTGATGTTGATTTGAAGTGATCAACTCATTTATTTTTCATTTGTATATAAATGTTCTTCTTTCTGTACACATGACATCACCAAATAATATAATAATAGTGATAATATAATAAATAATATAATATTGTCTCTGCCTAGAGTGACGTCACGCAAGGGGATCTCACATGAAAGCGTGACGGAGCGTGACGAGGGGGGAAGGGTGGTTCTAAAAACCCAAATTTAGCGTGACGTAATTATTGAACAGCCCCTTGTTTAGGAAAATGAATTAGTTTAAATTTTTGAACACCAACCTGAAATCATTTGCAATGGCTTCTGTTCGTTGTACAGGTTGTGTTATGTGTGGCTGTGCCAATATCGCAGAAGCTGTTCTCATTGGCGGCCGGAAAAACCTGGGTCTTGGTCCTGTGACTGTGCTTGTAGGAGGCCCAAAACGATTTGCTGCTCGATCATATCCAAAAACAGTGGGCCTAAAAGGACTTGAAGTGCCATTCTGACTTCTCGAAACAGACGCATGTTCTTCCAGCCTTTCAATTCGGCTTTCAATGCGACCAATCGCTGATTGCAACAAGCTAGTCAGTCGTTCATCTTTTTCATTTTCATTTTCCTTAGGATCCATGTCTTACTTGGCTAAACTCCTAAAAATTTGTCTTGTTGAAAAATGATTTTACTGAAACTTTCCCACAGTGCAGTGCAAGAATGTGTTATCAATCAAAGGCTTACAGAGTTCTTCCACTAAGTGAATTCACCCACTCAGAGCGTTCACCCACTAAGTGAATTCACCCACTAAAATGCCTGTCAATCACTTCTTGTTTCTCCTCCCACTAAATGAACTCAATGCCACAAAACGCTTTTCGGTTCCACTAATCATGCATTTCAATTCCACTAAGTGTGTTTCAATCCCATCAAACAAAGTCACCCAATTTGTCCACTACATGACTCCATAGATATGTTTGGCCCAGTATTCAGAAAGATCTCCGCAACTGGACACGGTCTTGTCTTCAACGTCAGAGATCCAAAGTCCAGCGTCACACAGTGAGTCCACTTGGCACCTTTGCAGCTCCAGACGCTCGTTTTGACCACGTGCACATCAATATTGTCGGACCCCTGCCAACTTCCAAAGTTTACCGTTATTTATTCACATGTGTTGACCGATTCACTCGCTGGCCTTAAGCCGTTCCAATTTTCAACATCATGGCTGAAACTGTGGCTTGTGCATTCGTTTCTCAATGGATTTCCAATTTCGGTCTTCCATCCACGGTTACCAAAGATCGCGGTTCTCAGTTCGAATCATCACTCTTCAAACAGCTTATGTGGCTACGCGGCATCCAACATATCCACACGACTTCGTATCACCCTGCGGCAAATGGCATGGTGGAATGCTTCCATAGGCAACTGAAAGCATCGGTGAAAGCACAGGCGGATTCTTCAATATGGTCGGAAATACTGCCAGTGATTCTGCTCAGCATCCGCTCTACATTCAAGCCTGATCTTGATGCTACTCCAGCTCAACTGGTTTATGGCACAACTCTTCGCTCACTCCCACTACCATCACGAATTTGGATCCTAATGTATATTCGCAACGATTCATGAGACACACCAAGCCGGGGCAACGATGTGGAGAATATGTGAGTTGAATTTGTTTATCTCCCCTCAAAGCAAATTTCAGTCTGTTGCCATTAACATTGGATGACATTGATATATTGAAAGGTAATGGGCGATAAAAGTAAAAGAGATAGTCAACCCAATATAGCCGCATTGCATAGGTGCAGACCCGAGCTTGATGGACCAACCACCATTTATTTTACTCCTGAATCTGACAATGAACTTCAGTGATTGAAACCCAACAAGACACTCAAACTCGTCGAACACCGAACACACGATTTTGGTACTACACAGAACAGAGGTATAGTGTTTTCAGAAATGTCAATGACGTTTGGAAATGCACTGAAACTTACTTCAAGGAAAAAGAGACCGTGGTGTACCAGGAAAAAGCGTTGTGTTTCTGCATTGAGTTCACATGGATATGAACTTGAACATGTAAGGAAGCCAGTGGTAAGCAGCGGTGACATTATCCAGTGAAGATGATCAAGGTCCGTATATATGCATTTGTTTACTAAAATTGTCTCAATTTTTATATCACTATGGATCCTATTTATAATAATTTTATATAGTGTTGTACGTTATTATTTTGCATAGATTATTTTTGTGATATGTCTGAGTCAGAAGAAATTATTCAAGATGCAGACAGTGGGGATAGTGACACCACTAGTTCATCAGATTCAAATGTGGTAACTGAAATTAACACTTATTCTGTATATTTAGATACTCTTCTTTATGATATCATGTTTTTATTTTTACTTCTCTGGCAATTAACTTCAACTGGAGATTGCTATCTGATCCAACTATTGTCAGCAAATGCAATTTTGCTCATTGATCATTTTTCTTGTTCAAAACTTCTATCAGAATCAAATAATTTTAAATGTTTTACTCAAATATTGCTTAAATCAGGCTAGAAGTTACCCGTTAATGTGCAAACATAACTTTTTTTTCATTTTTAGCTAAAGAAATTTTGCATTATTCAACGAAAGACATTGATGTGTAATGGTGATTGCATCTGGGTTTATGAGTGTTCATTCAACCAAACTCACACAACCTTTATTAATGGTCTCAGCTTCAAAATCAATGAAAGCAAAGAGGTATGTCAACTATTTTTGTTTGTTTGTCTTTATTTACAATATCTATGTTTGATTTGACATTTTCTTGTCCTTTCAATAGCTTTTAAGTTACAATTATTTTCAAACTATGATCAATACGTTCATATCCGTGTTTGCTCAAAATGGTTGTTATCTGGGATAGCGTTAATGAAATAATCCCTTCTACATTTATAACTGGTATGTTTTATTTTAGTAATTTTTTTATTGAAAAAGTGTGGCAATTATAAGGGGGTTGTGTCATTAGTATCTTTTTTTCCAGATTATAGTTTGGAGCATGAGCATGGATATTCTGTGGTATGGTTTGGCAATTAATTATCCACTTTAAAGGAGTTTTAAAGGAAGGAAAGAAGATGGCCCGTAGATGTGCCACAACGTCAAAGATTCCTGTCGCCCCTGGAATTATAAGCGAAATAAAGCTAAACTTTCAGCGTATAGACATTCCTGATGACCTCATCATTAATTTCGATCCGACTCCGTTATGATATGTTTGCTCTCCAAGTCACACACTGCACAAATGTGGAGCAAAAAGTGTTTCCCTCATCGGAAAGGGCAAAAAGAAGCCAATAACAGGAACGTTCACAGTAACGAAATCAGGTATATTTCTTTCAATGCAGCTGATATATCAGGGAAAACAGAGTGCTGTCTTCCAAAGGAAATAGAATATCCTGAAGGATTCAATACAATGTTACACGAAGAATCATTGGAGTAACGAGGAAAAAGTCATTGAGCTTTTGGAAGAAGTGATTTTTCCGTTCATCAGTGCAAAGAGAGCGGAGCATGAGTTGGCAGCAAATCAAAGAGCCCCTTTGATTTTTGATGTGTTTAAAGCTCAAACAACACAAAATGGTATTAGATCTGCACCTGATGGAGAAAAATTTGTGTGAAGTGGTATTTGTTCCTGCAAACATGACACGTCATCTTCAGCCCCTCGACCTCGCTGGGAATGGCTGCAACACACTCTCAGTTAAATATCGCGAAGTTTATCGTTTCGTTTTTGTTCGTTTGTTGATGGTGAACTCAGTACTAGTCGCCGTTTCTGTTTTTCTTGGTTTATCCTGTCAGCTCATCGAGAACGTTGTGAGTCGGAAACAACAGATTTTGTAAGTCGAAATTCGAACTATATATTATCAAACTATATAATCATTAGGTTAATTATAAATTGTTGGTTTTGGTTGTTGGTTTATGTTTTTATCTGATCAAACTACAGTAAAGTTGTATGTTTCGTATTTTTTTTATCTTTGTCTTGTTATCGATTGTATTCTTTTGCCATTCCTGTTTCAGCTTTTGCGTTGATTTAAGCGTCTCGTCGATTTTGCATTTACTAGTATCTTATTTCCCAATATATACGCCTTGACATTCTGTATCTATTGTTTAATACCATTTAGTCTAGAAACTTCGAAGCTCTCCTTTGTATTTTGTATTTTAGAATTTTGTATTTCTTTGTTATCTAGTTACCAAACGATTGTTCAGAAAATTATGAGAGTCCAGCGGTTGTATTTTCTGACCTGGTTATCTGCTCGCCTAAAGAGTACTTGCTACCCTGAGGGCGTGACAATGTCTCTGGAATTAATGACGCCATTACTTCAACAATTGAACCAGAGGACCCTTTCCTCAATCGATTCACCGATCTACCAATTCCAACCTTATGGGGCCTGAACAATTTCACAATTATCACAATTCACAATTAATTTGAAATACCTATTGCAAGCATTAGTGCGACCCAACTTTGAATATGCCCAGGCGGTATGGTCACCATATAAGAAACAATATGTGGAACTAGTGGAGAACGTACAAAGAAGAGCCACACGTCAAATTCCTTCACTCAAGGGACTAGATTACACGGAGAGATTAAAGAAATTGAGCATGCCAACTTTGAAGTACAGAAGACTACGTGGAGATATGATTGAAATGTATAAGATTATGACGGGAATCTATGATGCAAAAGTAACAACAAACATATCTGACTTTGCGAACTTAACATCAACGAGAGGAAATGATTTCAAACTCCAGAAAAAGTTTTGTAAAACCAGCATAAGAAAATTCTCGTTTACCAACAGAGTGATAAACAGTTGGAACAGCCTCCCAAACAGAGTAGTGAATGCAAAAACAGTACAAAATTTTGAAAAAGAGCTTGACAGTTTATGGAAAAGCCATAGCCTGTAAAATTCGACTACACAGAAGACATAAACAGCAAAATTAAAAAAAAACCAAACTGAAGTAGAGACATAGTGGTTGTATAGACCAGCGTCCACAGAAGATCCTAAAGTGTAATTAATTAATTATCTAACATGCTAGCAATTATTTATTCCACATTCATCAGAATTTATTCAATGACCTTGGATTATTTTATGTCGTGCGCATTTTTCCAGCCCATCCCAGCATGCACTTTTAAGATTTGGCGCCAAAAAATATCGTGGACGGCCAGGCCTGTTTTCCCTTCTTCGAATCAAAGCAAGATGGATGGGAATATAATCAGTTGATATGATATGGAGACAGATCTGAGAAAGTTATTTTGTGTTCAGTTCTGCAGAAAACGTATAAAAAATGGATAAAGAAGAAATAAAAGGTAAATTTATTTACGAATATGTCCGAGACGAGAATAATTACTAGCAGAAAAGTTGACTAACGAGTCTCAGTTGTTTATTCTGTCATAATAATAATGTTATTTAATAATATTATTTTGGTAAACTTTGCAAGTATTACAAGTAATTCTGTTATCAATCAGGACCATTTTTGATTGTCCTCCTCCTCTGTTTGTGTTGTTCTAAGCTTTTTATATTTTACAGAAAAATTTTACAAGTACATTGCCAAGGCAAAAAATCTGATAAAAGAAAATGAATTTTCAAAAGCCTTGGTATGCTATGAAAGGGCTTTTGGCCTCAGCCAATCCAAAAAGCTGGAGCAGAAAATTATCAAGTTAAAAGTATATACTAATGTGTAATTCCTATTCTTATGACCAGTGTATTTTTCATTTTGAAGATCATTTCATATTCATTAAATGTTTATTGTTAAGTTTTAATATTATTTACAGAAATTTATTGAAGCTCTTGACGACTCTGATGATTATGATGAAAAAGATGGTGATGATGTGTATACAAGCATTGATGGACTTAAAATATTTAAAGATATGTGGGGAAAGCTGTACGTTCATCAGCAGGAAGGTGTGAAATGGCTGTGGAATCTGTTCATGCAAAAGAGAGGTGGAATTTTAGGTGACGACATGGGGTATGCAAGTTCACAAACTCAAACTTTGTTTAATAGGATATTATTAAAATAAATTGAAAAGAACCAAAACAAGTGAGAATAAGCTTCAACCGGTTTTTAATTATTCTGTTTTGCTTTGTTTTGTTTAGTTTGGGTAAAACAATCCAGATCATTGCCTTTTTAACTGGTATGTTTGATGCAGAGAAAGTGAAACATGTTCTTATTGTCATGCCAGTATCATTGATAGCAAATTGGAGTCAAGAATTTGAAAGCTGGTATTGTAATATATTTACCATCACTATAACTTAAAATCATAAAATCAATCAATCATAAAATAAAATCATAACATAAAATCAATTAGAAAACTCCAATCAGTTCAAAATGCGGCTGCTCGTATAGTATGCAATATAAGGAAATTTGCCAGGGTACCTCTTTCCCCATTGTTCTGTCAGCTACATTGGTTGCAGGTTCGAGAAAGAATAACTTTCAAAATATCACTGATCGTACACAATTGCGTTTGGGGAAACGCACCTTCGGCCATAAAAAGTAAAATTAAAATATTAAACAAACGAACAATGATGTTAGAGGTACCAATCTGCAACTCCAAACATGGTGAACGAGCAATTTCCAGAGCGGGCCCTAAAGTTTGGAATAACTTACCTCTTCAAATACGACTAATTGAAGTGAAGGATGCTTTTAAATCCACTTTAAAATCATTTCTCATGACAACAAATTTAACTAACTTTTATAATAATGTAAATAGTTAACCTGTAAAAAGTTTGTAATTTACCTTAGCAGAAAAAAGGCTTTTAGTCAATCTGATTTTACTTTTCCGAAATGAAATTTATTTTGTAAAAAATTTTTTTAGTCAGTTTTTAGTCTACTTTATTAAAAAATCTTAGTTTTTGTATAAAAAAATTGTAGGTAAATAGTTCACAGTTGAGCAAACTGCCCATATAATACATATGGCGGTAGAAACTGTGGGTAAGACCCAGTTATTACTATTATTATTATTATTATAACTTATCCAATTCAATTATCCATGCAATCAGCAATATCCTTAATTGCAAATCTGTTGTGTCAATAACAGGGCACCCGGGATTCGTTTGGCAAAATTTCATGGAGCCAAAAACAAAAGGGACAAAGAATTATTGAAAATTCAAAACAAAACTGGTATTGTCATGACATCATATGGCATGCTGGTCTCAAACTGTGATAAGCTTGGAACTCTGCAAGATAGAACATTCATTTGGGTTGCTACTTTAGTTATTATACTTACTTGCCTTTTGGTTCAATTTTTCAAAAGAAATTCCAATAATGACAGATTGAGTATTAACCATTACTATTATTTAATTTTAGGATTACATTATACTGGATGAGGGTCATAAGATCAAGAACCAACTAAGACAACAAAATGTGCCAAAGCAATTCCAGCCAAAAATCATCTCATACTAACAGGAACACCAGTTCAAAATAACTTAATGGTGTTGTTTATATCATTGTTTGATAAATATACGATGTTATATTATATATTGTATTATGATATTTTCAGTAGTATATTTGCTATATCGCTGTGTTATGATAATCTTCTAGGAGCTTTGGTCATTGGTTGATTTCATCACAAAAGGTGGACTACTTGGAACCTCAAAGACGTTTAAAAACTGAATTTGAAACTCCAATTGTCAGGGTAATCATGATTCGTCATTCTGCTTTGTTGTTTATTTGCAACATTGTTAATATGATTATATTGTGAGTGTTTGTTAAGGCAAGAGAGCGTGATGCGACAGATTATGAAAAGAAAATGGGCAATCAAATATCAGCAACACTCACAAGAATGATCAAGCCATTTTTTCTGCAAAGAACCAAGAAGGAGGTTTTTGGCAATGTTAAAGAAGATGATGAGCCTGATTGTAATGCCAATGAAGTTGACAATGTGTATGTAATTAGTGTATCTACTTACTCTAATGCATTGACTTTTGACGATCTGTTACGGCTTTTGTTATTCCTGCTAGCTCTAGTCAATTTCTAGCTCTTATAATTTTCTTCAGCAAACAATAGCTTTTTTCTAACTCTTTTAATTGTCTTCTGCAAGTTCTAATTTTCTAATCTTTCTCTGCAAATTCTGATTGTTCTGTTTGATTTATTTGTTGTTTGTGAACTGATCTCTCATCTTCTACCATATACATGATGTAGCATGTTGTACTGTAAGTCCTTGATTAAGCCCCCAGGGCTTATTTCACAAAAAATATTTTAGGGTGGGGCTTATTCGAGGATTTACGGTATTCTAATTGTTTGTTATTTCATTAGTTTTCCATTATTATCTTTCTCAGTTGTAAGAAGCAAGATTTTGACATGACAGAAAAACGTGACATTATCATCTGGCTTTTTCTAACTGAAATTCAGCTGGATATTTATAAAAATTTCCTTCAGCTGGATAATGTCAAAGAGGTAAAAAGGCACTTTTCGTATTAATAATATACCATAACTTTATATCCAGTAGTTGAGTTATTAATAATTCATTTGCTTTTAATTGAGTAGGTAATGCGCAGTACAAGATCGCCCCTTGCTGATCTCACCATGTTGAAAAAAATTGCTGACCATCCCAAACTTTTATCATCGCATGTTTGTCAACAACTTGGGCTCAATCACGAAATGTATTTCATTATTTTATTTACTAATTTTCTCACATTACCTTGTATCATTATTTTGTTTATTAACAATAAATACATCTGCTGTTCAGGGAAAGTGAAGATGTATTATTACAAGAATCATCCAAGCTTCAATTTACACTTGCCTTAGTAAAACATCTCAAGCAGAATGGACATCGCATTTTGGTATTCAGCCAGTCAAGAAAAATGTTGGATATTGTTGACAAGATTTTGACCCACGAGGTACTCAAAATTAATCGAGTAAACCATCAATATATGTTGTTGCTGTATTCTTTTGTTGTACTCTTAGCAAAGGGAATATTTATAAGTGTAGTATATTTGATGATCTATTTTTTATTATGTTTCCTGATTAGAATATAAAGGTGATGAGATTCGATGGACGAATTACCAACCCAGATGAAAGGCAAAAGTTGATCAACACTTTCCAATCTGATCAAAGCTATACTTGTTGTCTTCTTACTACACAGGCAAGTCCTGGAATCATTATGTAATTATTATAATTATCAAAATTTATTCATCTTTAGCTAATGCTTCTTGATGCTTTTACATGTTTTGTTCGCATTCTATAAGGTTGGTGCTGTCGGCTTGAATCTGACTGGGGCAAACAGAGTCATCATATGTAAGTCATCAATTTATATTGTTTTATTATTATTTTCAGATAATTTGTTTATTCTTCTTTAACGCTCTATTTAAATTTTAACTCTCCATCTCCTTCTACATAATCTTCTATTTCCCTAAAACGTTTTCACTATCTCTTATTTTTTATGATCTCTAATCTTCTATTGTCTCCACTATTCTTCCACGAGCTCTAATCTTCTTGTAATGTCTCTATTCTTGTTCGACAAGCTCTAATCTTCTTCTAATGTCTCTATTGTTTCTATAAGCTTCAATCTTTTTCTAATGTCTCCACTATTCTTCCACGAGCTCTAATCTTCTTGTAATGTCTCTATTCTTGTTCGACAAGCTCTAATCTTCTTCTAATGTTTCTATTATTCGTCCACGACCTCTAATCTTCTTGTAATGTCTCTATTGTTCTTCTACGAGCTCTAATCTTCTTCTAATGTTTCTATTATTCGTCCACGACCTCTAATCTTTTTGTAATGTCTCTATTGTTCTTTTACCAGCTTTGATCTTCTTCTACTCTGTTATACTTCCACAAGCTCTACTTCTTTCCCAACGCTTTTTTTAATCGTGTTATTTACATTGTTTACTTTTATTTCTAGTCGACCCAAGCTGGAATCCTGGTAGTGACGCTCAAGCTGTTGACAGGCAAGCAGTTTTTATCTCTTATTGTGCTGCTTAAACTTTATTTTTTACGTATTACTTGGTTTCGAGTTCGATTTCATTATAGCTTTATTTATATGCAAGTAATGGTTTTATCCCAGAGCTTATCGAATCGGCCAACGTAAAGATGTGATTGTTTACCGGCTCATCACGTGTGGAAGCATTGAGGAAAAGATATACAGAAAGCAAATATTCAAAATGTCAATTTCAAATCAAGCAACTGGTGCCTCGAAGGATCCATACAGGTAATTTATATTCTTCTATGTTTCAGTATATTTTCTCTTGTTTCATTGGTAATTATCGATAAAATTATACAAAGTCTCAGGCTGAGATTTTATGTGTTTTATTTTAGATATTTTGCCAAGAATGAGCTTCGAGATCTGTTTATTCTGGAAGATCCAAGAGAATGCATTACATATGGATATTAGAAGAATTGCATCCAAGACAACATGTTCTCAGTCCGACAATAAAAAACATTTCGACTTTCTTAACTCATTAGGTACCACATATATTATAGAGTAAAAAACTCTCATATAGGAACCAATGGATCCAGGACGATATTTCTACACAATACAATAGAGGAACAATGGCGATTGTGTTAGAACATAGGGCTGATGCAAGATTTGTAGGTTCTTATATGCGGGTTTTTACTGTATATATTTTGCAGTTTTTGACAATTATAGTAACTATCTTCTTTTACCCTGTCTTGCCTTACTTATAACAAATTAATATCTTGACGTATCTTGAATGCAGGAATTTATGGCATCAGTGATCACTGTCTTTTGTACTCAAAAGAGGCTGTTACGATTGATAATGATAATGATCACAGCACGGACGTAGAAATCATTGAAAGGGTATGTCAATTGGTTTTCAATAATTACGTATGGCAATCAATGCCCATTGGGCTGCAAAATTAATTGAAATTGATAAAATGTCATTGACACAGATTTGAGTGTCCGTTTTTTAACAATTTGGGGTCTATTTTTACTGACGAGATTTCTTCCACCATTCAATCATGTACGTTAATCATTCATATCTATCAATGCTGAACTTTAGCCAAAAGGGCAGAGGAATTGGTGTTATCAGAAAAGAATATTTGTGCTGAATTATCAGAGTTGTGTCTCAATGAAAAAGTATTGAAGAAGTCTTCAACAGATCCAACAAAATGTTCATCTGTAGAGGAGGTAAACCATGGCATTTTTTACCATACCACACTCACAGACACCCATGAAGAAGTTATACCCAAATTTATGCAACTTCTTACACCTCTAATTTTTTCTATGGTAATCGAAGGTTTTTGCTTTCAGGTAGTGGATGACATCGGAACTGTTGAAGATAAAAATAACATAATACTTGCAAGGTAAGTGAAGCCTGTTTTGTCATGCAGTGCAAGTTGATTTCGTAATGAGAAGTACAGGAGGATAATTTTCTTGAAATCGAATTTTTTTTCAGGGACTCGATTTGCGAACCTGTGGTTTCGAATGTCACTGAAATATATGATGATATTTCTGTAATACCAGAGACAATATTGATTGATGATGATGATAGTGATGATCAACATGATTCGGTGCGATCGATTGATGATTGTGCGGATGTTGTTGATGCTGGCCACAGTCCCATTGTTATCAAATCAAGTGATCAAATTGATAAACGCGATTTAAGTATGAATGTAAGTGATTTGGAGTCAAAGAAAGAGTTCGAGAGTGAACAATCGTCCTCTCCAAAACCTCAAGAAAACGGCACTTCAAACATGATGGATGATTATTCAGATGCTAAGGAGGATATCAATTTAAATACTTCAAGCGAATGTGATAAAAATTTGGAGTTTCCTGATATCTCTGATAAAGCGAGAAGCTTAAGTTCGAGTACAACAACACAACCAATACAAGAGGACATTGATTTGTTTTCAGATGAAGCCCGTGATAGTTATTATCAGCATGATTCGGTGGGATCGCTTGATGATTATGTTGATGTTGTTGATGCTGGCTGCAGTCCCATTGTTATCAAATCAAGTGATCAAATTGATAAAGGCGATTTAAGTATGAATGTAAGTGATTTGGAATCAAAGGAAGAGTTCGAGAGCGAACAGTCGTCCTCTGCAAAACCTCGAAAATGCGGCACTTCAAGCATGATGGATGATTATTCAGATGCTAAGGAGGACATCAATTTAAATACTTCAGGCGAATCTGATAAAAATTTGGAGTTTCCTGATATTTGTGATAAGGCGAGAAGCTCAGGTTTGAGTGCAACAACACAACCAATACGAGAGGACATTGATTTATTTTCCGATGAAGCCCGTGATAGTTATTATCAGCATGATTCGGTGGGATCGATTGATGATTATGTTGATGTTGTTGATGTTGGTTGCAGTCCCATTGTTATCAAGTCAAGTGATCAAATTGATAAAGGCGATTTAAGTATGAATGTAAGTGATCTGGAATCAAAGGAAGAGTTTGAGAGCGAACAGTCGTCCTTTCCAAAACCTGGAAAAAACAGCACTTCAAGCATGATTGGTGATTATTCAGATGCTAAGGAGGACATCAATTTAAATACTTCAAGCGAATGTGATAAAAATTTGGAGTTTCTTGATGTCTCTGATAAATGGAGAAGCTTAAGTTCGAGTGCCACAACACAACCAATGCGAGAGGACATTGATTTATTTTCAGATGAAGCCCGTGGTTTGTCAGTTACTGATTTAGAAGCCATGGAAGCTGACACTGTTATTAATCAATCAGATTATGACGATCCAGGGATGAACCTGCTTCACTCAGGAACGAATCTATACAATCTTGAAGTCGACAGCTCTTATCCAAAGGTGAGTCCTTGTGATCTTGATCTCGAGAGCTCTGATCTAAAAGTAGATTCTTGTGATCCTAAAACCGATATGTCCAATCCATGGATGAACCTTCCGATCTTGAAATCGCTACCACTAATCCAGAGGTGAATAATTACGACTGTGAGCCAAATTTTCGTGATCTTGAGTTAAATAATTGTGAAGTCATTAGTGACGAAACAGAATCTGAAGATGAGGTGCTTGTGAATCAAGACGCAGTTTGAGAAAAAGCATTCTGCAACAACACAATTCGTCACTTGACAATTCCATCAAGTCATTCGATTCATCAATCGATGCGCACGATGCTGACACTGTTTCAATTTCTGAGCCCGATCCACTCCCTCCTTTGTGGGTCTGGAATAAACCATTTTACAAAAGATGTCCTGGCAAGCCATCCAAAGATCCTTCTGATTCCATTCAAGATTTTGCAATGGCAGATACTGTACAATTGTTACAAGAAAGCCATACGTGGCTTGATTCACCTTTGCAAAATGAAACCAAATCTATTCCACAAGGTATGGGAATCATATTTTTTATTTTTATGTTATTATAACTTTGATTATTCTGCTTTTCATAATAATCTATTGAATTATATGTTGATATTGTTTTATTGCAGCCAAAAGATTTGAATGTCCAAATGGTGAACATGATTGGAATGATGAATTCAATAGGAGGCCATGCAAATGTTTATTGAATATTGAGAAACTGGAGGAGTATGAGAAATTGATAGAAGAAGGTGAATGTTTTGAAATTATTGATGAGCCATCATTGGCTGCTGATAGTTATATGAAGGCTTTGGATATTTCTGATCATGATTTAAAAATTCAAGAAACTGTCTGTTCTTATGCACTCCAGACCATCTTTTAGTTTTAGGATCTTTTGCTTAATTTTAGGATTATCTTAATCTGTTAATAGCTTTCAGTGATTTCCGCCTATTTTTATAACCAAGATATAACCTTGGAGACTAAAATTTCTCTGTGACTGAGTAATTATTTACCGGTGTTGTATAATTAATTAATGTATGCTAACTCACGGTAATTAAAATCGACATTTAGAGTCAACTCTTTATCTAATGCTTTATGGCTCTGTCTGATTTTGTTCATATGCCTGATATTTGTCGATTAATTGGGTCAGTGGTTCAAACCTTTTTTCCGAGTGTTTTGATGTGACACCATTAACTGCAATGAGCGTTAGAATTACTCTGATGATGATCGCTGGAATTTGCGATCGAATATATAGTTTTATTTTGATTTGATATTAAATCAACATGTTGGAGCTTCTCGTATTACTTTTTGCAATTAAATTGAACTGTTTTCCATTTCGCAATTTTTGTGTTGTCTGCGTGATGTGAAAGAATAGAGAAAGTGGTGGTGGGTTTGAAATGCAATGGTGAAAAGAAGAGGCAAATACACACTTTCCAACCTGGAGAAGGCAGAATAATTTATTGACCTTTTATTCATGTGGAAGTACCTAATTATTTATTTCGACCATAGTGAACCCGATCCCCTTTGAGTAAGCCCCGGTTTAAAGTTTACTTTAACTAAATTTCTGTTTGCGACTGTTTTGCCAAACTTTAGCAAGCCCCCCCCTTATGATTTAGCCCTCACCAGATAGCTCATTTTACCGGGGCCGCGGAGAGGATTTGTGGACCCTGGGCCAGGACAAAAGATAAATAGCAAGTCATGCCGAAGGCGTGCAAGTACGCCGGATGCAAACTCTTCTAGAGGTCTAGTCCAGCAGGGCAATGCTCCCCCAGAAAATTTTGATGACGATGGTTGCTGAAACTGCTCTTGGCTATTTTTGATGCTAAATTTCCCCTTTAGCTATTACTTCTCTTTGTTTTTATTGAGTTATTATTTATGGGCCCCCGGGTCAGTGACCCTCCTGACCCCCCCTCTTCCCAGCACTGCATTTAAACCAATTAAGACCCCGGATTTACTATTTTCCGGCAAACAAAAAGAATATGGCTACCATATTCGTCAAGCCTAAAAAATTTTTTCCCGTAACATCATTTCTTGTAACTCTTCGGGGCTTGTTTAACAATAAATTCTCACAAAGCTCGGAAGCAGAGAACATTAAACTGTATGGGTAAGTAATGTTGGGAACAATTTAGCCCTGTGTTGTGTTATGCACATTTTCTATATATACAAGAAGAATTATTTTTTTCCTTACAAGTACCGGAAGTTGTTATTTTGAAGTGTTTTCACAATTGCCATGCAACTGGCTATGCTCACGACAAAAGATTAAGAATGTATCACTTTTGTAGGATCTTAGGAAAGGGGTGTAGTATATTTATGCTTTCAAGACAAACAAAGTAGAGGTTAAATTAAGAATATCAATATCCACGAGTTTTCAGAATTGTCTCTCCTCCTCCCAGCCAGGAGAGAAAAATGATCCAAATTGTGTTTGTGTATAGATGCAATGCACTGCTAGATGCCACAACCCACCCACCCAGTTAAGACAAGTGTATTTGACCTTTGTACTGAAACCTCAATTTGACATTATCATCCCTTCAGCTTGCCAAGAATTTCCTATCGCATATATCCTGACAACAATGACAAGAAACGTGCCCCTATTCTTATTGCACATGCAATGTTTGGTTCCAAAGACAACTGGCATACTATGGCTCAGTCAATGGCAAAAGATACTGGTCGAGAGGTTGGTAAATATACTTGGTGATACACATTCTTTAGTGATATAGCTGAAGAAAACAGGACCTTGCAAATATTAGCGAACCACAGCAGATTGAAGAAGTTGATTTAGTACCATCTTCCTCGCTGTTTGATTAGATTATGTTCCATTATGTCTTTTCCTGCACAACCCATTAAGCTGTTTTTAATTTCCTGTGTCAGAGTGACCTAATTCTAAATTTCCAAATTGTTCTCATGTGGATTAGGTGATAGCATTTGATTTGCGTAATCACGGTAACAGTGAACACCACCCAGTCATGTCTTATGCTGCAATGACTCATGATATAACACATTTAATGAAGAAACTGTCCATACAACGCTGTGTGTTACTGGGACATAGCATGGCAGGCAAAGTTGTAGCATCTACTGCATTGCAAAATAGTGATCTGATTGAAAAGCTTATTGTCGTTGATTCGGCACCCACTGTCACACTACTTGCCGAAGAAGCCCGTCAGTGCATTGAAGCAATGTCAGTTGTCGACATGAGCAAAATAAAAGACAAAAGAGATGCAGATGCCGCACTCTCCAACAATATAAAGGTTAGGTTAGCATGTCTCCTACTTTTTTGAGATCTACACATTTCATGCCACAGGAAGCAATGTTTTATTGTATACCAGTTTATAATAATTTATCCTTTTTAGCATCTCAAATTGCTTTATTGCCCCTTTCCTTCCAGTTTCCTTTCAGTTGTTTTGCATCTCATGGCGAAACCAGATTCTTTTATCAAAATCAAACGTTTCATTTCCATGAAACTTTTTAATTATGGTACAATAAATGTGTGCTGTATTTTCCCTTCTTTCTTTTCAGCATTTTGGAGTACGACAGTTTCTTCTTACAAATCTGATCAAGACACAGCATGGCTATAACTGGAGAATTAATCTTAATTACTTTAAAATAAACACTTCTGATTTGATAGACTTTCCAGATTTTAACGGAATGCAGTACAATGGTGAAGTACTATTTATTGGTGGCACCAATTCGAGATATATTACGTAAGTTAATTGGCAGTATATCACAGTGGGTGCCACACAATTTGCCAGAAATTGTGAATACCATTTTAATCTCACTGATTCTTTTGCAGAGAACAAGAGGTCCCAGCAATACTGAGGTTTTTTCCAAATGCAAAAATCTGTCATATTAAAGATGCTGGACATTGGGTGCACATTGAACAGCCTGAAAGATTCAAGGAGAAAGTAATACATTTTATAAATAGTTGACATAGTCAACATAAATACTTCTAACCTTTATTTAAATACATCTGCATGCATGTCCATAAATTTACATTACATTTTTTACATGAATACATTTTTACTTTTCCTCAGACTCATTATTCATAATATAATATCTAATGGAATGTTTTTGTTTTCCATCCACAAGACACACTGATCTATTAAATTCTTTTTCTATATTGCGAAGACTTTCTGAAGGAAATTTTGTATTTTTGTTAAATAATATAAATCCATCAATGATAGAAATTGCTAATTGCTTGCAAAAGTCATGAGCATGTTGAAGGCTATCAAATTTGAGCCAGTCCACTAATTTAGATAATGGAAAGTGAATATTTTTGCCAGAATATGCATTAGCCATAATTCTAAATGCACTGATACGTAAAGCATTCACATGTTGATAAAAGCAGCAAGATGACATGTAGGGAAGTTTCTCAGCTATTCTAAACAGCAAAACAAAATTTTGGTGGCAATTCGCAAATCTTAACTTCGTTGACTGTTGGGCTTCCACAATTGAGGTGGAAATGTGTGCTAGGGCACACTGCAGTGCTTGGTCTGAGTGAAAATGTATCAATAGTTGATATCCAATGAATTCATCCCTTGATTTGGCAAATGAGCGACAATCATATTTACCACCGTAAAATTTCAAAAGCGAAGCAAGGTACGAACATAACTGTTCAAAACATAACTTTCTATTAAACCCTTCATCACTTTGCAAGGTATACATAAATATAATGTGAAATCGAACAGCTTTCTGGAGTAACTCTACTGAAGTACAAGCATCGATTCTCTGAATGATCATTTCCTGAACAATTGCACGAATTCTGTCAGACACGAAGTCGTATACTTCGATCCAAGTTCTACCATGCTTTTCAATGTCAATGATCTCATCGACAAGAAAGTTCATGGTGCGTATCAATATTTTGGCAGGTCTGAGAGCTTTGACATCGATCCTCCGTCCTGCTGCAGACCTTGAATACTCTGTAACACAGGTAAGTGGATTCGCTTTAGGCTGGGAACCTTTCTCGCTGTGTGGCTGTGGCATGGTCTCGAAAATCGAAAGCCTCCTATTCTTCTCACGTTCGAGTCTTTCCAATTTAGGACACATTTCAAGACACTGACCAACCACATTATAGTCGCAAGTTGCCTCCATAGCGCCTCAATATGTTTAAGAAGCTCAGGTATGTTACTTAGCACAAAATTAGTACATAGCATTGCACACAAGTATACAGTCGGATTAGATTTAGCAAAAGAAGTAAACAGGTTGATGATCGATACCAATGAGCAAAAGGACGCTCGCCGAGAATTTTTAACTAAGTACTCGGGAAACGATTATCGGTAGACCCGAAGTTGGCGTGAATACGAAGAGTCCACACCGAAAATAATAATCGTCGTTGTTGATTTTTGGCGGGAAACTTAATTCCGGTTATTTTGTCTTGTGCGTTGCTTGATTTTGCAAATGTGCATGTTTGTAAATATGCATATAATATAACTACCTAATTTCGTAACATTTAAAATCGGTAAGATAGCTTGCGAAGACTCTATGATATGGGAGGAGAAATGTAAATTGTTATGATGAATAGACACGTCTGAATTGTTCTTGTCCAGACACTAATGTCTATTTGTTACCTATTTTACTATTTTGGGATGATGGGGGTTTCTTCTGTTCATACTATTAAATGGTTCCCTAAGCAGTTGAAAGTATAAAATGCTTGCAATTTTGCAAAACTTTGGCGGTATCCACACTGTTTTTGGTTGCTAAAAATGGCTCATTGCTGCAGCTACAGGGAAATTGCGTATGTTGTGGTGGGAAATTTTTAATTTGCACGTACGGGGGTCATTGTTTACAACAACAAAATTTTTCCTTGCCTAGAGAGCTATTTGTAAAAATAACAGGATCATTTGCCCGCAGATATTTTAGTATTGGTTTAAAAATTCTGGACTGTTTGTCCAGAAAGTAATTGTTTATGGTCTAAATGAAGTTTTGTAATGGTGCATGGCAAAACACGAGCTGTAATTCCGAAGCTATAACATGAAATATTTTTGCAGTTTTGGGCTTAAACTGTAGCCCATTCCTAAATCTAATAGGTATTTTATGATTTGTTAAAAAATAACTTCAATTTATTTGATTTGAGACCATTGTTCGCGGCCTTGTGGGTTGCGTAAGTTGACAACACAACACACGAGCTGTTAATGCTTCAAGATTACCTGGAATATAGTTTCGACTTTTGGTTCATATTGAACCTTATTGATATATCTAACAGGTATTTTTAGGTTGGTTTTGCTGTATTCACTATTAGATGCCTGAATTATTGCTTGAAAATAGAATTTTGTCGAATCTGAATCTTGTCCTGAATCTTGTCCTGGCGACATTAAAATAAGCATTTGCTTGCTATGTTTTTGTCTAGGCAAATGGCAGAGTGCAATCAATGTCAGAATCGGTATCACAGGATGTGTGAGAGAATACCAGGTCAGGCATTCCATGACACAGATGTTGAATGGAAATGCTCCCACTGTCAGAATAAACCTAATAACTAGTATATTAAATAAGCAAGTAGGGCATTCCTGCAGAAGTCTGCAGGTTAAAAACTTCCCGGCAACCAGTATGCTCTGCTGGTAAGTTTGCTCAGGCGTTACTGTTATTTTCTATCAAATTGCGTCTCTATCTCTATCAATATGTAACACGAACGTTTTTTCGTATTACATATTTTACATTTCACGTTGGCAAGAGTCAATAAAAAGTAACCAACTTCCCAACTTTGTGCAGCTTCGTAACTTTAACTCTTTTTAGGCCTGTCCTATCCTGTCCATTTAGTTGTGATCGTGATGTTATTGTATTGTCGTTCGGACCGCGGGGGCACACTACCGAATACCGAATGCTCGAAATTTTACGACAAAACTCGGACATAAAATTTTTCGGTGAGGGTCCTTTTGCTCATTGGTATCGATCACCAACCAAGTAAACAAGTTCCCAAAAGTTCGCAGCCATTTTGAAAATGCCTCAGTTTCAAACAATTCCAAGTATAAATAAATATTGAAGCAAGAAACAAAAAAGTTTTTTGCTGCTTCCGTCAATTTGGGTGGATCAGATCAGATTTCCCTTTCTCGTTGAATATATAAATGTTTTGAGTATGGCAGCCATTAGTGGGCAATTGGCAATTTCGTTGTTCAGCACCCTGATTGTGCCTCCTGCGGATCCGAATTTGGTTTGTTCGCCTCTGAGCATTACATCAGCTTTGGCTCTTGTTGCCGCCGGCTCAAAAGGAAAAACTCTTCAAGAAATATCGAAATCACTCAAATGGGGTGAAGAGAAAGATGATACCCTGCTGGCAAAAGCTCTGCTGACAGAAGCTGGAAATGTGACTTCTTGTAATCTCGCTGATGGTGCGTCAACTTCTTCTGAATGTCCTATCAAGTCAGCAAATAATATGTGGCTTGACAATGATCTCACTCTGCTTGAAACATATCGCAGTTTCTTGAAATCCTTTCATGTCAGCATTCAGCAGGCCGATTTCAGAAAGGACAGCACTAAAATAACATCAGAAGTGAACGAATGGGTTGCAAAGCAGACAAACCAGAAAATCCGTGACCTTTTCTCGAGTGACCAAATTAATCAAGATACCTCTGCTGTTATTGTCAATGCTCTCTACTTCAAGGGACAGTGGGCCATACCATTTGACAAGACTACAACACATGATTCAATATTCCATGTTTCCAAAACCAAACAGGTGCCAGTTAAGATGATGTTTCATACAGATGAGTACAAATATTTTGTTGACAGAAGCAAGAATTGTGATGTTCTTGAACTGCCATACACCTCAAAGTCCTTCAGAATGATCCTAGTGGTACCCCATGAAATAGATGGCCTAACTCAAGTACAGTCATCTCTTGATTTGAAACTGATTTCAAGTTGGATCAACAGTGTCCAGTCAGCAAGAACCGAGACGATCGATGTTTTTCTTCCACGCTTCAAAGTTTCACAAAAGATAAACTTGAAAGAGAAGTTGAAACAACTTGGGATAAGTGCCTTGTTCACAGAAAACGCTGATCTTTCTGGAATTAGTGGATCAAGAAATCTTTATGTTTCAAGTGCTGTTCACCAGGCTGTCATTGAAGTTAATGAAGAAGGCACAGAGGCAACATCTGCTACTGGTATTGGCATGAATTTCATGTCTCTACCAACGCAGCTACAAGTTAACAAGCCTTTTCTTTTCATGATCATTCATAATGAAACAAAAAGTGTCTTGTTCATTGGCAGAGTTGCTGATCCATCTGCTTGAGGCTATGTACTTTCAACCAAATAAATGTGATTTGCAAACTTGGTGCATATAATTGAAATCTGAAACATGTGTTAGTATTTTTAGTTGTAGTAGTGAATGTTGTTAACCATAAATATTGGCCAGTTTTTAACAGGTGATTTTATATGATTTTATTGAATAAATTGGATAAGCTCAGCCATTTGTTTTGCATTGTTGCGTTTAGAATTCTACAAAGTGTTGCATACTATAGTGTTCTTTACACCAGTCATTAGAAGCGCTGAGGATATATTTAGATAAACGTCAGCGTGCTAATGACGTCATGAATGTTTTGAAGTGGCTTGGATGATTTCCTCTGATACGGTTCCAATTTTTCATCTTTCACCAGCCTGGCTTCTAAAGAAGCTAAGCGTGGCTCATTATAGAGAAAGGGAATCGAAATATAAAATTGAATCTGCCCCCTTCCATATTTCGAATCGTGCCACGCTTTTATGTCGTTGTTTGTGCGTACAGGCTCACGAAAGACCAAGACCAAGTTGCCGATGACCACACGCCACACGTCGCAATCAATCGATGTATTTCTGATGTGGGCGATTAAAGGTTGAAAAGCAGGCGTAGCCTTCTCTGCTAGATATTCAAATGTCTCTTCTATATGCTCGACTGGCAGAAATGGCAAAGCTATCAGCAGCAAACGAATATATTTGTGGATTGCCTTGTCATTTATATATTGCAACTTAGGGCCAATCTCGTGGACGTTTCCTCATGTTGCCTGCGTCCAATGGGAACAGCAGCCTTGGATGTTGGTGGTTAGGACCTTTCTGCAAGCTTCGTTGCTTGCACAGACTTCTTCGACAATAGTAGCAGTTGATTTAAAACCGTCGCCACGTGCCTGTGACTTAACTTGAGCAACAAGCTTCGTCGTTTTGTCATTGCCTAATTGACCGGGATGGGATGGATATGTGCATTTGGTCCCCTCGTGAAAGTTTCTCCAATTTGCTGCACTGTTACGCCAATCCACATGTAACATGTAATGTTTTTGCCTCGCACACTGCACCTCCACTTAGCTTTTCCGCTGGGCCATGTGTGACGCAAGTTGTATGTGTAACCACCCTGGTCAACCACGCTCGGCCTTCCTTTTCTTGACCCGACTGCAGCAATTTAGGCGTGGATTATTTTATTTTGTTTGCAGTCGAAGTCTTCTTCACTTTCTAAATCATGTCCTGGAACGTTAGGCAACGGGTCCACCTGCAACATCTATTCCTCCACTTGGACAGGGACTGTAAATTGCGTTGTTGCAACAAATGAATGTTCAATGGCGGTACTTTCAACTACCACCTGAAAACAATAAAGCATGATTAGTTCCTGAAAACATTAGCTACGACCTGAAAACAATAGGAGGAAGTGTAAACCTTAAAATTTAATTCCTATACATTGATGATATATCCACATGATCTTACCTCGTTTACAGTAAGCTTTTATTGGGATCAGTTTTGTTTTATAAATTTCGTATTGTGACGCTTTGCGTGTTACAAATGTTGGCTGAATCATCCAAGTTAGTTGGCCGAACTGTCTTGACACATTGACCGAACTTCATTTTGCGCATTTTGTGATAATGAAGTTAGAACAAGGCAAGAGGCGATAGAAGGCGACATTTGCAAGAGATGGCAACACAGAACCTGCGAAACTGGAATTTCCAGACAAGATTATAGAGAAATGTGCCGTGAAGAGAGAGAAATTGAGTTCAGATGTTGTAATTGCAAGGTATGTTACACATAAAACTTAATTTTGATATCAAGTTGTCTCTCTTGTATGCTCAAATGTTGGCATTGTATTGACAAGTACAATTTATTTCA
>RQOL01000904.1:49404-70459 GCA_013076295.1 Sanderia malayensis | reverse complement strand
GATTGGGTTCTGCTGGAAACACGAAATTTTCAGGCAACACGCGTGTATTTTGCATTCGCGAAAATTAAATTTTAAGCTGCCAAAGCTTTGTTTTTTTCACCCAAATACTTTCGATAAATATTCGCCAAGGTATTAGCTTCGTGTTTGTGTGATTTGAGTTAAAATGGACAAATTTTGACCAAGTTAGGGGAATTTTTGTGTTTTTAAAGTTGGCTGAGGAATTTAATTTTTCACGGTTTTTGTCTTTGCCTGCAGCAAATGCTCGCTTAAAATTACAAACAACACAGCTAACAAATGTCAGCATTTTTATCGGATTCGCTGTTTTCTTACCTACAGTTTGATATATATTTTATTAGACATTGAGTTTCAATTTTCCAGGATTGATTAAATTTTTGAAGGCAACTATTTTTTTTTCAAACTTCACACTGAAGTTATCAATCAACTTTCAGAAACGGCTTTCAGGGGGGCAGGGTGGGCGCTGCCAGGGGGAAGATTCGACCTCCCACCTTCAAGTGTTTTAGAAGAGTCATAGTATTGTAGGGTATTGTATTGTAGGGTATTGTATTGTAGGGTATGTATTGTAGGGTATCTATTGTAGGTATGTATTGTAGGTATGTATTGTAGGGTATGTATTGTAGGGTACGTATTGTAGGGTATCTATTGTAGGGTATGTATTGTAGGGTATGTATTGTAGGTTATGTATGTAGGGTATGTATTGTAGGGTATGTAATGTAGGTTATGTATGTAGGGTATGTATGTAGGGTATGTATGTAGGGTATTATGTAGGGTATGTATGTAGGGTATGTATGTAGGGTATGTATGTATGTATGTATGTATGTATGTATGTATTTATGTATGTAGGTATGTATGTATATTATGTATAGTATTTTTATACATAGTATATAGGGTATGTATTTATGTATATTTATGTATAGTATCTATAGTAAGTATGTTAATATTAATATGCAGTGCTTCTATTTCTAACTTTTGTAATTCATTAAAAAAAAAACTGCAAAAACAGACACTGTCCTTCTTTTTGAACAAATGATCTTCAATTAACAAATCTTAAAATGAACTCACCTAACTATAATAATGTTCACAAGGAATGACGACAAACATTCACTTTATGTCTGGGCTCCTGAAAAACAACAAGAAATCATGTAATCTACTTTATAGCATGTTGGCTCATCTCAGTTCTTTTCATGTGGCCTCAAGTCTATAAATGTAAGTCATTTATTGTAACTGCAAATCATTAAACTTCCACCTCATGTATTCACCCACTCAAACAACGTATAAAACCTTCTTACCTTTGGTCAACCTTCCATGGCCTACTCTTATTATTGTATTTTTACCAACAGCAATATTTCTGAAGATATAACAGATCACCAAAAATAAAATCAATGTACTTCATTCTCCATGTGTCCGTGGTGGAACATGTTTTTCCTGTTGTTGTGTTCAACAACCTTCACCATCAAAATCCCCACAACGCATGGTGAGAAATGATCTATTTCTAGATATCTTGCATAATAAAGTCCACCAAATTATTTCTTCTTATACTTAGAGATCGACAAAACAGAATGAATCATCATAATATAATAATAACAACAACGAGGCACGCCGCCGAATAGAGGCCACAAAACTTTCAAATTGGCGCGAATTTAAAATAGCAATTGCGTGTTTACTTTCTTGCTACAGCAAATGTAAAATTTTTGTTCAACATCTAACGTTGTTAGAAATTAGAAGAAAATAATAATTATCTATATATTGAGAAAAAATCTTACAAAGATTGTTTTACTTTGTTATTGGTAAGTTGAATGTTGAAATTTACCTTTCCTAAACAATCCATATTTACACCAACAGCGTCTTCTTTAAGCCAGGTTGTCTTTCATTGCATCGCAATGCACTGTCTTTTTTACCGTTTCTGTCATCTGGTTTTTAGCGTTTCGTCATCTGGCTTCTGGTTAATATCCAGCCAGTTTTGTTGTAAAGTAAGTAAAGTAAAGTGAAGTTTTTTTATAAAGTAAGTATTTCACTCCTTCACTTCAGCATGACATTTTATTCTTATTTCAATCAACACAATAATATACAAGTTAAACATGTTAAACATTCCTTAGTATTAATGGCAACTTTCTTTTTACAAGATAATAAATTCATCCAAATCATCTTTCTTCTTTTCTAAAAACAGGGTTTCAAGAAAGTTGATTCCTCAAAATATTTGGTGAGTGTCATACAATTGTTGTTATACAAAGCCCATTTTAGTTAATGTTTAAATGCCTCACCCTGTAATGTACATTGATCTCCCAAATCTGAAGCTTAACTACTTAGCTGAACAATCACAACAATTTCTTATCAATAAAAAGCAAATTAACTGCATAATGCAAATAAAATCTAGCCTTCACAAACACATCAAATGGATGATTAACTTTTCCAATTTATACATTATCGCAACTGTTTTCCTTTTAGTTCTTGAAGAACACAATAGAAAGAGTGATGTAGCTCATAAGATAAAGTGCTCCAATATTTTTATTTGCGAACTTTAAATAACCAATAATTTAATTCCACGATCAAGAGTTTCAAACATTTCTTACAATTATGCTTTAAATTATTTATTTTATCTTGCAGCTCACGAAAAAACAACAAAACCCATCCACTTGCTCACAAAAATCACTCTTATTTCAAATATTAACATTTTCACTTAAATTGGGTTGCATATAAAACACATTTTTTTTTTTTTTTATATCATCTCTCGCAAAATGCCAAAAAAAGCCAGAAAAAGCATCACCGGCTCAAGGCGCTGCGATCAAGTAAGGAAAGCAAATCGCCGAAGTCGTGAGAATAACCAACAGCCTCATCCTGCTGATTTACCACCCGATAATACGGTACAGGGAGCAGTGAATGATCTTCACCAGTTGCAGCAAGAATACCCTCAGCAACCAGCCCAGAATATCAACCACTCCCAGTTCATTATCCACAGATGCAAGCACTGTATGTGCCATGGCAACTACCTGCGATGCTTCCCCACTATGGACTTATAGCAGTACCGCAACCAATAAACATTGGCTTACAATATCCTGCAGCACTGGCCCCTCAACTTCAGGTACACAACTCAATAATTTCTGCTAAACTTTCCAATCACATCAACCATATATTATACAGCTTTTTGTAATTAAAAACTATCAAAATTAAATCAGTTATTATATCAACCAAATTATCAATATTTTTCCATCTGCAGGTACCGCAGATGGTTATGCAGTTGCAACACCCCTTCTGAATCGTAATCATGAAGGTCCAGCAGCAATACAAACGGCAGATGTGGAGATGCTTAATGTAAATCAAGCTCAAAATGACAATGAGGTAAAGAAAATTGTTAACAAAAGCTAATACAGTTAGGCAACTCCATTTTCCATAACCCAAATCCCTCATGCAATTTCCCTACTTGAGACATGTATAATTATAAGTTCCCATGTATATTTATATCAATTTACATAGTCACACAGTAATGGCATCACATTTCTAATAACTGACATTAAAATTTCTATTAACTAATAACTAAAATAACTAATTCCATTTAATTTTCATTATTAACAGATACGGCCAATGCAGATGCAACCCGAAACACATATTGAAAATGAAAATAATGAAATTGAAAGGCCAGCACAACCTGATGAAATCAACGTGGAACAACACATTCCAATTCCACATGATAATCAGGTAAAACAGACTACCATCACAATTGGCTTAATATACACCAGTCATTCTCCATAGGACCATGTCAGGAAATTTTTTTCCTCTAATAGACATATCTTCACAAGTTCCAGTTTTATGCATTTCAAAACACATGATTGAATTATATTAACTTAGATTCATTGCATTTCAGGATCCACAAATATTGCCTGCTGCTATGGAATTGCAACCCAACCTTGAAAATGAGAATGAAGAGAATCAAATAGCGGTACAACCACAAGAAGTTGAAATGCATGACGAAATCCACCACAACACCAAGATGATGTCCCCCAACCCATCGAACACAAGAAAGGGAAGTAAATCAACCTATTCTTGAAATTCCTCAATTCTCCCCAATGCCTCATCATCTTGGGAAAATGACCAGAACATGTATTCACTGTGAAGCGAAGTACTTCGAGAGGAACTCAACTCAAAAAGCAATACAACAAATGTTGTATGGGAGGATTAATAACTCTCGATCCCATTCAACCACCCCGGCAAATGTGATGCATTTATACACTGGAACTACTGATGAATCTAAATATTTTCTCAAAAATTTCCGTAGATACAATTCACTAATGGCGATGGCATCCTGGACAGCTAACGTTGTAAGACACGCTAATGCAGGACCACCAGTCATCACCATACATGGAAACGCATACCATATGACAGGTAAATATAACGTCCTCTCTTACTAGCTCTTATATTATGCTACATTTTCATATAATAGCTTCACGTGATGAAACGGATGTTCAGAACGCTCAAGTCCTTTCCCACCCAACTACAATGATTAGCTCTCTACTATCCTTGCCATGATATTAAGAGTTGTCAAATCGAAAATCAAGGCGCTTTATGATGCTTTTATAACAAAGCACTTGCTGCATTCAAAATTACAGTCGATATAACGAAGTACAATTTACAATGTTCATTTGAATTCAACAGGGTAACTGAAACCGACAGGTCCCGAAAATATGCAGAATTATATATTATGGACACCCAACAAGCACTGCAAGAACGCCAGAACACAGCCAGAGAACAAAACTTGGACTTAGACATGGTGGCCTGCTGCAAAACGAATTGATGGCAGTAAATCGGTTTGCTCAACATTTTAAAACAATGGGAGAGTACTGGAAGAGCAAAGGCAGCAAGCCATTGCCAATGATCAGCCTATTCCCACATTCAAGATGATTATTACCGGTCGCCCAGAACAAGATCGAAGATATGATAATCCTACTGCCAGAGAAATTGCAGCAGTCTACACTACACGCAATGGCGGTGCTCCTAATCCGAGGATAGAGAGCTTCAAATTCGAACAAGGCGTGGTAATCTTATGAAGATTAATGCCATAGATCCTGTTGCGGATCCTCTAACCTATCCATTGTTGTTCTTTCAGGGTGATCGTGGATACAGCGTGGACCTTCAACGTCTACCTACACGTGAAGGACAAGGCCAGCAAAATGCTAATCGTAACCACCGTACCAAACTTACAATCGCCGAATATTATTCGTACCGAATACAAGTCAGAAATCAACTGTCCACCATCCACAGGGCAACACTTCTCTTTCAACAATATTTGGTGGATGCATACACCAAAATAGAAGGAAACAAGCTCAACTGGATTTTGCACAATCAACGGCAATTACGTGCTGACAGTTATCGAGGCCTGATGGATCACCTGAACAGAAGGGCTGAAATCGAAAATCAAATGGCCAGGGCAAACAATCCCAACGAACCCCTTCATATTGATGTCGGTCGTGTTGTCATACTTCCCTCATCTTTTTCAGGCAGTCAACGAAATATGTACCAGAACTTTCAAGATGCAATGACCATCGTAAGAAAGTATGGCAAGCCTGACATCTTCCTAACCATGACGGCCAATCCCAAGTGGAAGGAGATTTCAGAAAACATTCTACCACACCAGAAGTCGAATGACCGGCCTGACATCGTCACACAGTATTTCAACAGAAACTACAAGAACTACTGGAAGATGTCCTTCACAAGCACATTCTCGGACACACTATTGCACATGTATATGTCATCGAATTTCAGAAGAGAGGACTACCACACGCTCACATGATTCTGTTCCTCTCTGAGGCTGATAGACCACGAAACACCTGAAGAGGTAACATCTATAGCAATAATCTATTATAGAGTAAAAGATAGATAATTATACATTTATTATTGAGTATGAAATATTATCATCAGTTGTATTGCTTAGTAAAAACACAGTGCATTTTGATGTGTAGAACTTACATGTGATATTTTTCCTCGAAACCTACAGGTAGATCGACTCATATCAGCTGAAATTCCGGACCCACAGGATGCAAGATATCACAAGTTAGTACTGAAGCACATGACACATGGACCATGCGGTGATATAAACCCCGGATGTTTGCATGGAGAATAACAAATGCAAGAAACGATTTCCGAAAGATCGCACTGCCGAAACACAAGTCAATGCGAATGGTTATCCACTCTACAGACGACGCTGTCGTCACCCAGTCAATCTGGAAGATCGACTTCTAGATGATACATGGGTTGTGCCACATAATCGCCATCTTCTACTCAAGTATCAGTGTCACATTAATCTGGAAATATGTAGCACTGTGAAGTCCGTGAAATATATTTTCAAATATATTCATAAAGGACAAGATATGGCACACGTGGAAATTCTTCAAGGACAGCAGCAACAAGTACCTCAAGATATTGAGCACGATGAAGTACGCCAATACATCAACGCCCGGTATATTGGACCTCATGAAGCTGTTCATAGAATATTCCAATTTGCCATGCACGAGAAAAGTCACACTATCAAACGTCTGCATGTTCATCTACCTGATCAGCAGACCGTATACTTTCAGGATAATGGCCGTGTCGAACAATTACAAAACATCAATGAAAAAACCACACTGACGTCTTGGTTTGAATTGAATGCACAAGACCCGGCTGCACGCCAATATCTCTATCACGAGATTCCTGAACACTATGTTTTCAACGAGCGCACCAAAACATGGAAAAGACAGCGGAGAACACTGCCTGTCATAGGCAGAATATATCAAGTTCACCCACGACCATGTGAGCAAATTCGCACTGAGACTATTGCTTCTCCATAAACGGGTGCCACGTCGTTTGAAGATCTTCGCACGATAGAAGGAAACCTATGCAATTCCTTCAAAGACGCTGCTTTAGCTCTAGGTCTGTTGGAAGATGATGCTGAAATCATACGCTGTTTGGAGGAGGCAGTTTTTTCAACATGCCAGTACAACTGAGACAGTTGTTTGCAACATTACTCCTTTTTCAAACACCTTCAGATATCGCAGCACTCTTCAACATGTTCAAAGAAGCATTGAGTGAAGACTTTGTACGACGTGATCAAGTCAATCATCCAGATATGGCCATAGCTTTTGAAGACCGACACATGTATCAATGTCTACATGACATTGACGAAAATTTGAAAGTACATGGTCAATCGATCACTAATTATGCTGACCTTCCTCAACTTCCAGCCGACTATGTCATTCCTGAACGAGGTACTATATGTGTTATTTTAAATATGTACTGTTTTAGTAAGAATATATAATGTATCCTAAGATCGTGCAGACAAGGGCATTTACGTATTTTTGCACATTGATTCTCCTAGCTTTCTTTCCAATTTTGCAATATATTTCACTTATTATTACAGAGGAAGATGACATGATGTTGGCAATGCCAGAGAGGAAGGAGAACGAATGCTGGCCGCATTGAACCCTGAACAGCGAGCCATATACACGGGAATCACTGATGCTATCAACGCGCAATCCGAACAGAACTGTCACTTTGTTGACGGGCCGGCTGGAACCGGGAAAACTTTCCTTTACAACACGTTGGTTCACAATCTGCAAGCCAATGGACATAAAGTTCAGTGCATGGCGTGGTCAGGAATTGCTGCAACACTGCTCATAAATGGTAGAACTTCACATTCTACCTTTCAAATTCCTATACCACTTCAAGCTGAATCAACGTGTAATGTCAAGAGACAGAGCAGGAGAGCACAGGTATTGCGCGAAACTACCCTATTCATATGGGATGAAGCTTCCATGATTCCCGCACTTGCATTACAAGCAGTCGACCGACTGCTTCGAGACATTACACATGTCGACAGACCATTTGGTGGCAAGTTCATGCTACTTGGTGGTGACTTCAGACAGGTTCTACCTGTCGTCACGAAAGCAGGAAGGGAAAGAATTGTAGCAGAGACTCTAAAATCACACCAGATCATTGATCTATGGACAAAGTTTCAGCAGCATCGTTTACACACCAACATGAGAGCCGTTCAAGATGATTCATACCGTGAATTCTCAGAATGGCTTCTCAGACTTGGCAACAAGCAAGAAGCACACGATGCACTGGACAACGTAATTCTGCCACAACAGATATGCACTTCGTCTAAAGAAGACATGCTGAACTTTATTTTTCCCAGGCCGAACACACCAGATTCACACCTAATGATGGATCCTGTAACAATGTCTGAACGCTGTTGTCTGACTCCAAAGAATGACTTATCACATCAAGTAAACGACTTAATTCTGGACAGACTTCAAACAGCCGAAAGAACTTACTACAGCACAGACAGTGTTGTCACAGACGATCCAGATGAGGAAGAGGCCTACCCCATTGAATTTCTCAACCAACTCACTCCGAATGGAATGCCGTTGCACAGACTTAAACTCAAGGTAGGAAGAGTACAATATTTCATCCTATTAACATTAAATTATTATGTGCAAAGGTAGTGCACCATAAAAAAGCCGTCATTAATCACAATAATATTCATTGCATTAGGTTGGTGCAACGATCATTCTTCTGCGGAATCTCAATCCAAAGAAAGGTCTTTGCAACGGAACAAGACTCATAGTTCGGCATCTCCGACGTCACGTGATCACGCAGAGATCATTACCAAGGAGCACAGAGGACAACGGGTCATGATTCCCAAGATCACAGTCTCCACTCAGGACACGGAAATGCCGTTCAAAATGAAACGCCGACAGTTTCCAGTCAGACTTGCATACTGCTTGACAATCAACAAGGCACAGGGGCAATCCCTGAGGTATGTTGGTTTGTACTTACCTGAGCCCGTGTTCACACATGGTCAGTTATATGTGGCCATGTCAAGAGCAACATCATTTAACGGGCTCAAAGTATTCCTCCCAGAGGAAACACACAGGAAAACAAAGAACATTGTTTTCCAAGAAGTCCTGTAAAGGCTTCATTAGAGCGACCATCTGCACAGTTGCTCTACAGAGGGCTGCCTACCAAAACGCACATACACACATTCAAGGGTACGGGTATTGTGTGTCAACGCAGATCACGTCGCACATAAGTGTGATGTACAGCCGTTACTGGCACCTTTCTAGAATGCATTCATTCTAGATAACACTGATCTGCGGAGACCAACTGGACATTACACCCTCCACATGTCCAGGGGTGACTGCACCACACACAGCAGTCGGCACAGTCCTGAATCCTGCGTAGCGCCCGATTATTAAGAGTTATGCGTTGCCATTTTCTCCGATATTGCCTATGGGAAAGTGGATTTCCTTACTCTGTGAAAACTGCAAGTTGTCCCTTAAGGATAGTTACTTTTTGCAAAACATCGCACTATCAATAACATCCCCCCTCTCCTTTTAATACATGAAACTTGATCTAAAATCTATAGAGGCCCCTTTGTGTTTACTGTTATATATTCCAAATTTCAATTGCACTTTTCACCAACAAGGAAAACTCGAACAAAGGTTACTCCTTGACGCTGGTGTTCGAGCTTTTAACTAATGTAACCGGCAATCTTATTCTTTTTTTTGCTATGTACAAACGTAATCCTCAAAACAAACGACGCGGTTATTGAAAGAATACATTCTCGCCGTGGCAGAGATGTATGCTTGCTGAGAGTGAAGTGCTATTGAAGAATCCAAATTGAGGTACTGTCATTTTGCTAAAGACGTCGCTTAACCAATCAATTTTGCAACCTGAACTACGGATTGTATGTATCAATTTTTATGGATATTGACCATTCACCAATTTTAATAGTAGACTATATGACTCAACCCTTCGCATTCGTACTTCGCATACAATACAAATATCTATCCACGTCCTTTCAAAACATGTTTTTTGTACTGTATTGTATATCTTTCAGATCTTCCGCATTAATAATAAGGTTTTTAAATAGCGATTTACGTTTTCAATAGAAGATTGCCAGGAGTAATTTTATCTATCGTTACAGTTTCATATTCATATATTTGTGTATTTGACCCATATAAATCTCAATTCAGTAATATCATAACAAAATTTATTGACTTCGTTTTTAATTAGATGCATTTCTGCTAATATCATTGAAACGAGGCGAGACTTCTGTCTCCATTTCAAACGCCTTTGTGCTGTCTATGTATGATTTTCATCTATGTTATGTCTCATCATCGCACTATTGTTGCCTGTCGGGTCAAGTTTTGTCTGCCAACAAATGGCATCGAGTCGGATTTTGTTGCTCAACTCAATGAAATTATACCTCATAAAGCCTTCCTGGATCAAAGGAAACAACTACCTTGCTGTTCACCAAAGGTAAATAGGTTCATTTTCATTTTGGACAATCAAACAATGGATATTTATATAAGCGAATTTCATACTGAAATGAGAGAAAATAAAGCTCATGTATGTATACCCTTATTGACTTAAAGGAGAAAATTAGGCTGCTATGAATCAGAGGTCAACAATGTATATTTTCATTTTCATCCCTTTGAATTTGATATGTTGAATGGAAATTGCTTAGCTTAGCCATTTCTACTTTACTCACGGTTTACATATAGTTTGTTAGGCCAGAATTCTGGAAATTTTCCAATGTTTTTTCAGTACTTTGTTTTCAGAAGAAATGTGCATTGCTCTACCAACATCTTCCTGGGGCTTTTATCTCCGTCAATATAGTTCCTAACCAATTTATTTACTTTGTGGCTGCCTTCTTTGTTTTACAAGCAAAGCTCATTGATATCCCACATGAACCTGCTTTCTACTTTTGTTTATTGAACATGTTTAATTGTTGTGATGTACATGAAGGAAACCAGTGAAAGTCAAGTTCAAACCCTGGGAAAAATCCACACTTTATTTCTTACCACCTTCCTCATTGCACATGCATTGCATATCTCTTTTGTCTACCACACTCATTAATTTTCTATTTTTTGTACAGATTCATTTAGTTAAAGGCAATGGAAAATTCAATCTATGGTTCAAAATGTTCTCTTCAAATTATTTCCCAAGTCAGGTATAATATTCAAGGTATGGGGCTCTCTGTTCCAGATCAATAGATAAATCAATTAATGCACCCTTATTGAAAAGCAGACTGAATAAATAAAGGCTGAATACTATTTCTACATTGACTATCACTAAATGTTTTCTTAACGAATCACTTACAGTATTCTAATCCTGTAGGTACTTAATTCTTCCTCATTGTCACTTAATGATATTCCTTATCAGGTAGATGTGTTGTTGTAAACTCAGTGTGCCAGGCACAGATGACAATGATTTCACAACCATTACAACACAAGATTTTCAAATTTATTGGCAAGCATACATTGTATCAATCACTGATACAATCCTCCATTACACTGGACAAAACAAGCTAAGATGGCTCTTACCACACAAGCAAACATTATTAATGCATTTTAATAATCTATATGTGCATAAATATCTCTTTGTTATCTTACTTGAATATTTAAAGTCTTGCATGATAAATTATGATAGTTTCCCGTTGTAGATATCTTCTCAACCAGAACCTCATAGTGTATGGTATCTCCTCATTCATTCACTGTGGGAAAGTGCCTGACAAAGTATTTCTGTTTTTTTAGTCGGCAACATTCTCATTGTATATATCACTGACACTTGCTTCAATTTATGTTTTATGAAGCTTTTTCATCTGTTGACCTCTTATCTCTTCACATAGCAAAACGATGAATTTGATTGTTTTTCTTGCATCTGTACTAATTATGTCCACCAAATGCCAACTTAAAATTAAACAACTTTTAGAACTACAAAGTGGTCAAAGAGGTCTCAAAATAACGAACTTAAACAATTAGGCCCTCAGCAGCTAGGTTCCTTATAAAAAGAAGCGTGTATTCTCATCGCAATTGTAATTCTAATAGTTATCGCATAATTCTAAGTTTTGTTGCTCTTGAAAACTACAATCACAATACGATCAATGCAACACTACGTAATGTCCTGGAGCTAATACTATTATCATCAGATATTCACGGGAATTTCGGCGTCCTAGCAACAACAATAGCGGCGCGAAATTTAAAATTTGTCTTGCGTCATAGAGGACTTAGCATGCGTAAAAATTTTTTTCAACTCACCACGAAAAAACAGCAATTTACGTAAGTACATGTATCTTTAATGTTGCTTTCACTTTCACATGAAAATACAGGCTATTCATAACTAAACAGCTTTAAAAAAGCTCAAAGTGCTATATTTTATGTCACAATTGCCATTGCAGTGGATATTATCACAATAACAATTTTATCTTTAACAGGTTCACTTGAAATAGATAATTTCGCAAATACTGCTGTAAGTTCATGTGTTCAGTTCTGCATTATCTGCCTGCCTTTAGTCTTTCCTCTTCATTGTAAGAAAGATAATTATTATTGATTTTCTGCAGAAAATAAAACTGTTTCATATTAATACATTAAAAGTATATATTATTGTTACATTAAGAGAACAGTAGAGGCAAATTCAAACAACTGATAGCCTATTAACTCACCTTGACTGACAATGACAATATATTTATATATAGTGTAAACATGGATAGTGAAATGGAACTTGCCATCCTTAATGAGCTTGCAGCAGTTGAGCCTGCAGCAGTTGAGCCTGAAGTGGCGAAGGAACCCACAGTGGTTCATTGTGGTGAGGAAACTGAGGTAACATTGAAAAATACTATAATCCATATATTGATAAATCTATATAAATGTCATGCATATATTATCAAACTGCTTTAAAAGGAAACACATTGTGTCCTATATGAGTCATTGGTTTTAATATATTGTTCTCATATTAATCCTAGCTAATCGACTTTACTGATATTCGGTCACTAAAAAGGCAATGTGCCTTCAAATTCAGTGCCATTCACAAAGGCACCAAGTTTCACTTCGTTACCACCGAAGGCAGGCATTTAACGAAGGAAGAAATAGCGTAAGTTGCAATGCAAAATTCCCATCTCATCTGTGAAACATACCAATAAAAAATATAATATACAATAATTAATGGAAGCTTCATCCCATATGAAGAGAGTAATAATATGTTAATATATTAATATATATTTAACAAAGGATGAAATAGCGCAAGTTGCAATGCAAAATTCCCATCTCATCAGTGTGTATAACATATTGCTTACTTTTAATTCCTTCTGTAACAATCTGTTCTTCTCTACAGGACATCTGGGGAAATCAATATAAAAATTTTGAAAAAAAAAACTTTAAAAAACAAAAATACACACAAAAAAAAGGAAACGAAAAGAAAGTGGAAGCCCTTACCAGATGCATGTGGGCAGAAGTGCCCACAACAGAAATTGTATCTTTGGTAAGGGGCAGTTTAAAAAGTAGTTGTTGTTAGTCATATGTTCGTGTTTGTTTTTGTTCGTTTTGTTTCAATGTTATTTGTTTGTTTCATTAAATTGTTAAATTGTCTGTTAGATTTTCTTATCACTGTCTATTAGTAAATTGTCTAGAAACTATAGTTACCAGTCATCAATAATAATAATATTGTGGAAACTAAAAATTTGCAAGAAATGTATTTCAAAAACCCGTCTTTATAAATGAACTAGATGTGACCTTTGGGATGCATAATGATCTCCTATAATTCAATATACTTACTCGAAGAACAGTCAAAAATTGCCTGCATTGACATCGCACCACACAAATCCCATACCAAGAGAGTAGCACAGAGAGAGTACCTAAAATTCACGAATAATACGTGTAATAAAACGTAAGTAGCACAGAATCGTATCTCATTTTCCAATGCGAACAATGTATCTTATCTCTAGCATCCGTTTTTCTCAAATGTGGCCTATTCTCAAGGGATTCGTGGTCAAATACTATATTTCCTAAAGTCTTATACGCTAGAAAGATGAATTAAAACCTTCACAGAAACGCTATAGATTATTTTAAAGATGTAACCTGAAAGATCGCAATGATATAATACGATCTGGAAAACCTACTTACCATCGCCTGTGACCCACTCACAGAATAGAAAGATGAAAGGAAGGACGCATTGCCAGCATGTTCTTTGTTCAGTTCCAATCCAGCTCAATCAGAAATTACGTCAAAGCGAGATTGCATAACAATAGAATTTGTTGCATGATTTTGATTTATGCTGTCTTTCATCAACGTAGCAATTTATCATGCTGGCGGTTGTGCTGTCCAAACATTCATTTCCCAAATCTTGGATCGCAACGGAACTTGATGCTGAAATAAGAGAAAGTAAAGCTGAGAGAAACATTCATTTTGCCGCAGCTCAGGAGTAAGTAGACTTTATTTTTAGTTTCACCCCATTCAAGTTCCCATATAATTGCTTAGGCCAATTGTATTTCACTCATTGTTAACATATAGTTTCTTCCCGCTTATGTTTCATAGCTTTTTATATTTAATGTTTTCACAAAGAGTGTTTAATCCTGTAGCCACACGTTGGAGTCGCTTCTTTTCACTTTGTGGCTGCCTTCTTTGCCTTACCACCAGCCAAGCCCAATACTCCTATGAAACCCTTTCTCCATGCAATTCCCATCCCATTGATGATGATTTTGAAGTATTTTTGCATTCGTTATCCACGGTGTCCCGTGCTTATCCTTATGTTCTATATGATTGAAACTAATGTAAAACCAATCCCAGCCGTTGAAATCTTTTGCCGTGTTGCAAGAGTCACACTTAATTTTGGCTATGAGGGCTTTTAATATATCCTTAATTCTACGTTACAATACAGTGAAAAAAGTCCCAATTGTTATTCCAGTTAAACAAAGTCGCTAATTATGAAAGAGCAATTTTTCAATAACAACATATTCAGCTCACAAGGGCTATTTTATCCAAATCTAATTCCTTATTAACCTTGATAGTATTATACCAACATACTAAATAGAATATAATTAGTCTCTTTCACTTTGTAGATCTACTGATGTACATCATTGTACAAATGCAAGTAGTGATTTCATCACGTAACCGACTTCATACCTATTGCTTTATCAAAATTCAATGCATCAGTGTCATCTTATCATGGGAACAAAATCATACCTCTGTAAGTCAACATTAATGTAAATTCTGGATGCTCATTATAGATGGTCCTTTACTGTTTATATTAGGTTGACAAAGGACCACTGGCAAGTGTCAATGGATGCATTCAACTGATAGCAGGCTAATTGTTGTTGTCCCTAAAACAAAACAAACTTTGATGTTGCATCTTATCTACTGTACCATCAGTACGAGGCTTACCCGATGAAAACGAGGATTTTCAAATGAAAACGAGGCTGATCGCTAAAACTAATTTCCATGCATGTTAAACACTACAATCGTGACAATAGATAGACAGGGGAGCGAGGGCGAGCCAAACCACTGTACGTGGGGTGGCAAAGGGCATGAGCGTTAGCGAATGCAGCGCACGAAGTGCGCCAACCACATTAAACTTTTGTTGCTTGGGGGGCTCCGGGAAGCGAGCGTACGCGAGCGCCCCCGGCTAGTATCTATATATAATAAAATGTGATCACACGTGACCCGCCGACTGTGAACAATGACCTATTGTGTGTTGGTGAACAATCGACGTTCGACCGAACAATGGCAACGTTCGACCAAACAATGGGATCAAAGGAGCGGGGCTTGATATCATAAAGGCTTTTTTCCTGGGGGTCAATAAGGGTGTAAATTGTATCAAAATGATCGCTGCATTCTGCCGATGAAAGTAAAGCAATCCGCTAATTTCTAACCCAGCCGTTCGGGAGTTATGGCCCATTTTGTGTTCCGACTTTCTAGAAAGTTCCGAGGACCGAGTTAATGAGATGCAAAACGAGCAGGGAGAAGCACGTGTTTTTTTAGTTGAACGGGCGGCAAGTTGCTGGGTTTAAACGTGAATACGTGCGGAAATCAATTGTAAAGACGTGTCAATTGTTGTCAAGACCTGTGGAGACAATTGGTGGACAATTAATTCAAGGTATTTCCTTTATTTAATTGTTTTTGGCGAAAATAGTACGAGTTTTGTTTTGTTTCAACTCACGTTTTTCTTTCGGCTCGAGGGCCTAATAAAACACCAAGACAATTTTGATTTTCTCGGGTCGTTCTGGGCCGATTTTCTGCATTTAAACTTTCGATAACTGTTTATTAGCACGAGAACTAATGTTATCTGGCTTTGTTTTTTTTGTTTTGTCGATTTTCCTCTGTTTTTGGACAGTTTTAGCCGAGTTTGCATTTTGCTGGAAAACACGAAATTTTCAAGCAACACGTGTGTGTTTTGCATTTGCGAAAATTAATTTTTAACCTCCCAAAACTTTCGTTTTTTTCACCCAAATACTTTCGATAAATGTTCGCCAAGCTATTACCTTCATGTTGATATTTTCGTGGGTGTGTAGGACGAAAATTGGCCACGGTAATTTAATTTGAAAGTTGGTGAATCGTGCTTTAAATGCTATTTTTTGCACGGCTTTGATTTCACTGCTATTTTTGATGAAGAAAATCATGCCTTGGGCTTCAAAAATGTACAACTAAAATTGCGAAAAGCATTTCAAATGCACCCAATTACTTTCGATACTTTTCGCCAAGGTATCAGCTTCTGTTGGTGTAATTTGAGTTCAAATGGACAAATTTTGACCAAGTTAGGGGAATTTTTTGTGTTTTTAAAGTTGGCTGATGAATAAATTTTTTCACGTCTTTTGTCTTGGGCTGCACTAAATACTCGCTTAAAATCAAAACAACACTGTTAAGAAATGTGAATATTTTATCGGATTCGCTGTTTTCTTAGCTACAGTTTGATATAATTTTTATTAGAGATTGAGTTTCAATTTTCCAGGATTGATTAAATTTTTGAAGGCAACTTTTTTTTTCAAACTTCAAACTGAAGTTATCAACTTCGGCTTTCAGGGGGCGGCAGGTGGGCGCTAGGCGGTCGATTGCCAGGGGGGAAGATCGACCTCCCACCCTTACATTCTTTAGAAATGTGCGTCGTAGTATGTATTGTAGGGTATGTTATGTAGGGTATGTATTGTAGGGTATTATTGTAGGGTATTATTGTAGGGTATGTATTGTAAGGTATTTATTGTAGGGTATGTATCGTAGGGTATGTATTGTAGGGTATGTATCGTAGGGTATGTATTGTAGGGTATGTATTGTAGGGTATGTATTGTAGGGTATGTATTGTAGGGTATGTATTGTAGGGTATGTATTGTAGGGTATGTATTGTAGGGTATGTATTGTAGGTATGTATTGTAGGGTATGTATTGTAGGGTATGTATTGTAGGGTATTATTGTAGGGTATGTATTGTAGGGTTTGTATTGTAGGGTATGTATTGTAGGGTATGTATGTAGGGTATGTATGTAGGGTATGTATTGTAGGGTATGTATTGTAGGGTATGTATTGTAGGTATGTATTGTAGGGTGTGTATTGTAGGGTATGTATTGTAGGGTATGTATTGTAGGGTATATTATTGTAGGGTATGTATTGTAGGTATGTATTGTAGGGTATGTATGTAGGGTATGTATTGTAGGGTATGTATGTAAGGTATGTATCGTAAGGTATGTATTGTAGGGTATGTATTGTAGGGTATGTATTGTAGGGTGTATTGTAGGGTATGTATTGTATGGTATGTATGTATGGTATGTATTGTATGGTATGTATTGTAGGGTATGTATTGTATGGTATGTATCGTAGGGTATGTATTGTAGGGTATGTATTGTAGGGTATGTATTGTAGGGTATGTATTGTAGGGTATGTATGTAGGGTATGTATGTAGGGCATGTATTGTAGGGTATGTATTGTAGGGTATGTATCGTAGGGTATGTATTGTAGGGTATGTATTGTAGGGTATGTATTGTAGGGTATGTATTGTAGGGTATGTATGTATGTATGTATGGGCATGAGCGGGAGCGAATGCAGCGCGCGAAGCGCGCCAACCAGATTAAGCTTTGTTTACTTGACGGGCTCCGGGGAGGGAGCGAAGCGACCGAACCCGGCTCATGTATGTATGTATGTATGTATGTATGTATGTATGTATGTATGTATGTATGTATGTAGGTATGTATGTATGTATGTATGTATGTATGTATGTATGGGCATGAGCGGGAGCGAATGCAGCGCGCGAAGCGCGCCAACCACATTAAACTTTTGTTGCTTGGGGGCTCCGGGAAGCGAGCAAGCGAGTGCCCCCGGCTAGTCTATATATAATAAAATGTGATCACACGTGACCCGCCGACTGTGAACAATGCCCATTGTCTTTTGAACAATCGACGTTCGAAGAAACAATGGGATCAAAGGAATTTCCTTGATATCATAAAGGCTTTTTTCTGGGGCTCAATAAGGGTGCAAATTGGTATCAAAATGATCGCTGCATTGTGCTGATCAAGTAAAGTATGTGGCTAATTTCTACTCCAAACGGTTTTCGAGTTATGGCCCATTTTGTGTTCCGACTTTCTAGAAAGTTCCCAGGACGGAGTTAATGAGATGCAAAATGAGCAGGGAGAAGCACGTGTTTTTTTAGTTGAACCGGCGGCAAGTTGCTCGGGTTTAAACTAGAATACCTGCCGGAAATCAATTGTAAAGACGTGTCAATTGTTGTCAAGACCTGTGGAGACAATTGGTGGACAATTATTTCAAGGTATTTCCTTTATTCAATTGTTTTTGGCTTTAAATAGCACGAGTTTTGTTTTGTTTACCTCACGTTTTTTGTGTTGAGCCAGGGCCTAACAAAAACACGAGGACAATTTTGATTTTCTTGGGTCGTTCTGGGCCGATTTTCTCCATTTAAACTTTCGATAACTGTTTATTTACACGAACTAAAGTTATCTGGTTGTTTTCTTTTTGTTTTCCTGATTTTCTAATGTTTTTGGACAGTTTTAGCCGAGATTGGGTTCTGCTGGAAAACACGAAATTTTCAGGCAACACGCGTGTATTTTGCATTCGCGAAAATTAATATTTAACCTGCCAAACTTTGTTTTTTTCACCCAAATACTTTCGATAAATGTTCGCCAAGCTAATAGCTTCAAGTTGATGTTTTCGTGGGGTGTGTAGGACAAAAATTGGCCACGCTAATTGAATTTGAAAGTTGGTGAATCGTGTTTAAATTGTATTTTTTGCACGGGTTTGATTTCACGGCTATTTTTGATCAAGAAAATCATGTCTTGAGCTCAAAAATACAACTAAATTTGCGAAAAGCATTTCAAATGCACCCAATTACTTTCGATACTTATTCGCCAAGGTATCAGCTTCATGTTGGTGTATTTTGAGTTAAAATGGACAAAGTTTGACCAAGTTAGGGGAATTTTGTGTTTTTAAAGTTGGCTGATGAATAAATTTTTTCACGGCTTTTGTCTTGGGTTGCACTAAATACTCGCTTAAAATTCAAAACAACACTGTTAAGAAATGTGAATATTTTTATCGGATTCGCTGTTTTCTTAGCTACAGTTTGATATAATTTTTATTAGAGATTGAGTTTAAATTTTCCAGGATTGATTAAATTTTTGAAGGCAACTTTTTTTTTCAAACTTCACACTGAAGTTATCAACTTTCGGAAGCGGCTTTCAGGGGGGCAGCGTGGGCGCGGGCGGTCGCATGGCAGGGGGGAGATTCGACCTCCCACCTTTCCGTTCTTTAGAAATGTTGCGTCGAAGTATGTATTGTAGGGTATGTATTGTGGGGTATGTATTGTAGGGAATGTATTGTAGGTATGTATGTAGGTATGTATTGTAGGGTATGTATTGTAGGGTATGTTATGTAGGGTATGTATTGTAGGGTATGTATGGTAGGGTATGTATTGTAGGGTATGTATGGTAGGGTATGTATTGTAGGGTATGTATCGTAGGGTATGTTATGTAGGGTATGTATTGTAGGTATGTATTCTAGGGTATGTATTGTAGGGTATGTTATGTAGGGTATGTAGGGTATTTAGTGTAGGTATGTATTGTAGGGTATTTGTGTAGGGTATTGTAAGGGTATGTATTGTAGGGTATGTATTGTAGGTATGTATTGTAAGGTATGTATTGTAAGGTATGTATTGTAGGGTATGTATGTAGGTATGTATTGGTATATTGTAGGTATGTTGTAGGGTATGTATTGTAGGTATGTTATGTAGGGTATGTATTGTAGGGTATCTATTGTAGGGTATGTATTGTAGGGTATGTATTGTAGGGTATGTATTGTAGGGCATGTATTGTAGGGTATCTATTGTAGGGTATGTATTGTAGGGTATGTATTGTAGGGTATGTATTGTAGGGTATGTATTGTAGGGTATGTATGTAGGGTATGTAATGTAGGGTATGTATTGTAGGGTATGTTATGTAGGGTATGTATTGTAGGGTATGTATTGTATGTTATGTATTGTAAGGTATGTATTTTAGGGTATTTATAGTAGGGTTGTATTGTAAGGTATGTATTGTAGGGTATGTATTGTAGGGTATGTATTGTAGGGTATGTAGTGTAGGGTATGTATTGTAGGGTTTGTATTGTAGTGTATGTATTGTAGGGTATGTATTGTAGGGTTTGTATTGTAGGGTATGTATTGTAGGGTTTGTATTGTAGGGTATGTATTGTAGGGTATGTATTGTAGGTTATGTATTGTAAGGTATGTATTTTAGGGTATTATAGTAGGGTTTGTATTGTAGGGTATGTATTGTAGGGTATGTATTGTAGGGTATGTTTGTAGGGTATGTATTGTAAGGTATTTATTGTAGGGTATGTATTGTAGGGTATGTATTGTAGGGTATGTATTGTAGGGTATGTATTGTAGGGTATGTATTGTAGGGTATGTATCGTAGGGTATGTAATGTAGGCTATGTATTGTAGGGTTTGTATTGTAGGATATGTATCGTAGGGTATGTATTGTAGGGTATGTTATGTATGGTATGTATTGTAGGGTATTTATTGTAGGGTATGTATTGTAGGGTATGTATTGTAGGGTATGTATTGTATGGTATGTAGTGTAGGGTATGCATTGTAGGGTATTTATTGTAGGGTATGTATTGTAGGGTATTTATTGTAGGGTATGTATTGTAGGGTATTTATTGTAAGGTATTTATTGTAGGGTATGTATTGTAGGGTATGTATTATAGGGTATGTTATGTAGGTTATGTGTTGTAGGGTA
>RQOL01000904.1:0-49304 GCA_013076295.1 Sanderia malayensis | reverse complement strand
GGCAATGGGTATAGAAATGATCGCTGCATTGTGCTGATGAAAGTAAAGCTTTCCGCTAGTTTCTACTCCCAGCGGTACGGGAGTTATTGCCCATTTTGCGTTCCGACTTTCTAGAAAGTTCCAAGGAAGGAGTTAATGAGATGCAAAACGAGCAGGGAGAAGCACGTGTTTTTTTTAGTTGAACAGGCGGCAAGTTGCTCGGGTTCAAACGTGAATACGTGCCGGAAATCAATTGTAAAGACGTGTCAATTGTTGTCAAGACCTGTGGAGACAATGTGTGGACAATTATTTCAAGGTATTTCCTTTTATTCAATTGTTTTTTGCTGAAAATAGCACGAGTTTTGTTTTGTTTCAACTCACGTTTTTCTTTCGGCTCGAGGGGCTAACCAAAACACGAAGACAATTTTGATTTTCTCGGGTCGTTCTGGGCCGATTTTCTCCATTTAAACTTTCGATAACTGTTTATTTACCCAAGAACTAAAGTTATATGGCTTTGTTTTTTTTTCTCTTTGTCGATTTTCCTCTGATTTTGGACAGTTTTGGCCGAGTTTGGGTTTTGCTGGAAAACACGAAATTTTCAAGCAACACGCGTGTGTTTTGCATTTGCGAAAATTATTTTTTAACCTGCCAGAACTTTGTTTTTTTTACCCAAATATTTTCGATAAATGTTCGCCAAACTATTAGCTTCATTTTGATAATTTCGTGGGTTCTGTAGGACGAAAATTCGCCACGTTAATTTAATTTGAAAGTTTTAGTGTTTTTAAAGTACGTTGATGAATTCATTTTTTCACTTTCAGAAGAAACGGCTTTTAGGGGGGCGGCAGGGTGGGCGCTGGGTGGTTGCTTGCCAGGGTGAAGTATGGTAGGGTGTGTATGGTAGGGTATGTATCGTAGGGTATGTATTGTAGGGTATGTATTGTAGGGTATGTTTTGTAGGGTATTTATTGTAGGGTATGTTATGTAGGGTATGTGTTGTAGGGTATGTATTGTAGGGTATGTATTGTAGGGTATGTATTGTAAGGTATTTATTGTAGGGTATGTATTGTAGGGTATTTATTGTAGGGTATTTATTGTAGGGTATGTATTGTAGGGTATGTATTGTAGGCTTTGTATTGTAGGGTATGTATTGTAGGGTATGTATGGTAGGGTATGTATCGTAGGTTATGTATTGTAGGTTATGTACAGCAGAGTATGTATTGTAGGGTTTCTATTGTAGGGTATGTATTGTAGGGTATGTTATGTAGGGTATGTATTGTAGGGTATGTTATGTAGGGTATGTGTTGTAGGGTATGTATTGTTGGGTATGAATTGTAGGGTATTTATTGTAGGGTATGTATTTTATGGTATGTATTATAAGGTATGTATTGTAGGGTATGTATCATAGGGTATGTATCGTAGAGTATGTATCGTAGGGTATGTATTGTAGGGTATTTATTGTAGGGTATGTATTGTAGGGTATGTATTGTAGGGTATGTATTGTAGGGTATGTATTGTAGGGTATGTATTGTAGGGTATGTATTGTAGGGTATGTATTGTAGGGTGTGTATGTAGGGTATGTATTGTAGGGTATGTATTGTAGGGTATGTATTGTAGGGTGTGTATGTAGGGTATGTATGTAGGGTATGTATTGTAGGGTATGTATTGTAGGGTTTGTATTGTAGGGTATGTATGTAGGGTATGTATTGTAGGGTATGTATTGTAGGGTATTTATTGTAGGGTATGTATTGTATGGTATGTATCGTAGGGTATGTATTGTAAGGTATGTATTGTAGGGTTTGTATTGTAGGGTATGTATTGTAGGGTATGTATCGTAGGGTATGTATTGTAGGGTATGTATTGTAGGGTATGTATGTAGGGTATGTATTGAAGGGTATGTATTGTAGGGTATTTATTGTAGGGTATGTATTGTAAGGTATGTATTGTAAGGTATGTATTGTAGGGTATGTATCGTAGGGTATTTATTGTAGGGTATGTATGTATGTATCGGCATGAGCGGTAGCGAATGCAGCGCGCGAAGCGCGCCAACCAGATTAAGCTTTGTCTACTTGACGGGCTCCGGGGAGGGAGCGAAGCGACCGAACCCGGCCCATGTATGTATGTATGTATGTATGTATGTATGTATGTATGTATGTATGTATGTATGTATGTATGTATGTATGTATGTATGTAGGTATGTAGGTATGTAGGTATGTATGTATGTAGGTATGTATGTATGTATGTATGTGGGTATGTATGTATGTATGTATGTATGTATGGGCATGAGCGGGAGCGAATGCAGCGCGCGAAGCGCGCCAACCACATTAAGCTTTTGTTGCTTCGGGGGCTCCGGGGAGGGAGCGTAGCGACCGGGCCCCCGGCTAGTCTATATATACTATTCTACGGTCACACGTGACCCCAACCCGCCAAACAATGCTCCATTGTCTCTTGAACAATCGACGTTCGAACAAACAATGGGATCAAAGGAACTTCGTTGTATCCATAAAGGCTTTTTTTTGGGCTGCAAATAAGGGTGCAAATCGGTATAGAAATGATCGCTGCATTGTGCTGATGACAGTGTACTATTTGGCTAATTTCTAACCCCAGCGGTTCGGGAGTTATGGCCCATTTTGTGTTCCGACTTTCTAGAAAGTTCCGAGGACGAAGTTAATGACATGCAAACCGAGCACGGAGAAGCAGGTGTTTTCGTAGTTAAACGGGCGGCAAGTTGCTTGGGTTTAAGCGTGAATACGTGCCGGAAATCAATTGTAAAGACGTGTCAATTGTTCTCAGGACCTGTGTAGACAATGTGTGGACAATCATCTCAAGGTATTTCCTTTATTTAATTGTTTTTGGCTGAAAATAGCACGAGTTTTGTTTCGTTTAACCTCACGTTTTTCTTTCGGCTCGAGGGCCTAACCAAAACACGAAGACAATTTTGATTTTCTTGGGTTGTTCTTGGCCGATTTTCTCCATTTAAACTTTCGATAACTATTTATTTACACGATAACTAAAGTTTTCTGGGGTTGTTTTTATTGTTTTGTCGATTTTCCTCTGTTTTTGGACAGTTTTGGCCGAGTTTGGATTTTGCTGAAAAACACAAAATTTTCAAGCAACACGCGTGTGTTTTGCATTCGCCAAAATTAAATTTTAACCTTCCAAAACTTTGTTTTTTCACCCAAATACTTTCGATAAATGTTCGCCAAGCTATTAGCTTCATCTTGGTGTAATTTGAGTTCAAATGGACAAATTTTTACCAAGTTAGGAGAATTTTTGTGTTTTTAAAGTTGGCTGATGAATACATTTTTTCACTTTCAGAAGAAACGGCTTTCAGGGGGGCGGCACCGTGGTCACATGCCAGGGGGTTGTATTGTAGGGTATGTAGTGTAGGGTATGTTATTGTAGGGTATGTATTGTAGGTATGTATGTAGGGTATGTATGTATTGTAGGGTATGTATTGTAGGGTATGTATGTAGGGTATGTATTGTAGGGTATGTATTGTAGGGTATGTATTGTAGGGTATGTATGTAGGTATGTATGTAGGGTATGTATGTAGGGTATGTATTGTAGGGTATGTAGGTAGTATGTATGTAGGGTATGTATGTAGGTATGTATGTAGGGTATGTATGTATGTATGTATGTAGGGTATGTATGTATGTATGTAGGGTATGTATGTAGGGTATGTATGTAGTATGTATGTATGTATGTATGTATGTAGGTATGTATGTATGTATGTAGGTATGTATGTAGGGTATGTATGTAGGGTATGTATGTATGTATGTAGTATGTATGTATATTATGTATAGTATTTATATATAGTATATAGGGTATGTATTGATGTATATATTTATGTATAGTATCTATAGTAAGTATGTATGTATTGTAATGTTATGTAATGCTTCTATTTCTAACTTTTGTATTTTTCAAAAAAGATTACTGCAAAACAGACACTGTCCTTCTTTATGAACAAATGATCTTCAATTAACAAAATGAACTCACCTCACTATAATAATGTTCACAAGGAATGACCGCAAACATTCACTTTATGTCTGGGCACCTGAAAAACAAGAAGAAATCATGTAATATAGTTCATAGCATGTTGGCTCATCTCAGTTCTTTTCATGTGGCCTGAAGTCTATAAATGTAAGTAATTTATTGTAACTGCAAATCATTAATTACCTCCACTTCATGTATTCACCCAGTCAAACAACGTACTTACCTTCTTACCTTTGGTCATCCTTCCATGGCCTACTCTTATTATTGGTATTTTTACCAACAGCAATATTTCTGAACATATAACAGCTCACGAAAAATCAATGTACTTCATTCTCCATGTGTCCGTGGTGGAATACCTATGTTTTTGCTGTTGTTGTGTTCAACAACCTCTGTCCAATACATCATCACCATCAAAATCCCCACAACGCCATGGTGAGAAATGATCTATTTCTAGATATCATGCATAATAAAGTCCACCAAATTATTTCTTATACTTAGAGATACGCACAGCAATTACAAACGACACTTCTCCCCATCATCAACAAACAACAACGTCGTTTTCTCTTCGGTGCCAAGTACATGCTGTTCCTGTTGTTGTTTTCAACTGCCTCACTGTCGAATGGATCATCATTAGAATAATAATAACAACAACGAGGCACGCCGCCGAATAGAGGCCACAAACTTTCAAATTGGCGCGAATTTAAAATAGCAATTGCGTCTTTACTTTCTTGCTATACCAAATGTAAAATTTGTTGTTAGAAATTGGCAGATAATTATAATTATATTACAATTTTTTGTATATATCGACAAAAGCATTGTTAGAAAGATTGTTTTATTTTATTGGTAAGTTGAATGTTGAAATTTACCTTTCCTAAACAATCCTTATTTACACCGACAGCGTCTTCTTTACAGCAACCGTTGTCTTTCATTGCATCGCAATGCACTGTCTTTTTAGCGTTTCTGTCATGTGGTTTTTTAGCGTTTCTGTCATCTGGCTTCTCCGTTAATGTCCAGCCACTTTTGTTATTATTAACAAAGTAAAGTAAAGTGAAGTTTTTTATAAAGTATGTATTTCACTCCTTCACTTCAGCATGACATTTTATTCTCATTTCTTCACTCAACTCAATCAACATAATAATATACAAGTTAAACATGTTAAACATTCCTTAGTATTAATGGCAACTTTCTCTTTACAAGATAATCAATTCATCCAAATCATCTTTCTTCTTTTGTAAAAACAGGATTTCCAAAAAAGTTGAATCCTCAAAATATTTGGTGAGTGTCACAACAATTGCTCTTATACGAAGCCTATTTTAATTAATGTTTAAATGCCTCACTCTGTAATGTACATTCATATACCAAATTTGAAGCTTAACTACTATATTTAAAGTAGTATTAACAATTGCAACAATTCTTATCAATAGAAAGCAAATTTACTGCACAATGCAAATAAAATCTAGCCTTTACAAACACATCAAATGTAGGTTTATAGATTTTTCTTTGCAAGAATGAAATGGATGATTAACTTTTCAAATCCATTCATTATCACAACTGTTTTCCTTTTAGTTGTTAAAGAACACAATAGAAAGAGTGATGTAGGTCATAAGATAAAGTGCTCCAATATTTTTATTGGAAACTTTCAATAACCAATAATTTAATTCAACAATCAAGAGTAATTCCAAACATTTCTTACAATTATGTTTTAAATTATTTATTTTATCTTGCAGCTCACCACAAAACAACAAACCCATCACAAACTTGCTCACAAAAATCACTCTTATTTCAAATTTTCACTTAAATTGGGTTGCATATAAAACACATTTTTTTCTTTTTTTATATTATCTCTTGCAAAATGCCAAGAAAAGCCAAAAAGGCATTACCGGCACCAGTCGTCGTAATCAAATGCGGGATGCAGCTCGCCGCGTCGTGAGAATAACCAACAGCCTCATCCTGCTGATTTGCCACCTGATAATATGGTACAGGAAGCAGTGAATGATCTTCACCAGTTGCAGCAAGAATACCCTCAGCAACCAGCCCCAGAATATCAACCACTCCCACTTCATTATCCACAAATGCAGGCATTATATGTGCCATGGCAACTACCTGCGATGCTTCCCCACTACGGACTTATAGCAGTTCCACAACCAATAAACAATGGCTTACAATATCCTGCAGCACTGGCCCCTCAACTTCAGGTACACAACTCAATAATTTCTGCTAATCTTTTCAAATCACATCAACCATATATTATACAGCTTTTTGTAATTAAAAACTATCAAAATTAAATCAGTTATTATATCAACCAAATTATCAATATTTTTCCATCCGCAGGTACCGCCGATGGTTATGCAGTTGCAACCACCCCTTCTGAATCGTAATCATGAAGGTCCAGCAGCAATACAAACGGCAGATGTGGAGATGCTTAATGTAAATCAAGCTCAAAATGACAATGAGGTAAAAATCTAACAACTACAGTCAGGCAACTCCATTCTCCATAACCCAAATCCTCATGCAATTTCCCTACTTGAGACATGTAATTATAAGTTCCCATTTTATTTTATCAATTTACATAGTCACACAGTAATGGCATTAACATTTCTAATAACTAATAACTAAAATAACTAATTCATTTAATTTTCATTATTAACAGATACGGCCAATGCAGATGCAACCCGAAACACATATTGAAAATGAAAATAATGAAATTGAAAGGCCAGCACAACCTGATGAAATCAACGTGGAACAACACATTCCAATTCCACATGATAATCAGGTAAAAAGACTACCATCACAATTGGCTTAAATACACCAGTCATTCTCCATAGACCATGTCAGGAAATTATTTTCTCTCTAAATAGACATATCTTCACAAGTTTCAGTTTTATGCATTTCAAAACACATGATTGAATTATATTAACTTAGATTGCATTGCATTTCAGGATCCACAAATATTGCCTGCTGCTATGGAATTGCAACCAACCTTGAAAATGAGAATGAAGAGAATCAAATAGCGGTACAACCACAAGAAGTTGAAATGCAAACGAAATCCCACCACAACACCAAGATGATGTCCCCCAACCCATCGAACATCAAGAAAGGGAAGTAAATCAACCTATTCTTGAAATTCCTCAATTCTCCCCAATGCCTCATCATCTTGGGAAAATGACCAGAACATGTATTCACTGTGAAGCGAAGTACTTCCGAGAGGAACTCAACTCAAAAAGCAATACAACAAATGTTGTATGGGAGGATTAATAACTCTCGATCCCATTCAACCACCCCCGGCAAATGTATGCATTTATACACTGGAACTACTGATGAATCTAAATATTTTCTCAAAAATTTCCGTAGATACAATTCACTAATGGCGATGGCATCCTGGACAGCTAACGTTGTAAGACACGCTAATGCAGGACCACCAGTCATCACCATACATGGAAACGCATACCATATGACAGGTAAATATAACGTCCCTCTCTTATAGCTCTTATATTATGCTACATTTTCATATAATAGCTTCACGTGATGAAACGGATGTTGACAGAACGCTCAAGTCCTTTCCCACCCAATCTACAATGGATTAGCTCTCTATATCCTTGCCTGATATTAAGAGTTGTCCAATCGAAAATCAAGGCGCTTTATGATGCTTTTACAACAAGGACTTGCTGCATTGAAAATTACAGTCGATATAACGAAGTACAATTTACAATGTTCATTTGAATTCAACAGGGGTAACTGAAACCGACAGGTCCCGAAAATATGCAGAATTATATATTATGGACACCCAACAAGCACTGCAAGAACGCCAGAACACAGCCAGAGAACAAAACTTGGACTTAGACATGGTGGCCTGCTGCAAAACGAATTGATGGCAGTAAATCGGTTTGCTCAACATTTTAAAACAATGGGAGAGTACTGGAAGAGCAAAGGCAGCAAGCCATTGCCAATGATCAGCCTATTCCCACATTCAAGATGATTATTACCGGTCGCCCAGAACAAGATCGAAGATATGATAATCCTACTGCCAGAGAAATTGCAGCAGTCTACACTACACGCAATGGCGGTGCTCCTAATCCCGAGGATAGAGAGCTTCAAATTCGAACAAGGCGTGGTAATCTTATGAAGATTAATGCCATAGATCCTGTTGCGGATCCTCTAACCTATCCATTGTTGTTCTTTCAGGGTGATCGTGGATACAGCGTGGACCTTCAACGTCTACCTACACGTGAAGGACAAGGCCAGCAAAATGCTAATCGTAACCACCGTACCAAACTTACAATCGCCGAATATTATTCGTACCGAATACAAGTCAGAAATCAACTGTCCACCATCCACAGGGCAACACTTCTCTTTCAACAATATTTGGTGGATGCATACACCAAAATAGAAGGAAACAAGCTCAACTGGATTTTGCACAATCAACGGCAATTACGTGCTGACAGTTATCGAGGCCTGATGGATCACCTGAACAGAAGGGCTGAAATCGAAAATCAAATGGCCAGGGCAAACAATCCCAACGAACCCCTTCACATTGATGTCGGTCGTGTTGTCATACTTCCCTCATCTTTTTCAGGCAGTCAACGAAATATGTACCAGAACTTTCAAGATGCAATGACCATCGTAAGAAAGTATGGCAAGCCTGACATCTTCCTAACCATGACGGCCAATCCCAAGTGGAAGGAGATTTCAGAAAACATTCTACCACACCAGAAGGCGAATGACCGGCCTGACATCGTCACACGAGTATTTCAACAGAAACTACAAGAACTACTGGAAGATGTCCTTCACAAGCACATTCTCGGACACACTATTGCACATGTATATGTCATCGAATTTCAGAAGAGAGGACTACCACACGCTCACATGATTCTGTTCCTCTCTGAGGCTGATAGACCACGAACACCTGAAGAGGTAACATCTATAGCAATAATCTATTATAGAGTAAAAGATAGATATTATACATTTATTATTGAGTATGAAATATTATCATCAGTTGTATTGCTTAGTAAAAACACAGTGCATTTTGATGTGTAGAACTTACATGTGATATTTTTCCTCCAAACCTACAGGTAGATCGACTCATATCAGCTGAAATTCCGGACCCACAGGATGCAAGATATCACAAGTTAGTACTGAAGCACATGACACATGGACCATGCGGTGATATAAACCCCGGATGTGTTTGCATGGAGAATAACAAATGCAAGAAACGATTTCCGAAAGATCGCACTGCCGAAACACAAGTCAATGCGAATGGTTATCCACTCTACAGACGACGCTGTCGTCACCCAGTCAATCTGGAAGATCGACTTCTAGATGATACATGGGTTGTGCCACATAATCGCCATCTTCTACTCAAGTATCAGTGTCACATTAATCTGGAAATATGTAGCACTGTGAAGTCCGTGAAATATATTTTCAAATATATTCATAAAGGACAAGATATGGCACACGTGGAAATTCTTCAAGGACAGCAGCAACAAGTACCTCAAGATATTGAGCACGATGAAGTACGCCAATACATCAACGCCCGGTATATTGGACCTCATGAAGCTGTTCATAGAATATTCCAATTTGCCATGCACGAGAAAAGTCACACTATCAAACGTCTGCATGTTCATCTACCTGATCAGCAGACCGTATACTTTCAGGATAATGGCGTGTCGAACAATTACAAAACATCAATGAAAAAACCACACTGACGTCTTGGTTTGAATTGAATGCACAAGACCCGGCTGCACGCCAATATCTCTATCACGAGATTCCTGAACACTATGTTTTCAACGAGCGCACCAAAACATGGAAAGCAAGACAGCGGAGAACACTGCCTGTCATAGGCAGAATATATCAAGTTCACCCACGACCATGTGAGCAAAGGTTCGCACTGAGACTATTGCTTCTCCATAAACGAGGTGCCACGTCGTTTGAAGATCTTCGCACGATAGAAGGAAACCTATGCAATTCCTTCAAAGACGCTGCTTTAGCTCTAGGTCTGTTGGAAGATGATGCTGAAATCATACGCTGTTTGGAGGAGGCAGTTATTTTCAACATGCCAGTACAACTGAGACAGTTGTTTGCAACATTACTCCTTTTTCAAACACCTTCTGATATCGCAGCACTCTTCAACATGTTCAAAGAAGCATTGAGTGAAGACTTTGTACGACGTGATCAAGTCAATCATCCGATATGGCCATAGCTTTTGAAGACCGACACATGTATCAATGTCTACATGACATTGACGAAAATTTGAAAGTACATGGTCAATCGATCACTAATTATGCTGACCTTCCTCAACTTCCAGCCGACTATGTCATTCCTGAACAAGGTACTAATGTGTTATTTTAACTATGTACTGTTTAGTAAGAATATATAATGTATCCTAAGATCGTGCAGACAAGGGCATTTACGTATTTTTGCACATTGATTCTCCTAGCTTTCTTTCCAATTTTATTGCAATATATTTCACTTATTATTACAGAGGAAGATGACATGGATGTTGGCAATGCCAGAGAGGAAGGAGAACGAATGCTGGCCGCATTGAACCCTGAACAGCGAGCCATATACACGGGAATCACTGATGCTATCAACGCGCAATCCGAACAGAACTGTCACTTTGTTGACGGGCCGGCTGGAACCGGGAAAACTTTCCTTTACAACACGTTGGTTCACAATCTGCAAGCCAATGGACATAAAGTTCAGTGCATGGCGTGGTCAGGAATTGCTGCAACACTGCTCATAAATGGTAGAACTTCACATTCTACCTTTCAAATTCCTATACCACTTCAAGCTGAATCAACGTGTAATGTCAAGAGACAGAGCAGGAGAGCACAGGTATTGCGCGAAACTACCCTATTCATATGGGATGAAGCTTCCATGATTCCCGCACTTGCATTACAAGCAGTCGACCGACTGCTTCGAGACATTACACATGTCGACAGACCATTTGGTGGCAAGTTCATGCTACTTGGTGGTGACTTCAGACAGGTTCTACCTGTCGTCACGAAAGCAGGAAGGGAAAGAATTGTAGCAGAGACTCTAAAATCACACCAGATCATTGATCTATGGACAAAGTTTCAGCAGCATCGTTTACACACCAACATGAGAGCCGTTCAAGATGATTCATACCGTGAATTCTCAGAATGGCTTCTCAGACTTGGCAACAAGCAAGAAGCACACGATGCACTGGACAACGTAATTCTGCCACAACAGATATGCACTTCGTCTAAAGAAGACATGCTGAACTTTATTTTTCCCAGGCCGAACACACCAGATTCACACCTAATGATGGATCCTGTAACAATGTCTGAACGCTGTTGTCTGACTCCAAAGAATGACTTATCACATCAAGTAAACGACTTAATTCTGGACAGACTTCAAACAGCCGAAAGAACTTATACAGCACAGACAGTGTTGTCACAGACGATCCAGATGAGGAAGAGGCCTACCCCATTGAATTTCTCAACCAACTCACTCCGAATGGAATGCCGTTGCACAGACTTAAACTCAAGGTAGGAAGAGTACAATATTTCATCCTATTAACATTAAATTATTATGTGCAAAGGTAGTGCACCATAAAAAAGCCGTCATTAATCACAATAATATTCATTGCATTAGGTTGGTGCAACGATCATTCTTCTGCGGAATCTCAATCCAAAGAAAGGTCTTTGCAACGGAACAAGACTCATAGTTCGGCATCTCCGACGTCACGTGATCACAGCAGAGATCATTACCAAGGAGCACAGAGGACAACGGGTCATGATTCCCAAGATCACAGTCTCCACTCAGGACACGGAAATGCCGTTCAAAATGAAACGCCGACAGTTTCCAGTCAGACTTGCATACTGCTTGACAATCAACAAGGCACAGGGGCAATCCCTGAGGTATGTTGGTTTGTACTTACCTGAGCCCGTGTTCACACATGGTCAGTTATATGTGGCCATGTCAAGAGCAACATCATTTAACGGGCTCAAAGTATTCCTCCAGAGGAAACACACAGGAAAACAAAGAACATTGTTTTCCAAGAAGTCCTGTAAAGGCTTCATCCTAGAGCGACCATCTGCACAGTTGCTCTACAGAGGGCTGCCTACCAAAACGCACATACACACATTCAAGGGTACGGGTATTGTGTGTCAACGCAGATCACGTCGCACATAAGTGTGATGTACAGGCGTTACTGGCACCTTTCTAGAATGCATTCATTCTAGATAACACTGATCTGCGGAGACCAACTGGACATTACACCCTCCACATGTCCAGGGGTGACTGCACCACACACAGCAGTCGGCACAGTCCTGAATCCTGCGTAGCGCCCGATTATTAAGAGTTATGCGTTGCCATTTTCTCCGATATTGCCTATGGGAAAGTGGATTTCCTTACTCTGTGAAAACTGCAAGTTGTCCCTTAAGGATAGTTACTTTTTGAAAACATCGCATTATCAATAACATCCCCCCCTCTCCTTTTAATACATGAAAACTTAGTCTAAAGCTATAGAGGCCCCTTTATGTTTACTGTTATATAGTTCCAAATTTCAATTGCAGTTTTCACCAACAAGGAAAACTCGAACAAAGGTTACTCCTTGACGCTGGTGTTCGAGCTTTTAACTAATGTAACCGGCAATCTTATTCTTTTTTTGCTATGTACAAACGTAATCCTCAAACAAACGACCGCGTTATTGAAGAATACATTCACGCCGTGGCAGAGATGTATGCTTGCTGAGAGTGAAGTGCTATTGAAGAATCCAATTGAGGTACTGTCATTTGGCTAAACACGTCGCTTAACCAATCAATTTTGCAACTGAACTACGGATTGTATGGATCAATTTTTATTGATATTGACAATTCACCAATTTAATAGTAGAGTTTATCATGACTGAACCCTTCGCATTCGTACTTCGCATACAATACAAATATCTATCCACGTCCTTTCAAAACATGTCTTTGTACTGTATTGTATATCTTTCAGATCTTCCGCATTAATAATAAGTTTTTAGAATAGCGATTTACGTTTTCAATAGTAGATAATCAGGAGATAGATCGTTAGAGTTTCAATATTCATATATTTGTGTATTTGTCCCATATAAATCTCCATTCATAATATCATAACAAATTTATTGACTTCGTTTTTAATTAGATGCATTTCTGCTAAGATCATTGAAACGAGGCGAGACTTCTGTCTCTCATTTCAAACGCCTTTGTACTGTCTATGTATGATTTTCATCTATGTTATGTCTCATCATCGCACTATTGTTGCCTGTCGGGTCTAATTTTTGTCTGCCAACAAATGGCATCCAGTTGGATTTTGTTGCTGAACTCAATGAAATTATACCTCATAAAGCCTTCCTGGCTTAAAGGAAACAACTACCTTGCTGTTCACCAAAGGTAAATAAGGTTCATTTTCATTTTGGACAATCAAACAATGGATATTTAGATATAAGCGAATTTGCATACTGAAATGAGAGAAAATAAAGCTCATGTATACCCTTATTGACTTAAAGGAGAAAACTAGGCTGCTATGAATCAAGGTCAACAATGTATATTTTCATTTCCATCCCTTTGAATTTGATATGTTGAATGGAAATTGCTTAGCTTAGCCATTTCTACTTTACTCACGGTTTACATATAGTTTGTTAGGCCAGAATTCTGGAAATTTTCCAATGTTTTTTCAGTACTTTGTTTTCAGAAGAAATGTGCATTGCTCTACCAACATCTTCCTGGGGCTTTTATTTCCGTAATATAGTTCCTAACCAATTTATTGACTTTGTGGCTGCCTTCTTTGTTTTACAAGCAAAGCTCATTGATATCCCCACATGAACCTGCTTTCAATTTCTGTTTATAAATGTTTAATTGTTGTATGTACATGAAGGAACCAGTGAAGTCAAGTTCAAGCCCTGGAAAAATCCACACTTTATTTACTTACCACCTTCCTCATTGCACATGCATTGCATATCTCTTTTGTCTACCACACTCATTAATGCTTTTCCTATTTTTGTACAGATTCATTTAGTCAAAGGCAATGGAAAATTCAATCTATGGTCAAAATGTTCTCTTCAAATTATTTCCCAATCAGGTATAATATTCAAGGTATGGGGCTCTCTGTTCCACATCAATAGATAAATCAATTAATGCACCCTAATTGAAAAGCAGACTGAATAAATAAAGGCTGAATACTATTTCTACATTGACTATCACTAAATGTTTTCTTAACAATCACTTACAGTATTCTAATCCTGTAGTACTTAATTCTTCCTCATTGTCACTTAATGATGTTCCTTATCAGGTAGATGTGTTGTTGTAAACTCAGTGTGCCAGGCACAGATGGCAATGATTTCACAACCATTACAACACAAGATTTTCAAATTTATTGGCAAGCATACATTGTATCAATCACTGATAGAATCCTCCATTACACTGGAGAAAACAAGCTAAGATGGCTCTTACCACACAAGCAAACATTATTAATGCATTTTAATAATCTATATGTGCATAAATATCTCTTTGTTATCTTACTTAATATTGAAAGTCTTGCATGATAAATTATGATGTATAGTGTATGGTATCTCCTCATTCATTCACTGTGGGACAGTGCCTGACAAAGTATTTCTGTTTTTTTAGTCGGCAACATTCTCATTGTATATATCACTGACACTTGCTTGCATTTATATTTTATGAAGCTTTTTCATATGTTCACCTCTTATCTCTTCACATAGCAAAACGATGAATTTGAATGTTTTCTTGCATCTGTACTAATTATGTCCACCAAATGCCAATTTAAAATTAAACAACTTTTAGAACTACAAAGTGGTCAAAGAGATCTCAAAATAACGAACTTAAACAATTAGGCCCTCAGCAGCTAGGTTCCTTATAAAAAGAAGCGTGTATTCTCATCGCAATTGTAATTTGTAATTCTATAGTTATCGCATAATTCCAAGTTTTCTTGCTCTTGAAAACTACAATCACAATACGATCAATGCAACACCACGTAATGTCCTGGAGCTAATACTATTATCATCAGATATTCACGGGAATTTCGGCGTCCTAGCAACAACAATAGCGGCGCGAAATTTAAAATTTGTCTTGCGTCATAGAGGACTTAGCGTGCGTAAAATTTTTTTCAACTCACCACGAGAAAAACAGCAATTTACGTAAGTACATGTATTTTTAATGTTGCTTTCACTTTCACATGAAAATACAGGCTATTTATAACTAAACAGCTTTAAAAAAGCTCAAAGTGCTATGTTTTATGTCACAATTGCCATTGCAGTGGATATTATCACAATAACAATTTTATCTTTAACAGGTTCACTTGAAATAGATAATTTTCGCGAATACTGCTGCCGTAAGTTCATGTATTCAGTTCTGCATTATCTGCCTGCCTTTAGTCTTTCCTCTTCATTGTAAGAAAGATAATTATTATTATTCATTATCTGCAGAAAATGAAAGTCTGTCATATTAATACATTAAAAGTATATATTATTGTAACATCAACAGAACTGTACAGGCAAATTCAAACAACTCATAGCCTATTAAGTCCCCTTACAATGACTGACAATATATTTATATATAGTGCAAAAATGGATACAGACCACGAAGTTCCCACGAATGATGAAACTGCAACAGTTGTGGATGAAGTTGTCGATGAAGTTGTCGATGAAGTTGCGGACACTGTGCAAAAGGATCATACAATGATTCACTGTGGCAAGGAAGTGGAGGTAACATTACAAAATACTTCCATCCCTATATTGATAAACTTAATAAATGTTGTGAACACCAACGTTATCCAACTGCCTTACAAGGGAACACAATTGTATCCTACCTTTTAACAATATCAAGTCACTCTTCTAAATTCATCATGCCCTATTTGTCGTAGCTTTTCAAATTCAAAGATATCTCTTCACTGAAAAGAGAGTGTGCAAATAAATTCATTGCAATCAAAAAAGAAACAAAATTCAATTTTGTGAGCCTCCAGGGAAGGCACCTCACTAAGAATGAATAGAGTAAGTTGCAATGCTAAATACCTATCTCATTCTTGCGTAAAACATGTTGCTCACTTTCAACTCTTTTTCAAACAATGTATTCTTTCCTACAGGACATGTGAGGAAATAAAAATTAAAATTCTTGATAAAAAAAGAATAAAAAAGGATAAAAAAGAAAATAAGAAAAGCAAACAAAAAAAGATCGCAGGCAACACCCGATGCATGTGGGCACATGTGCCCACAGAAGAAATCATATCTTTAGTTAGGGGAATTGACAAATGATTGTACCTGCTACTGTTTTAATGTTTCTCTTTTGTTGCTTTTCTTTTCATGTTTGTAAATTTTCTTAAATAGTTAAAATGTGTAGTTCACTAGAAATTATTAAATAATAATTTATAATAATATTAATAATAAGAAAATGATAACAGACTCTCACCTTTGAAAAACCATGCACTTTGCCAAAAATATTTATCACCAAAAATACCTTTAAACTCTTCTTACACGCGATTTGACACAGCCCTACAAATTTGCAGGAAATGTATCTCAAAAACACGTCTTTATAAATGAACTGGCCTTTCGGATGCGTAGATGGCCTTTCGGATGCGTAATGATCTCCTATAATTCAATACATACCTGAAGAACAGTCAAAAATTGCCTCCATTGAAATCGCACCACACAAATCCCATATGAACAGAGTAGCACAGACAGTACCCAAAATGGACGAATAGAACATGTAATAGAACCTAAAAGAACAGAATCTTATATCATTTTCCAGTACAGACAATGTATCTTATCTCTAACATCCGTTTTTCTTAAATGTGGCCTATTCTCAAGGGATTTCGTCAAATACTATATTTCCTAAACTCTTATACGCTACCAAAATGAATGAAAGCCTTGACAAAAATGCTACAGATTTTTTTTAAAGATGTATCTTGAAAGATCGCAATGATATAATACGATCTGGAAAAACTTACTTACCATCGCCAGTGACCCAGTCAGAGAAAGAAAAGATGAAAGGAAGGACGCACTGGCAGCATGTTCTTTGTTCACTTGAGTTCTCTTGGGTCACGTTCATTATTAGCCAATCCACTTCAATCAGATCATTACGTTAAGACGAGGCTGCATAACAACATGATTTTTTGTATGATTTTGATTTATCTTATTTTTTGTCAACGTAGCAATTTTTCACGCTGGTGGTTGTGCTGTCCCAATAATCGTTTGCCAAATCTTGGATCGCAACGGAACTTGATGCTGAAATAAGAGAAAGTAAACCTGACAGAAACATTCATTTTTCCCCAGCTCAGGGGTAAGTAGAGTTTATTTTTAGTTTCACCCCATTCAAGTTCCCATATAATTGCTTAGGCCAATTGTATTTCACTCATTGTTAACATACCTATAGTTTTCTTGACGCCAAAATTGACAACTCCGCTTATATTTCATGGCTTTTTATATTTAATGTTTTGGGAAAGAATGTTTAATGCTGTACCCACATGTTCCAGTGGCTTTAATTTGGTTATAATATTTTTGTTCACGATTCTCTTCAATTTGTGGCTGCCTTCCTTGCCAAGCCTAATACTCCTATGAAACTCCTTTCACCATGCAATTCCCATCCCATTGATGATGATTATGAAGTACTTTTGCATTGGTTATCCACGGTGTCTGGTCCGATGCTTATCCTTATGTTCTATATGATTGAAACTAATGCAAAACCAATCCCAGCCGTGGAAATCTTTGTATACTTGATTTAATTTAATAAAGCTTTTTCGTGGCAATTGCATTACATGATCTGTTTTGTCTGTAATGTCATACTGTAATGTCATGTCATACTGATCAATATTCATTTCTTTATTTCTTTTCATATTGACATTCATTAAATCAACATCAAAGGAAAATTAAACTCCACAGATTCTCCACATCCAAATCCAATAATTTTTTACCCTTGATAGTAATATACCAACATGTTAAGTGGAATATAGTGTGTCTCTTTCACTTTGTAGATCTACTCATTTACATCAATACACAAATGCAAGTATTGGAGGCTTCATACCTAATGCTTTATCAAAAATCAATGCATCAGTGTCATCTCATCATGGAAACAACACTATACCTCTGTAAGTGAACATTAATTTAAATTCTGGATGCTCATCACAGATCATCCTTTACTGTTTATATTAGCTTCACAAAGGACCACAACCAAGTGTCAATGCATGCACTCAACTAATAGCAGACTAATTGTTGTTGTCCCTACAACATAACAAACTTTGATGTTTCATCTTATCTACTGTACCATCAGCACGAGGCTTAACTGATGAAAACGAGGATTTTCAAATGAAAACGAGGCTGATCACTAAAACTAATTTCCATGAATGTTAAACACTACAATCGTGACAATACATAGACATGGGAGCGAGGGAAAACCAAACCACTGTGCGTGGGATGGGAAAGGGCATGAGCGTTAGCGAATGCAGCGCACGAAGTGCGCCAACCACATTAAACTTTTGTTGCTTGGGGTTGAGCTTATGCGAGCGCCCCCGGCTAGTCTCTATTATATAATCTACGTCGACACGTGACCGGGAGCCGCTGAACAATGGGCCATTGTTTGGTGAACAATCGACGTTCGACCGAACAATGGGATCAAAGGAGCGGCCGTTGCCACTCAAAGGCTTTTTTTCTGGGGGTCAATAAGGGTGCAAATTGGTACGGAAATGATCGCTGCATTGTGCTGATGAGACTAAAGCTTTCCACTAATTTCTAACCCCAGCGGTTCGAGAGTTATGGCCAATTTTGTGTTCCGACCTTCTAGAAAGTTCCCAGGACGGAGTTAATGAGATGCAAAACGAGCAGAGAGAAGCACGTGTTTTTTCGGTTGAACGGGCGGCAAGTTGCTCGGGTTTAAACGTGAATACGTGCCGGAAATCAATGTAAAGACCTGTCAATTGTTGTCAAGACCTGTGGAGACAATTGGTGAACAATTATTTCAAGGTATTTCCTTTATTCAATTGTTTTTGGCTTTAAATAGCACGAGTTTTGTTTTGTTTCACCTCACGTTTTTCTTTCGGCTCGAGGGCCTAACCAAAACACGAAGACAATTTTGATTTTCTCGGGTCGTTCTGGGCCGATTTTCTCCATTTAAACTTTCGATAACTGTTTATTTACCCAAGAACTAAAGTTATATGGCTTTGTTTTTTTTCTTTTGTCGATTTTCCTCTGATTTTGGACAGTTTTGGCCGAGTTTGGGTTTTGCTGGAAAACACGAAATTTTCAAGCAACACGCGTGTGTTTTGCATTTGCGAAAATTATTTTTTAACCTGCCAAAACTTTGTTTTTTTCACCCAAATACTTTCGATAAATGTTCCCAAAGCTGTTAGCTTCATTTTGATATTTTCGTGGGCTCTGTAGGACAAAAATTGGCCACGTTAATTTAATTTGAAAGTTTTAGTGTTTTTAAAGTACGTTGATGAATTCATTTTTAAACGGCTTTTAGGGGGGCCGCAGGGTGGGCGCTAGGTGGTCGCTTGCCAGGGGAAGTATCGTAGGGTATGTATTGTAGGGTATGTATTTTAGGGTATTTATTGTAGGGTATGTATTGTATGGTATGTATTGTAGGGTATTTATTGTAGGGTATGTTATGTAGGGTATGTATTGTAGGGTATGTATTGTAAGGTATTTATTGTAGGGTATTTATTGTAGGGTATTTATTGTAGGGTATGTATTGTAGAGTATTTATTGTAGGGTATTTATTGTAGGGTATGTATTGTAGGGTATGTATTGTAGGGTATGTATTGTAGGGTATGCATTGTAGGGTATGTATAGTAGGGCATGTATTGTAGGGTATGTATTGTAGGTTATGTAGTGTAGGGTATGTATTGTAGGGTATGTATTGTAGGGTATGTATTGTAGGGTATGTATGTATGTATGTAGGTATGTATGTATGTATGTATGGGCATGAGCGGTAGCGAATGCAGCGCGTGAAGCGCGCCAACCAGATTAAGCTTTGTTTACTTCACGGGCTCCGGGGAGGGAGCGAAGCGACCGAGCCCGGCTCATGTATGTATGTATGTATGTAGGGTATGTATGTATGTATGTATGTATGTATGTATGTATGTATGTATGTATGTAGGGTATGTATGTAAGGTATGTATATTATGTATAGTATTTATATATACTATATAGGGTGTGTATTGACGTATATATTTATGTATAGTATCTATAGTAAGTATGTTAATGTTAATATGTAATGCTTCTAATTTCTAACTTTTGTAATTCTTCAAAAAAGATCAATGCAAAACAGACACTGTCCTTCTTTTTCAACAAATTATCTTCAATTAACAATCTTAAAATGAACTCACCTGGCTATAATAATGTTCACAAGGAATGACCACAAACAACAACCATTCACTTCATGTTTGGGCACCTGAAATATGGCATATTGCTAGCCTCGGGGGCTATCAAGAAGTCATCATATAATACACTGTATAGCATGTCAGCTCATCTCAGTTCTTTTCATCTGGCTTTAAGTCTATAAATGTAAGTAATTTATTTTAACTCCAAATCATTAATTACCCGCACCCCATGAATTCATCATGCCAAAAAAATTAGTATGATGACCTTCTTACCTTTGCTCAACCTTCCATGGCCTACTGTCATTATTGGCTTTCCTGTCTAAAGGCATCTTTTGCAGCATATAACAACCCTGACACAAAATCAAGGTTGTTAAATATAATTAAATAAATTCATGTAATTTGTTGTTGTGTTTAACTGCCCATGTTAAATCCATCACCATCATATTGATAACAGCTATAATAATCAGCTCGAAATATTCATTTGTAGTTATTATGTATAAAGTTCGCTAATTCATTCATTTTTTATACGCACAAGTTCTCTTCCATAACTCTGCTGATGAAATCAAGCAAAGCAACAACAACAAGAATCATAAGCGAGCAACAACGAGGCAATGCGCCGAATAGAGGCCACAATGCTTTCAAATTGGCGCGAATTCAAAATAGCAATTGCGTCTTCACTTTATTCCTATAGCAAATGTAAAATTTTTTGTCCAACGTCTAACGTTTGAAAAAATTGCCAGAAAAAATAAATATATTAAATATTGTCAAAAAGATAACTCGACAACGTTTTACTTCGTTATTGGTAAGTTGAATGTCAAAATTTATCTTTCCTAAACACTCCTTATATACACTGACCAACGTCTTTTTTAAAGCAACTTTTACTTTCATTACATCGCAATTCATTGCCTTTTTTAGCATTGCTTATATATCCTGCTGCATTACAAAACTGGTTTCTTAGCTGATATCTAGCCAGTTTTCTTATTGAAAAAGTAAAGTAAAGTAAAGTTTTTTTATAAAGTAAATATTCAATTATTTCTATTTTTTTATAAAGTAAGTATTCAAGATAATCAATTCATCCAAAACATCTTTCTTCTTTTGCAAAAACAGGGTTTCAAAAAAAGTTGATTCCCCTGAATATTTCGTGAGTGTGACAACAATTTTTCCAATACAAAGCCTATTTAAATTATATTTAAATGCCTCACCCTGTCATTCACATTCATATCCCAAATCTGAAGCATAGCTACTGTATTTAAAGTGGTAATAACAATTGCAACAATTTCTGATCAATAGAAAGCAAACTTACTGCACAATGCAAATAAAATCTAGCCTGTACAAACACATCAAATATAGGATTATGCATTTTTCTTTCTCAACATGAAATAGATGATTAACCTTTCCACTTAATATTTTATCACCACTGTCTTTTATTTAGTTGCTAAAGAACACAATAGAAAGAGTGATGTAGGTGACAAGATAAAGTGCTGCAATATTTTTACTTGCAAACTTTAAAATAACCAATAATTTCATTCAACAATCAAGAGTAATTCCAAACATTTCTTTCAATTATGTTTTAAATTATTTATTTTATCTTGCAGTTCACCACAAAACAACATTAACCCATCCAGTTGCTCACAAAAATCCCTCTTCTTTCAAGTTTTAACATTTTCACTTAAATTGGGTTGCATATAAAACACATTTTTTTCTTTTTTTTATACCACCACTTGCAAAATGCCAAAAAAAGCCAGAAAAAACATCACCGGCATTAGGCGCTGCGATAAATTACGGAAAGCAAATCGCCGAAGTCGTGCAAATAACCAACAGCCTCATCCTGCTGATTTACCACCCGATAATACGGTACAGGGAGCAGTGAATGATCTTCACCAGTTGCAGCAAGAATACCCTCAGCAACCAGCCCCAGAATATCAACCACTCCCAGTTCATCATCCACAGATGCAGGCATTGTATGTGCCATGGCAACTACCTGCGATGCTTCCCCACTACGGACTTATAGCAGTTCCACAACCAATAAACAATGGCTTACAATATCCTGCAGCACTGGCCCCTCAACTTCAGGTACACAACTCAATAATTTGTGCTAATCTTTTCAAAATAAAAGAACTACATATTATAAAACTATTCAAAATTAACAACAATCAAAACCAAACCAGTTATTATACCAACCAAATTATCAATATTTTTCCATCTGCAGGTACCGCCGATGGTTATGCAGTTGCAACCACCCCTTCTGAATCGTAATCATGAAGGTCAAGCAGCAATACAAACGGCAGATGTGGAGATGCTTAATGTAAATCAAGCTCAAATACAGAATGAGGTAAATTAAAATTATTAACACAAACTAACTACAGTTAGGCAACTCCATTTTCCATAACCCAAGTCCCTCATGCAATTTCCCTACTTGAGACATGTTTATAACTTTCCATGTATATTTATATCAATTTACATAATCACACAGTAATGGCATTAAAATTTCTAATAACTAATAATCAAAATAACTAATTTCATTTAATTTTCATTATCAACAGATACGGCCAATGCAGATGCAACCCGAAACACATATTGAAAATGAATATAATGAAATTGAAAGGCCGGCACAACCTGATGAAATCAACGTGGAACAACACATTCCCATTCCACATGATAATCAGGTAAAACAGACTACCATCACAATTGGCTTAGAATACACCCGTCATTCTCTATAGCACCATGTCAGGAAATTATTTTGCTCTCTAAATAGACATATCTTCACAAGTTTCAGTTTTATGCATTTCAAAACACATGACTGAATTATATTAACTAAGATTACATTGAATTTCAGGATCCACAAGTATTGCCTGCTGCTATGCAATTGCAAGCCAACGTTCAAAATGACAATGAAGAGAATGAAATAGCGGTACAACCACAAGAAGTTGAAATGCAAGACGAAATCCCACCACAACACCAAGATGATGTCCCTCAACCCATCGAACAACAAGCAAGGGAAGTAAATCAACCTATTGTTGAAATTCCTCAATTCTCCCCAATGCCTCATCATCTTGGGAAAATGACGAGGACATGTATTCACTGTGAAGCAAAATACTTCCGAGAGGAACTCAACTCAAGAAGGCAATACAACAAATGTTGCTTGGGAGGATTAATAACTCTCGATCCCATTCAACCACCCCCGGCAAATGTGATGCATTTATACACTGGAACTACTGATGAATCTAAATATTTTCTCAAAAATTTCCGTAGATACAATTCACTAATGGCGATGGCATCCTGGACAGCTAATGTTGTAAGACACGCTAATGCAGGACCACCAGTCATCACCATACATGGAAGTGCATACCATATGACAGGTAAATATAATGTCCGTCTCTTATCTCTTATATTATCCTACATTTTCATATAATAGCTTCACATGATGAAACGGATGTTGACAGAACACTCAATTCTTTTCCGACCCAACATTCAATGGATAAGCTCTCTATGCTTGCCTGAATATGAAGAGTTGTCCAATCGAAAATCAAGGCGCTTTATGATGCTTTCATAACAAAGCATTTGCTGCATTGAAAATTACAGTTGATATAACGAAGTACAATTTGTAATGTTTCCTTGCATTCAACAGGGGTAACTGAAACTGACAGGTCCAGAAAATATGCAGAATTATATATTATGGACACCCAACAGGCACTGCAAGAACGTCAGAACACAGCCAGAGAACAAAACTTGGACTTAGACATGGTGGCGCTGCTGCAAAACGAATTAATGGCAGTAAATCGGTTTGCTCAACATTTTAAAACAATGGGAGAAGTACTGGAAGAGCAAAGGCAGCAAGCCATTGCCAATGACCAGCCTATTCCCACGTTCAAGATGATTATTACCGGTCGCCCAGAACAAGATCGAAGATATGACAATCCTACTGCCAGAGAAATTGCAGCAGTCTACACTACACGCAATGGCGGTGCTCCTAATCCCGAGAATAGAGAGCTTCAAGTTCGAACAAGGCGTGGTAATCTTATGAAGATTAATGCCTTAGCTCCTGTTGCGGATCCTCTAACCTATCCATTGTTGTTCTTTCAGGGTGATCGTGGATACAGCTTGGACCTTCAACGTCTACCTACACGTGAAGGACAAGGCCAGCAAAATGCTAATCGTAACCACCGTATTAGACTCACAATCGCCGAATATTATTCGTACCGAATACAAGTCAGAAATCAACTGTCTACCATCCACAGGGCAACACTTCTCTTTCAACAATATTTAGTGGACGCATACACCAAAATAGAAGGAAACAAGCTCAACTGGATTTTGCACAATCAACGGCAATTACGTGCTGACAGTTATCGAGGCCTAATGGATCACCTGAACAGAAGGGCTGAAATCGAAAATCAAATGGCCAGGGCAAACAATCCCAACGAACCCCTTCATATTGATGTCGGTCGTGTTGTGATACTTCCCTCATCTTTTTCAGGCAGTCAGCGAAATATGTACCAGAACTTTCAAGATGCAATGACCATCGTAAGAAAGTATGGCAAGCCTGACATCTTCCTAACCATGACGGCCAATCCCAGATGGAAGGAGATTTCAGAGAACATTCTACCACACCAGAAGGCAAATGACCGGCCTGACATCGTCACACGAGTATTTCAACTCAAACTACAAGAACTACTGGAAGATATCCTTCACAAGCACATTCTGGGACACACTATTGCACATGTATATGTCATCGAATTTCAGAAGAGAGGACTACCACACGCTCACATGATTCTGTTCCTGTCTGAGGCTGATAGACCGCGAACACCCGAAGAGGTAACATCTACAACAATAATTTATATATAGAGTACGATATATAATCATCAGTTGTATTGCTTAGTAAAAACACAATGCATTTTGATGTGTAGAACTTACATGTGATATTTTTCCTCGAAACCTACAGGTAGATCGACTCATATCAGCTGAAATTCCGGACCCACAGGATGCAAGATATCACAAGTTAGTACTGAAGCACATGACACATGGACCATGCGGTGATATAAACCCCGGATGTGTTTGCATGGAGAATAACAAATGCAAGAAACGATTTCCGAAAGATCGCACTGCCGAAACAAAAGTCAATGCGAATGGTTATCCCCTCTACAGACGACGCTGTCGTCACCCAGTCAATCTGCAAGATCGACTTCTAGATGATACATGGGTTGTGCCACATAATCGCCATCTTCTACTCAAGTATCAGTGTCACATTAATCTCGAAATATGTAGCACTGTGAAGTCCGTGAAATATATTTTCAAATATATTCATAAAGGACAAGACATGGCACACGTGGAAATTCTCGAAGGACAGCAGCAACAAGTACCTCAAGATATTGAGCACGATGAAGTACGCCAATACATCAACGCTCGGTATATTGGACCTCATGAAGCTGTTCACAGAATATTCCAATTTTCAATGCACGAAAAAAGTCACACTATCAAACGTCTGCATGTTCATTTACCTGATCAGCAGACCGTATACTTTCAGGATAATGGAAGGGTCGAACAATTACAAAACATCAATGAAAAAACCACATTGACGTCTTGGTTTGAATTGAATGCACAAGACCCGGCTGCACGCCAATATCTCTATCACGAGATTCCTGAACACTATGTTTTTAACGAGCGCACCAAAACATGGAAAGCAAGACAGCGGAGAACAATGCCTGTTATAGGCAGAATATATCAAGTTCACCCACGACCATGTGAGCAAAGATTCGCACTAAGACTATTGCTTCTCCATAAACGAGGTGCCACGTCCTTTGAAGATCTTCGTACGATAGAAGGAAACCTATGCAATTCCTTCAAAGACGCTGCTTTAGCTCTAGGTCTGTTGGAAGATGATGCTGAAATCATACGCTGTTTGGAGGAGGCAGTTATTTTTAACATGCCAATACAACTGAGACAGTTGTTTGCAACATTACTCCTTTTTCAAACACCTTCTGACATCGCAGCACTCTTCAACATGTTCAAAGAAGCATTAAGTGAAGACTTTGTACGACGTGATCAACTCAATCATCCAGATATGGCCATAGCTTTTGAAGACCGACACATGTATCAATGTCTGCATGACATTGACGAAAATTTGAAAGTACATGGTCAATCGATCACTAATTATGCTGACCTTCCTCAACTTCCAGCCGACTATGTCATTCCTGAACGAGGTACTAATGTGTTATTTTCAAACATGTACTGTATTATTAAGAATATAATAATGTATCCTAAGATCGTGCAGACAAGAGCATTTACATATTTTTGCACGATAATTCTCCTAGCTTTCTTTCCAATTTTATTGCAATATATTTCACTCATTATTACAGAGGAAGATGACATGGATGTTGGCAATGCCAGAGAGGAAGGAGAACGAATGCTGGCCGCATTGAACCCTGAACAACGAGCCATATACACGGGAATCACTGATGCTATCAACGCGCAATCCGAACAGAACTGTCACTTTGTTGACGGACCGGCTGGAACCGGGAAAACTTTCCTTTACAACACGTTGGTTCACAATCTCCAAGCCAATGGACATAAAGTTCAGTGCATGGCGTGGTCAGGAATTGCTGCAACACTGCTCATAAATGGTAGAACTTCACATTCTACCTTTCAAATTCCTATACCACTTCAAGCTGAATCAACGTGTAATGTCAAGAGACAGAGCAGGAGAGCACAGGTATTGCGCGAAACTACCTATTCATATGGGATGAAGCTTCCATGATTCCCGCACTTGCATTACAAGCAGTCGACCGACTGCTTCGAGACATTACGCATGTCGACAGACCATTTGGTGGCAAGTTCATGCTACTTGGCGGTGACTTCAGACAGGTTCTACCTGTCGTCACGAAAGCAGGAAGGGAAAGGATTGTAGCAGAGACTCTAAAATCACACCAGATCATTGATCTATGGACAAAGTTTCAGCAGCATCGTTTACACACCAACATGAGAGCCGTTCAAGATGATTCATACCGTGAATTCTCAGAATGGCTTCTCAGACTTGGCAACAAGCAAGAAGCACACGATGCACTGGACAACGTCATTCTGCCACAACAGATATGCACTTCGTCTAAAGAAGACATGCTGAACTTCATTTTTCCCAGGCCGAACACACCAGATTCACACCTAATGATGGATCCTGTAACAATGTCTGAACGCTGTTGTCTGACTCCGAAGAATGACTTATCACATCAAGTGAACGACTTAATTCTGGACAGACTTCAAACACCCGAAAGAACTTATTACAGCACAGACAGTGTTGTCACAGACGATCCAGATGAGGAAGAGGCCTACCCCATTGAATTTCTCAACCAACTCACTCCGAATGGAATGCCGTTGCACAGACTTAAACTCAAGGTAGGAAGAGTACAATCTTTCATCCTATTAACATTAAATTATTATGTGCAAAGGTAGTGCACCACAAAAAAAGCCATCATTAATCACAATAATATTCATTGCCTTAGGTTGGTGCAACGATCATTCTTCTGCGGAATCTCAATCCAAAGAAAGGTCTTTGCAACGGAACAAGACTCATAGTTCGGCATCTCCGACGTCACGTTATCACAGCAGAGATCATTACCAAGGAGCACAGAGGACAACGGGTCATGATTCCCAAGATCACAGTCTCCACTCAGGACACGGAAATGCCGTTCAAAATGAAACGACGATAGTTTCCAGTCAGACTTGCATACTGCTTGACAATCAACAAGGCACAGGGGCAATCCCTGAGGTATGTTGGTTTGTACTTACCTGAGCCCGTGTTCACACATGGTCAGTTATATGTGGCCATGTCAAGAGCAACATCATTTAACGGGCTCAAAGTATTTCTCCCAGAGGAAACACACAGGAAAACAAAGAACATTGTTTTCCAAGAAGTCCTGTAAAGGCTTCATCCTAGAGCGACCATCTGCACAGTTGCTCTACAGAGGGCTGCCTACCAAAACGCACATACACACATTCAAGGGTACGGGTATTGTGTGTCAACGCAGATCACGTCGCACATTAGTGTGATGTACAGCCGTTACCGGCACCTTCTAGAATGCATTCATTCTAGATAACACTGATCTGCGGAGACCAACTGGACATTACACCCTCCACATGTCCAGGGGTGACTGCACCACACACAGCAGTCGGCACAGTCCTGAATCCTGCGTAGCGCCCGATTATTAAGAGTTATGCGTTGCCATTTTCTCCGATATTGCCTATGGGAAAGTGGATTTCCTTACTCTGTGAAAACTGCAAGTTGTCCCTTAAGGATAGTTACTTTTTGCAAAACATCGCACTATCAATAACTCCCCCCCTCTCCTTTTAATACATGAAAACTTGATCTATAATCTATAGAGGCCCCTTTAGTGTTTACTGTTATATACTTCCAAATTTCAAATGCAGTTTTCACCAACAAGGAAAACTCGAACAAAGGTTACTCCTTGACGCTGGTGTTCGAGCTTTTAACTAATGTAACCGGCAATCTTATTCTTTTTTTTGCTATGTACAAACGTAATCCTCAAACAACGCCGTTATTGAAAGAATACATTCACGCCGTGGCACAGATGTATGCTTGCTGAGAGTGAAGTGCTATTGAAGAATCCAATTGAGGTACTGTCATTTTGGCTAAACACGTCGCTTAACCAATCAATTTTGCAACCTCAACTACGGATTGTATGGATCAATTTTTATTGATATTGACAATTCACCAATTTCAATAGTAGAGTTTATCATGACTGAACCCTTCGCATTTGTACTTCGCATACAATACAAATATCTATCCACGTCCTTTCAAAACATATCTTTGTACTGTATTGTATATCTTTCAGATCTTCCGCATTAATAATAAGGTTTTTAAATTTAGCGATTTACGTATTCAATAGTAGATAATCAGGAGATAGATCGTTAGAGTTTCAATATTCATATATTTGTGTATTTGTCCCATATAAATCTCCATTCAATAATATCATAACAAAATTTATTGACTTCGTTTTTAATTAGATGCATTTCTGCTAAGATCATTGAACGAGGCGAGACTTCTGTCTCTCATTTCAAACGCCGTTGTGCTGTCTATGTATGATTTTCATCTATGTTATGTCCCATCATCGTACTATTGTTGCCTGTCGGGTCTAAGTTTTTGTCTGCCAACAAATGGCATCCAGTTGGATTTTGTTGCTAACTCAATGAAATTATACCTCATAAAGCCTTCCTGGCTTAAAGGAAACAACTACCTTGCTGTTCACCAAAGGTAAATAAGGTTCATTTCATTTTGACAATCAAACAATGGATATTTCGATTTATAAGCCAATTTGATACTGAAATGAGAGAAAATAAAGCTCATGTATACCCTTATTGACTTAAAGGAGAAAACTAGGCTGCTATGAATCAGAGGTCAACAATGTATATTTTCATTTCATCCCTTTGAATTTGATATGTTGAATGGAAATTACTTAGCTTAGGCCATTTCTACTTTACTCACGGTTTACATATAGTTTGTTAGGCCAGAATTCTGGAAATTTCCAATTTTTTCATTACTTTGTTTTCAGAAGAAATGTGCATTGCTCTACCAACATCTTCCTGGGGCTTTTATTTCCGTGAATATAGTTCCTAACAATTTATTGACTTTGTGGCTGCCTTCTTTGTTTTACAAGCAAAGCTCATTGATATCCCCACATGAACCTGCTTTCAACTTTCTGTTTATTGAAGATGTTTAATTGTTGTGATGTACATGAAGGAAACCAGTGAAAGTCAAGTTCAAACCCTGGGAAAAATTCACACTTTATTTCTTACCACCTTCATCATTGCACATGCATTGCATATCTCTTTCGTCTACCACACTCATTAATTTTCTATTTTTTGTACAGATTCATTTAGTTAAAGGCAATGGAAAATTCAATCTATGGTTCAAAATGTTCTCTTCAAATTATTTCCCAAGTCAGGTATAATATTCAAGGTATGGGGCTCTCTGTTCCAGATCAATAGATAAATCAATTAATGCACCCTAATTGAAAAGCAGACTGAGTAAATAAAGGCTGAATACTATTTCTACATGACTATCACTAAATGTTTTCTTATTGAATCACTTACAGTATTCTAATCCTGTAGGTACTTAATTCTTCCTCATTGTCACTTAATGATGTTCCTTATCAGGAGATGTGTTGTTGTAAACTCAGTGTGCCAGGCACAGATGGCAATGATTTCACAACCATTACAAACAAGATTTTCAAATTTATTGGCAAGCATACATTGTATCAATCACTGATAGAATCCTCCATTACACTGGACAAAACAAGCTAAGATGGCTCTTACCACACAAGCAAACATTATTAATGCATTTTAATAATTATATTATAAATATCTCTTATTATCTTACTTGAATATTTAAAGTCTTGCATCATAAATTATGATAGTTTCCCGTTGTAGATATCTTCTCAACCAGAACCTCATAGTGTATGGTATCTCCTCATTCATTCACTGTGGGAAAGTGCCTGACAAAGTATTTCTGTTTTTTTAGTCGGCAACATTCTCATTGTATATATCACTGACACTTGCTTCCATTTATATTTTATGAAGCTTTTTCATCTGTTGGCCTCTTATCTCTTCACATAGCAAAACATGAATTTCAATGTTTTTCTTGCATCTGTACTAATTATGTCCACCAAATGCCAACTTAAAATTAAACAACTTTTAGAACTACAAAGTGGTCAAAGAGATCTCAAAATAACGAACTTAAAAATTAGGCCCTCAGCAGCTAGGTTCCTTATAAAAAGAAGCGTGTATTCTCATCGCAATTGTAATTCTAATAGTTATCGCATAATTCCAAGTTTTGTTGCTCTTGAAAACTACAATTACAACACGATCAATGCAACACCACGTAATGTCCTGGAGCTAATACCTTATCATCAGATATTCACGGGAATTTCGGCGTCCTAGCAACAACAATAGCGGCGCGAAATTTAAAATTTGTCTTGCGTCATAGAGCACTTAGCGTGCGTAAAAAATTTTTCACATTCACCACAAGCAAAACAACAATTCACGTAAGTACATGTATTTTTAATATTCTTTTACTTTCACATGAAAATACAGGCTATTCATAACTAAACAGCTTTAAAAAAGCTCAAACTGCTATATTTTATGTCACAATTGCCATTGCAGTGGATATTTTCACATTATATAACAATTTTATCCTTTACAGATTCACCTGAAATAGATAATTTTTGCCACTACTGTTACCGTAACTTCATGTGTTTAGTTCTGTGTTTTCTGCGTGCCTTTATTCTCTCCCCTTCATTGTAAGAAAGAAAATTATTATTGATTTTCTCCAGAAAATTGAACTCTTTCATATTAATACATTAAAAGTATATGTTATTGTTACATTAAGAGAACAGTAGAGGCAAATTCAAACAACTGATAGCCTATTAACTCACCTTTGACTGACAATGACAATATATTTATATATAGTACAAAAATGGATAAAGACCACGAAGTCCCCATGAATGAGGCTGCAAAAGTAGACACAGCCAACGAAGTCCCCATGGATGAGGAAATTGAATTAGTTCAGGGTGAGGGTGAAGTAGTTCAGGGTGAGGGTGAACTTGCCCACCCAGAGAACACCAAACAAAAAGACGCTACAATGATTCACTGTGGCAGCGAAGTGGAGGTGACATTGAAATTGATATTGATAAATTTAATAAATGTTGTAAATACCAACGTTATCCAGCTGCTTTACAAGGAAACACAATTGTATCCTATTTTTTAACAATATTGAGTCACTCTTCTAAATTCATCATGTCCTTTTTGTCGTAGCTCTTCAACTTCAAAGATATATCTTCTCTGAAAAGACAATGTGGCAAGAAATTTATTGCCATTAGAAAGACCACAAGATTTAATTTTGTGAGCCTCCAAGGGAGGCACCTAACAAAAGAAGAAATAGTGTAAGTTGCAATGCTAAATACCCATCTCATCCACGTGTAAAACATATTGCTCACTTTAAACTCTTTCTCAAACAATGTATTCTTTCCTACAGGACATCCAACGAAATGAAAATTAAAATCCTGGATAAAAAAGAATAAAAAAAGATAAAAAAGAACACAAAAATAATAAACAAAAAAAGATGAAGGCAACACCCGATGCATGTGGGCACATGTGCCCACAGATGAAATCATATCTTTAGTGCGGGGAATTGACAAGTGATTTTACCTGCTACTGTTTTAATTTTCTTTTTTCTTGCTTTTCTTTTAATGTTTGTTGCTTTTCTTTAATGTTTGTTGCTTTTCTTAAATAGTTAAAATGTGTAGTCTACTAGAAATTACTAAATAATAATTAATAATATTAATAATAAGAAAATAATAATGAGACTCTTACCTTTGAAAACCATGCACTTTCCCAAAAAAATTTATTACCAACAATACCTTCTTTCACGCGATTTGACACATGCCCTACAAATTTCCAATAAATGTATTTCAAAAACCTGTCCTTATAAATTAACTTGGTGGTCTTTCACATGTGTCATTGCTTCTTACATATCAATACTTACCTAAAGAACAGTCAACAACTGCCTCCATTAACATGGCGCAACACAAGTTATGCACTACCTAAAATGCACGAATAGTTCATGTAATAAAACGTAAAAACAACAGAATCTTATGTCATCTTCCAAGACAGACAATGTATCTTATCTCTAGCATCCGTTTTTCTTCAATGTGGCCTATTCTCAAGGGATTCGTGGTGAAATACTATATTTCCTAAAGTCTTATACCCTACAAAAATGAATCAAAACCTTCACAGAAACGCTACAGATTTATTTTAAAGATGTAATCTGAAAGATCGCAATGATATAATACGATCTGGAAAACCTACTTACCATCGCCAGTGACCCATTCAGAGAAGAAAAAGACGAAAGGAAGGACGCATCGCCAGCATGATCTTTGTTCAGTTGAGTTCTCTTGGGTTGAGTTGATTGTTAGCCAATCCAGCTCAATCAAATAGTTACATCAAAACGAGGCTCCATAACAATAGAATTTGTTGTATGATTTTGCTTTATGCTATGTTTCGTCAACGTAGGAATTTTTCTTCTTTGGTGGTTATGCTGTCCTAATATTTGTTTCCGAAATCTTGGATCGCAACGGAACTTGATGCTCAAATAAGAGAAAGTAAAGCTGACAGAAACATTAATTTTGCCGCAGCTCAGGGGTAACTAGAGTTTATTTTTAGTTTCACCCCATTCAAGTTCCCATATAATTGCTTAGGCCAATTGTATTTCACTCATTAACATATACTATCTTGAGGCCAAAATTGACAACTCCGCTTATGTTTCATGGCTTTTTATATTTAATGTTTCGGGAAAAAGTGTTTAATGCTGTACCCACATGTTCCAGTGGCTTCAATTTGGTTATAATATTTTTGTTTACGATTCTTTTCACTTTGTGGCTGCCTTCTTTGCCTTACCAGCCAACCCCAATACTCCTATGAAACTCCTTTCACCATGCAATTCCCATCCTATTGATGATGATTATCAAGTACTTTTCCATTGATTATCCAGGCTATCCAGTGCTTATCCTTATCTTCTATATGATTGAAACTAATGTCAAACCAATCCCAGCCGTGGAAATCTTTGTACTTGATTTCATTTAATAAAGCTTTTTCATGGCAATTGCATTACATGATCTGTTTTGTCTGTAATGTCATACTGTAATGTCATGTCATACTGATCAATATTCATTTCTTTATTTCTTTTCATAATGACATACATTAAATCAACATCAAAGGAAAATTAAACTCCACAGATTCTCCAAATCCAAATCCAATTATTTTTTACCCTTGATAGTAATAAACCAACATATTAAATAGAATATAATTTTTCTCTTTCACTTTGTAGATCTACTGATGTACATCATTGTACAAATGCAAGTATTGGAGGCTACATACTTATTGCTTTATCAAAAATCAATGCATCAGTGTCATCAGTGTAAGTCAAAATTAATTTAAATTCTGGACACTCATCATAGATGGTCCTTTACTGCTTATACCTATCCTATATTAGGTTGACAAAAGACCACATCCAAGTGTCAATCCATGCACTCAACTAATAGCAGGCTAATTGTTGTCATCCCTAAAACAAAACAAACTTTTATCTTGCATCTTATCTACTGTACCATCAGTACGAGGCTTAGATGATGAGAACGAGGATTTTAAAATGAAAACGAGGCTGACCGCTAAAACTAATTTCCATGCATGTTAAACACTACAATCGTGACAATAGATAGACAGGAAAGCGAGGGCGAGCCAAACCACTGTACGTGGGGTGGGAAAGGGCATGAGCGTTAGCGAATGCAGCGCACGAAGTGCGCCAACCACATTAAACTTTTTGTACTTGACGGGCTCCGGGAAGCAAGCGTATGCGAGCGCCCCCGGCTAGTCCTATATATATAATCTACGTCGACACGTGACCCCACCGCCAAACAATGCCCATTGTCTCTCGAACAATAGACGTTCGACCAAACAATGGGATCAAAGGAATTTCGTTGTGAACACAAAGGCTTTTTTGTGTGGTCCGAATAAGGGTTCAAATTGGTATCAAAATGATCGCTGCATTGCGCCGATCACAGTAAAGTATGTGGCTAATTTCTACTCCAAACGGTTCGGGAGTTATGGCCCATTTTGTGTTCCGACTTTCTAGAAAGTTTCGAGGACGGAGTTAATGAGATGCAAAACGAGCAAGGAGAAGCACGTGTTTTTTTAGTTGAACCGGCGGCAAGTTGCTCGGGTTTAAACGTAAATACCTGCCGGAAATCAATTGTAAAGACGTGTCAATTGTTGTCAAGACCTGTGGAGACAATGTGTGGACAATTATTTCAAGGTATTTCCTTTATTTAATTGTTTTTGGTTGAAAATAGCACGAGTTTTGTTTTGTTTAACCTCACGTTTTTCTTTCGGCTCGAGGGCCTAACCAAAACACGAAGACAATTGTGATTTTCTCGGGTCGTTCTGGGCCGATTTTCTCCATTTAAACTTTCGATAACTGTTTATTTACACAAGAACTAAAGTTATATGGCTTTGTTTTTTTTGTTTTGTTGATTTTCCTCTGTTTTTGGACAGTTTTGGCCGAGTTTGGATTTTGCTGGAAAACACGAAATTTTCAAGCAACACGCGTGTGTTTTGCATTCGCGAAAATTAATTTTAACCTGCCACAACTTTGTTTTTTTCACCCAAATACTTTCGATAAATGTTCGCCAAGCTATTAGCTTCATGTTGATATTTTCGTGGGGTGTGTAGGACAAAAATTGGCCACGCTAATTGAATTTGAAAGTTGGTGAATCGTGTTTAAATTGCCATTTTTTGCAGGGGTTTGATTTCAGGGCTATTTTTGATGAAGAAAATCATGCCTTGGACTCCAAAAATACCAAACTAAAATTGCGAAAAGCTTTTCATATGCACCCAAGTACTTTGATATTTATTTGCCAAGGTATTAGCTTCATGCTGGTGTAATTTGAGTTCAAATGGACAAATTTTGACCAAGTTAGGGGAGTTTTTGTGTTCTCAAAGTTGGCTGATGAATAAATTTTTTCACGGCTTTTGTGTTGGGCTGCACTAAATACTCTCTTAAAATTCAAAACAACACTGTTAAGAAATGTGAATATATTTATTGGATTCGCTGTTTCCTTAGCTACAGTTTGATATATTTTTATTACAGATTGAGTTTAAATTTTCCAAGATTAATTAAATTTTTGAAGACAACTTTTTTTTCAAACTTCACACTGAAGTTATCAACTTTCGGAAGCGGCTTTCAGGGGGGCAGCGTGGGCGCGGGGCGGTCGCATGGCAGGGGGGGAGATTCGACCTCCCACCTTTCCGTTCTTTAGAAATGTTTCGTCGAAGTATGTATTGTAGGGTATGTATTGTAGGGTTTGTATTGTAGGGTATGTATTGTAGGGTATGTATTGTAGGGTATGTATTGTAGGGTATGTATTGTAGGGTATGTATTGTAGGGTATGTATGTAGGGTATGTATGTAGGGTATGTATTGTAGGTATGTATTGTAGGGTATGTATTGTAGGGTATGTATTGTAGGGTATTTATTGTAGGGTATTTATTGTAGGGTATGTATTGTAAGGTATTCATTGTAGGGTATGTATTGTAGGGTATGTATTGTAGGCTATGTATTTTAGGGTATGTTATGTAGGGTATGTATTGTAGGGTATGTATTGTAGGGTATGTGTTGTAGGGTATGAATTGTAGGGTATGTATTGTAAGGTATGTATTTTAGGGTATATATAGTAGGGTTTGTATTGTAGGGTATGTATTGTAGGGTATGTATTGTAGGGTTTGTATAGTAGGGTATGTTATGTAGGGTATGTATTGTAGGGTATGTATTGTAGGGTATGTATTGTAGGGTATGTATTGTAGGGTTTGTATTGTAGGGTATGTATTTTAGGGTATGTTATGTAGGGTATGTATTGTAGGGTATGTATTGTAGGGTATGTTATGTAGGGTATGTATTGTAGGGTTTGTATAGTAGGGTATGTTATGTAGGGTATGTATTGTAGGGTATGTATTGTAGGGTATGTATTGTAGGGTATGTATTGTAGGGTATGTATTGTAGGGTATGTTATGTAGGGTATGTATTGTAGGGTATGTATCGTAGGGTATGTGTTGTAGGTATTGTATTGTATGCATGAGCGGTAGCGAATGCAGCGCGCGAAGCGCGCCCACCAGGTTAGGCTTTCTTTACTTGACGGGCTCCGGGGAGGGAGCGAAGCGACCGAACCCGGCTCATGTATGTATGTATGTATGTATGTATGTATGTATGTATGTATGTATGTATGTATGTATGTATGTATGTATGTAGGTATGTATGGATGTATGTATGTATGTATGGGCATGAGCGGCAGCGAATGCAGCGCGCGAAGCGCGCCAACCAGATTAAGCTTTGTTTACTTGACGGGCTCCGGGGAGGGAGCGAAGCGACCGAACCCGGCCCATGTATGTATGTATGTATGTATGTATGTATGTATGTATGTAGGTATGTATGTATGTATGTATGTATGTATGTATGGGCATGAGCGGGAGCGAATGCAGCACGCGAAGCGCGCCAACCACATTAAACTTTTTGTACTTGACGGGCTCCGGGAAGCGAGCGTAGCGAGTGCCCCCGGCTATCTCTCTAATATATAATCTACGTCGACACGTGACCGGGAGCCGCTGAACAATGGGCCATTGTTTGATGAACAATCGACGTTCGACCGAACAATGGGATCAAAGGAGCGGCCGTTGCCACTCAAAGGCTTTTTTTCTGGGGGTCAATAAGGGTGCAAATTGGTACGGAAATGATCGCTGCATTGTGCTGATGAGACTAAAGCTAATTTCTAACCCCAGCGGTTCGAGAGTTATGGCCAATGTTGTGTTCCGACCTTCTAGAAAGTTCCCAGGACGGAGTTAATGAGATGCAAAACGAGCAGGGAGAAGCACGTGTTTTTTCGGGTGAACGGGCGGCAAGTTGCTCGGGTTTAAACGTGAATACGTGCCGGAAATCAATTGTAAAGACGTGTCAATTGTTGTCAAGACCTGTGGAGACAATTGGTGAACAATTATTTCAAGGTATTTCCTTTATTCAATTGTTTTTGGCTGAAAATAGCACGAGTTTTGTTTTGTTTCAACTCACGTTTTTCTTTCGGCTCGAGGGCCTAACCAAAACACGAAGACAATTTTGATTTTCTCGGGTTTGTTCTGGGCCGATTTTCCCCATTTAAACTTTCGATAACTGTTTATTTACACGAGAACTAAAGTTATCTGGCTTTGTTTTTTTTGTTTTCTTGATTATCCTCTGTTTTTGGACAGTTTTGGCTGAGATTGGGTTTTGGTGGAAAACACGAAATTTTCATGCAACACGCGTGTGTTTTGCATTTGCGAAAACTATTTTTTAACCTGCCAAAACTTTGTTTTTTTCACACAAATACTTTCGATAAATGTGCGCCAAGCTATTAGCTTCATGTTGATATTTTCGTGGGTTCTGTAGGACAAAAATTGGCCACGTTAATTTAATTTGAAAGTTTTAGTGTTTTTAAAGTACCTTGATGAATTCATTTTTTCACTTTCAGAAGAAACGGCTTTTAGGGGGGCGGCAGGGAGGGCGCTGGGTGGTCGCTTGCCAGGGGAAGTATGGTAGGGTATGTGTTGTAGGGTATGTATGTAGGGTATGTATTGTAGGGTATTTATTGTAGGGTATGTATTGTAAGGTATGTATTGTAGGGTATGTATCGTAGGGTATGTATCGTAGGGTATGTATTGTAGGGTATGTATTGTAGGGTATTTATTGTAGGGTATTTATTGTAGGGTATGTATTGTAAGGTATTCATTGTAGGGTATGTATTGTAGGGTATGTATTGTAGGGTATGTGTTGTAGGGTATGTATTGTAGGGTATGTATTGTAAGGTATGTATTTTAGGGTATTTATAGTAGGGTTTGTATTGTAGGGTATGTATTGTAGGGTATGTATTGTAGGGTTTGTATAGTAGGGTATGTTATGTAGGGTATGTATTGTAGGGTATGTATTGTAGGGTATGTATTGTAGGGTATGTATTGTAGGGTTTGTATTGTAGGGTTTGTATTGTAGGGTATGTATTTTAGGGTATGTTATGTAGGGTATGTATTGTAGGGTATGTATTGTAGGGTATGTTATGTAGGGTATGTATTGTAGGGTTTGTATAGTAGGGTATGTTATGTAGGGTATGTATTGTAGGGTATGTATTGTAGGGTATGTATTGTAGGGTATGTATTGTAGGGTATGTATTGTAGGGTATGTATTGTAGGGTTTGTATTGTAGGGTTTGTATTGTAGGGTATGTATTTTAGGGTATGTTATGTAGGGTATGTATTGTAGGGTATGTATTGTAGGGTATGTTATGTAGGGTATGTATTGTAGGGTATGTATTGTAGGGTATGTATTGTAGGGTATGTATTGTAGGGTATGTATTGTAGGGTATGTATTGTAGGGTATGTTATGTAGGGTATGTATTGTAGGGTATGTATCGTAGGGTATGTATTGTAGGGTATGTATGTATGTATGGGCATGAGCGGTAGCGAATGCAGCGCGCGAAGCGCGCCCACCAGATTAAGCTTTCTTTACTTGACGGGCTCCGGGGAGGGAGCGAAGCGACGGAACCCGGCTCATGTATGTATGTATGTATGTATGTATGTATGTATGTATGTATGGACATGAGCGGCAGCGAATGCAGCGCGCGAAGCGCGCCAACCAGATTAAGCTTTGTTTACTTGACGGGCTCCGGGGAGGGAGCGAAGCGACCGAACCAGGCCCATGTATGTATGTATGTATGTATGTATGTATGTATGTATGTATGTATGTATGTATGGGCATGAGCGTTAGCGAATGCAGCGCACGAAGTGCGCCAACCACATTAAACTTTTTGTACTTGACGGGCTCCGGGAAGCGAGCGTAGCGAGTGCCCCCGGCTAGTCGCTATTATATAATCTACGTCGACACGTGACCCCAACCCGCCAAACAATGCTCCATTGTCTCTTGAACAATCGACGTTCGAACAAACAATGGGATCAAAGGAATTTCGTTGTATCCATAAAGGCTTTTTTTTGGGCTGCAAATAAGGGTGCAAATCGGTATAGAAATGATCGCTGCATTGTGCTGATCACAGTAAAGTATGTGGCTAATTTCTACTCCAAACGGTTCGGGAGTTATGGCCCATTTTGTGTTCCGACTTTCTAGAAAGTTCCAAGGACCGAGTTAATGAGATGCAAACCGAGCATTGAGAAGCAGGTGTTTTCGTAGTTAAACGAGCGGCAAGTTGCTCGGGTTTAAGCGTGAATACGTGCCGGAAATCAATTGTAAAGACGTGTCAATTGTTCTCAGGACCTGTGGAGACAATGTGTGGACAATTATTTCGAGGTATTTCCTTTATTTAATTGTTTTTGGCTTTAAATAGCACGAGTTTTGTTTTGTTTAACCTCACGTTTTTCTTTCGGCTCGAGGGCCTAACCAAAACGCGAAGACAATTTTGATTTTCTCGGGTCGTTCTGGGCCGATTTTCTCCATTTAAACTTTCGATAACTGTTTATTTACACGAGAACTAAAGTTATCTGGGGTTGTTTTTTTTGTTTTCTTAATTATCCTCTGTTTTTGGACAGTTTTAGCCGAGATTGGGTTTTGCTGGAAAACTCGAAATTTTCAGGCAACACGCGTGTGTTTTGCATTTGCGAAAATTAATTTTTAACCTGCCAAAACTTTGTTTTTTTCACCCGGATACTTTCGATAAATGTTCACCAAGCTATTAGCTTCATGTTGATATATTCGTGGGTTCTGTAGGACAAAAATTGGCCACGTTAATTTAATTTGAAACTTGGTGAATTGTGTTTCAAATGCTATTTTTTGCACGGGTTTGATTTCACGGCTATTTTTGATGAAGAAAATCATGTCTTGGACTTCAAAAATTTAAAACTAAAATTGCGAAAAGCTTTTCATATGCACCCAAATACTTTCGATATTTATTTGCCAAGGTATTTGCTTCATGCTGGTGTAATTTGAGTTCAAATGGACAAATTTTGACCAAGTTAGGGGAATTTTTGTGTTCTTAAAGTTGGCTGATGAAGAAATTTTTTCACGGCTTTTGTGTTGGACTCCACTAAAAACTCTCTTAAAATTCAAAACAACACTGTTAAGAAATGTGAATACATTTATCGGATTCGCTGTTTTCTTAGCTACAGTTTGATATATTTTTTATTACAGATTGAGTTTAAATTTTCAAAGATTGATTAAATTTTTGAAGGCAACTTTTTTTTTTCAAACTTCACACTGAAGCTAGCAACTTTCGGAAGCGGCTTTCAGGGGGGCAGCGTGGGCGCGGGGCGGTCGCTTGGCAGGGGGGAAGACTCAACCTCCCACCTTTACTTTCTTTAGAAATGTGGCGTCGTGTGTATTGTAGGGTATGTATTGTAGGGTATGTATTGTAGGGTATGTATTGTAGGGTATGTATCGTAGGGTATGTATTGTAGGGTATGTATTGTAGGGTATGTATTGTAGGGTATGTATTGTAGGGTATGTATTGTAGGTATGTATTGTAAAGTATGTATTGTAGGGTATGTATGTAGGGTATGTATATTGTAGGGTATGTATTGTAGGTATGTATTGTAGGGTATGTATTGTAGGGTATGTATGTAGGGTATGTATTGTAGGGTATGTATGTAGGGTATGTATTGTAGGGTATGTATTGTAGGGTATGTATTGTAGGGTATGTATTGTAGGGTATGTATTGTAGGGTATGTATTGTAGGGTATGTATTGTAAGGTATGTATTGTAGGGTATGTATTGTAGGTATGTATTGTAGGGTATGTAGTGTAGGGTATGTATTGTAGGGTATGTATTGTAGGGTATGTATTGTAGGGTATGTATTGTAGGGTATGTATTGTAGGGTATGTATTGTAAGGTATGTATTGTAGGGTATGTATTGTAGGTATGTATTGTAGGGTATGTATCGTAGGGTATGTATCGTAGGGTATGTATCGTAGGGTATGTAATGTAGGGTATGTATTGTAGGGTATTTATTGTAGGGTATGTATTTTAGGGTATGTATTTTACGTATGTATTGTAGGGTATGTAGTGTAGGGTATATGTGTTGTAGGTATGTATCATAGGGTATGTATCGTAGGATATGTAATTTAGGGTATGCATTGTAGGGTATGTATTGTAGGTTATGTATTGTAGGGTATGTGTGGTAGGGTATGTATTGTAGGGTATGTATTGTAAGGTATGTTTTGTAGGGTATGTATTATAAGGTATGTATTGTAGCGTATGTATCGTAAGGTATGTATTGTAGGGTATGTATTATAAGGTATGTATTGTAGGGTATGTATCGTAGGGTATGTATCGTAGGGTATGTATCGTAGGATATGTAATGTAGGGTATGCATTGTAGGGTATGTATTGTAGGTTATGTATTGTAGGGTATGTGTGGTAGGGTATGTATTGTAGGGTATGTATCATATGGTATGTATCGTAGGGCATGTATTGTAGGGTATGTATTGTAGGGTATGTATTGTAGGGTATGTATTGTAGGGTATGCATTGTAGGTTATGTATTGTAGGGTATGTATTGTAGGGTATGTTATGTAGGGGCATGTATTGGTAAGGTATGTATTGTAAGGGTATGTATTGTAGGGTATGTATTGTAAGGTATGTATTGTAGGGTATGTATCATATGGTATGTATCGTAGGGTATGTATCGTAGGGTATGTATTGTAAGGTATGTATTGTAGGGTATGTATTGTAGGGTATGTATTGTAGGGTATGTATTGTAGGGTATGTATTGTAGGGTATGTATTGTAAGGTATGTATTGTAGGGTATGTATTATAAGGTATGTATTGTAGGGTATGTATCGTAGGGTATGTATCGTAGGGTATGTATCGTAGGGTATGTAATGTAGGGTATGTATTGTAGGGTATGTATTGTAGGGTATGTATTGTAAGGTATGTATTGTAGGGTATGTATTATAAGGTATGTATTGTAGGGTATGTATCGTAGGGTATGTATTGTAGGGAATGTATTGTAGGGTATGTATTGTAGGGTATGTATTGTAGGGTATGTATCGTAGGGTTTGTATTGTAGGTTATGTTATGTAGGGTATTTATTGTAGGGTATGTATTGTAGGGTATGTATTGTAGGGTATGTATTGTAGGGTATGTATTGTAGGATTTGTATTGTAGGGTTTGTATTGTAGGGTATGTTATGTAGGGTATGTATTGTAGGGTATGTTATGTAGGGTATGTGTTGTAGGGTATGTATTGTAGGTTATGTATTGTAGGGTATTTATGTAGGTTATTCATTGTAGGGTATGTATTGTAGGGTATGTATCGTAGGGTATGTATTGTAGGGTATGTATTCTAGGGTATGTATTGTAAGGTATGTATTGTAGGGTATGTATTATAAGGTATGTATTGTAGGGTATGTATCGTAGGGTATGTATCGTAGGGTTTGTATCGTAGGGTATGTAATGTAGGGTATGTATTGTAGGGTATGTATTGTAGGGTATGTATTGTAGGGTATGTATTATAAGGTATTTATTGTAGGGTATGTATTGTAGGGTATGTATTGTAGGGTATTTATTCTAGGGTATGTATTGTAGGGTGTGTATCGTAGGGTATGTATTGTAGGGAATGTATTGTAGGGTATGTATTGTAGGGTATGTATTGTAGGGTATGTATCGTAGGGTTTGTATTGTAGGTTATGTTATGTAGGGTATTTATTGTAGGGTATGTATTGTAGGGTATGTATTGTAGGGTATGTATTGTAGGGTATGTATTGTAGGATTTGTATTGTAGGGTTTGTATTGTAGGGTATGTTATGTAGGGTATGTATTGTAGGGTATGTTATGTAGGGTATGTGTTGTAGGGTATGTATTGTAGGTTATGTATTGTAGGGTATTTATGTAGGTTATTCATTGTAGGGTATGTATTGTAGGGTATGTATCGTAGGGTATGTATTGTAGGGTATTTATTGTAGGGTATGTATTGTAAGGTATTTATTGTAGGGTATGTCTTGTAGGGTATTTATTGTACGGTATTAATTGTAGGGTATGTATTGTAGGGTATGTATCGTAGGGTATGTATTGTAGGGTATGTATGTATGTATCGGCATGAGCGGGAGCGAATGCAGCGCGCGAAGCGCGCCAACCAGATTAAGCTCTGTCTACTTGAAGGGCTCCGGGGAAGGAGCGAAGCGACCGAACCCGGTTCATGTATGTATGTATGTATGTATGTATATATGTATGTATGTATGTATGTATGTATGTATGGGCATGAGAGGCAGCGAATGCAGCGCGCGAAGCGCGCCAACCAGATTAAGCTTTGTTGCTTGGGGGGCTCCGGGGAGGGAGCGTAGCGATCGGGCCCCCGGCTAGTCTTTATATAATAAAATGTGATCACACGTGACCCGGAGGGACCAAACAATGGGTCATTGTTTTTTGAACAATCGACGTTCGAAAAAACAATGGGATCAAAGGAATTTCCTTGATATCATAAAGGCTTTTTTTCTGGGGCTCAATAAGGGTGCAAATTGTTATCGAAATGATCGCTGCATTGCGCTGACCAAAGTAAAGTATGTGGCTAATTTCTACTCCAAACGGTTCCGGAGTTATGGCCCATTTTGTGTTCCGACTTTCTAGAAAGTTCCCAGGACGGAGTTAATGAGATGCAAAACGAGCAGGGAGAAGCACGTGTTTTTTTAGTTGAACGGGCGGCAAGTTGCTTGGGTTTAAACGTGAATATGTGCCGGAAATGAATTGTAAAGACGTGTCAATTGTTGTCAAGACCTGTGCAGACAATTGGTGGACAATTATTTCAAGGTATTTCCTTTATTTCATTGTTTTTGGCTGAAAATAGCACGAGTTTTGTTTTGTTTAACCTCACGTTTTTTGTGTTGAGCCGAGGGCCTAACCAAAACACGAAGACAATTTTGATTTTCTCGGGTCGTTCTGAGCCGATTTTCTCCATTTAAACTTTCGATAACTGTTTATTTACCCAAGAACTAAAGTTATACGGCTTTGTTTTTTTTCTTTTGTCGATTTTCCTCTGATTTTGGACAGTTTTGGCCGAGTTTGGGTTTTGCTGGAAAACACGAAATTTTCAAGCAACAGGCGTATGTTTTGCAATTGCGAAAATTATTGTTTAACCTGCCAAAACTTTGTTTTTTTCACCCAAATACTTCTGATAAATGTTCGCCAAGCTATTAGCTTCATTTTGATATGATATTATGGTATATGGTATTTATTGTAGGGTATGTATTGTACGGTATTTATTGTACGGTATGTATTGTAAGGTATGTATTGTAGGGTATGTATTGTAAGGTATGTATTGTAGGGTATGTATCATATGGTATGTATCGTAGGGCATGTATTGTAGGGTATGTATTGTAGGGTATGTATTGTAGGGTATGTATTGTAGGGTATGCATTGTAGGTTATGTATTGTAGGGTATGTATTGTAGGGTATGTTATGTAGGGCATGTATTGTAAGGTATGTATTGTAGGGTATGTATTGTAGGGTATGTATTGTAAGGTATGTATTGTAGGGTATGTATCATATGGTATGTATCGTAGGGTATGTATTGTAGGGTATGTATTGTAGGTTATGTATTGTAGGGTATGTATTGTAGGGTATGTTATGTAGGGCATGTATTGTAAGGTATGTATTGTAGGGTATGTATTCTAGGGTATATATTGTATGGTATGTATTGTAGGGTATGTTATGTAGGGTATGTATGTAGGGTATGTATTGTAGGATATGTATTGTAAGGTATGTATTGTAGGGTATGTATTGTAGGGTATGTTATATAGGGTATGTATGTAGGGTATGTATTGTAGGGTATGTATTGTAGGGTATGTATTGTAGCGTATGTATTGTAGGTTGTGTATTGTAAAGTATGTATTGTAAGGTATGTATCGTAGGGTATGTATTGTAGGGTATGTTATGTAGGGTATTTATTGTAAGGTATGTATTGTAGCGTATGTATTGTAAGGTATGTGTTGTAGGATATGTATCATATGGTATGTATCGTAGGGCATGTGTTGTAGGGTATGTATTGTAAGGTATGTATTGTAGGGTTTGTATTGTAGGGTATGTATTGTAGGGTATGTATTGTAGGGTATGTATTGTAGGGTATGTATTGTAGGGTATGTATTGTAGGGTATGTATTGTACTGTATGCATTGTAGGGTATGAATTGTAGGGTATGTATTCTAGGGTATGTATTGTAGGGCATGTATTGTATGGTATGTATTCTAGGGTATGTATTGTAGGGTATGTATTCTAGGGTATGTATTGTAGGGTATGTATTGTAGGGTGTGTATTGTAGGGTGTGTATTGTAGGGTATGTATTGTAGGGTATGTATGGGTATGTATTGTAGGGTATGTATTGTATGTATTGTAGGGTATGTATTGTAGGGTATGTTATGTAGGGCATGTATTGTAGGGTATGTATTGTATGGTATTTATTGTAGGGTATGTATTGTAGGGTATGTATTGTAGGGTATGTAATGTAGGGTATGTATTTTAGGGTGTGTATTGTAGGGTATGTATCATATGGTATGTATCGTAGGGCATGTATTGTAGGGTATGTATTGTAAGGTATGTATTGTAGGGTTTGTATTGTAGGGTATGTATAGTAGCGTATGTATTGTAAGGTATGTATTGCAGGGTATGTATCATATGGTATGTATCGTAGGGCATGTATTGTAGGGTATGTATTGTAAGATATGTATTGTAGGGTTTGTATTGTAGGGTATGTATTGTAGGGTATGTATTGTAGGGTATGTATTGTAGGGTATTTATTGTAGGGTATGTTATGTAGAGTATGTATTGTAGGGTATGTATTGTAGGGTATGTATTGTACTGTATGCATTGTAGGGTATGAATTGTAGGGTATGTATTCTAGGGTATGTATTGTAGGGCATGTATTGTATGGTATGTATTGTAGGGTATGTATTGTAGGGTATGTATTGTAGGGTATGTATTGTAGGGTATGTATTGTAGGGTGTGTATTGTAGGGTGTGTATTGTAGGGTATGTATTGTAGGGTATGTATTGTAGGGTATGTATTGTAGGGTATGTATTGTAGGGTATGTTATGTAAGGTATGTTTTGTAGGGTATGTATTGTAGGGTATGTATTGTAGGGTATGTATTGTAGGGTATGTTATGTAGGGTATGTATGTAGGGTATGTATTGTAGGGTATGTATTGTAGGGTATGTATTGTAGGGTATGTTATGTAGGGTTGTATGTAGGGTATGTATTGTAGGGTATGTATTGTAGGGTATGTATTGTAGGGTATGTATTGTAGGGTATGTATTGTAGGGTATGTATTGTAGGGTATGTTATGTAGGGTATGTATGTAGGGTATGTATTGTAGGGTATGTATTGTAAGGTATGTATTGTAGGGTATGTATTGTAGGGTATGTTATGTAGGGTATGTATGTAGGGTATATATTGTAGGGTATGTATTGTAGGGTATGTATGTATGTATGGGCATGAGCGGTAGCGAATGCAGCGCGCGTAGCGCGCCAACCAGATTAAGCTTTGTTTACTTGATGGCCGCCGGGGAGGGAGCAAAGCGACCGAACCCGGCTCATGTATGTATGTATGTATGTATGTATGTATGTATGTAGGGTATGTATGTAGGGTATGTATATTATGTGTAGTATTTATATATAGTATATAGCGTATGTATTGATGTATATATTTATGTATAGTATCTATAGTAAGTATGTTAATGTTAATATGTAATGCTTCTAATTTCTAACTTTTGTAAATCTTCAAAAAAGATCACTGTAAAACAGACACTGTCCTTCTTTTTGAACAAATGATCTTCAATTAACAATCTTAAAATGAATTCACCTGACTATAATTATGTTCACAAGGAATGACCACAAACATTCACTTTATGTCTGGGCACCTGAAAAACAAGAAGAAATTATGTAATATACTTTATAGCATGTTGGCTCATCTTGGTTCTTTTCATGTGGCCTGGAAGTTTGTAAATGTAAGTAATTTATTGTAACTGCAAATCATTAATTAATTACCTCCACCTCATGTATTCACCCAGTCAAAAAACGTATTAAACCTTCTTACCTTTTGTCAACCTTCCATGGCCTACTCTTATTATTGGTATTTTTACCAGCAGCAAAATTTCTGAAGATATAACAGATCACCAAAAATCAATCTACTTCATTCTCCATGTGTCCGTGGTGGAATATGTTTTTGCTGTTGTTGTGTTCAACAACCTCTGTCCAATACATCATCACCATCAAAATCCCCACAACGCCATGGTGAGAAATGATCAATTTCTAGATATCATGCATAATAAAGTCCACCAAATTATTTCTTATACTTAGAGATCACACAACGACACTTCTCCCCATCATCAACGAACAACAATGGTCGTCGAATGGATCATCATTAGAATAATAATAACAACAACGAGGCACGCCGCCGAATAGAGGCTACAAACTTTCAAATTGGCGCGAATTTAAAATAGCAATTGCGTCTTTATTTTCTTGCTATACGAAATGTAAAATTTTTTGTTCAATATCTAACGTTGTTAGAAATTGGCAGATGATAATAATTATATCATAATTATATATATATTGTCAAAAGCATTGTTTGAAACATTGTTTTACTTTGTTATTGGTAAGTTGAATGTTGAAATTTACCTTTCCTAAACAATCCTTATTTACAACGACAGCGTCTTCTTTAAAGCAACGTTGTAATTTCATTACATCGCATGCATTAAATCGTCTTTTTTAGCCTTTCTGTCATCTGATTTTTTAGTCTTTCTGTCATCTGGCTTCTCCGTTCTGTCCAGCCAGTTTTGTTTTAACGAAGTAAAGTAAAGTGAAGTTTTTTATAAAGTAAGTATTTACTTCAGCATGACATTTTATTCTTATTTCTTCACAATAATATACAAGTTAAACATGTTAAACATTCCTTACTATTAATGGCAACTTTTTCTTAGAAGATAATCAAAAAAGTGTCAACAAAGTTCATACCTCAAAATATTTCGTGAGTATCTCAACAATTGTTCTTATACAAAGCCTATTTTAATTAATGTTTAAATGCCTCAACCTGTAATGTACATTCATATCCCAAATCTGAAGCTTAGGTACTTAGCTTAACAATTGCAACAATTTCTTATCAATAGAAAGCAAATTTACTGCATAATGCAAATAAAATCTAGCCTTACAAACACATCAAATGTAGGTTTATGGATTTTTCTTTCCTAAAATGAAATGGATGAATAACTTTTCCACTTTATGCAATATCACAACCGTTTTCCTTTTAGTGGTTAAAGAACACAATAGAAAGAGTGATGTAGGTCATAAGATAAATATTTTTATTTGGAAACTTTAAATAACCAATAATTTAATTCAACAATCAAGAGTAATTCCAAACATTTCTTACAATTATGTTTTAAATTTTTATTTTATCTTGCAGTTCACCACA
>RQOL01000903.1:0-37240 GCA_013076295.1 Sanderia malayensis | reverse complement strand
AGTTCAGCATGCCTTCTTTAGACGAAGTGCATATCTGTTGTGGCAGAATTACGTTGTCCAGTGCATCGTGTGCTTCTTGCTTGTTGCCAAGTCTGAGAAGCCATTCTGAGAATTCACGGTATGAATCATCTTGAACGGCTCTCATGTTGGTGTGTAAACGATGCTGCTGAAACTTTGTCCATAGATCAATTATCTGGTGTGATTTTAGAGTCTCGGCTACAATTCTTTCCTTTCCTGCTTTCGTGACGACAGGTAGAACCTGTCTGAAGTCACCACCAAGTAGCATGAACTTGCCACCAAATGGTCTGTCGACATGTGTAATGTCTCGAAGGAGTCGGTCGACTGCTTGTAATGCAAGTGCGGGAATCATGGAAGCTTCATCCCATATGAATAGGGTAGTTTCGCGCAATACCTGTGCTCTCCTGCTCTGTCTCTTGACATTACACGTTGATTCAGCTTGAAGTGGTATAGGAATTTGAAAGGTAGAATGTGAAGTTCTACCATTTATGAGCAGTGTTGCAGCAATTCCTGACCACGCCATGCACTTAACTTTATGTCCATTGGCTTGCAGATTGTGAACCAACGTGTTGTAAAGGAAAGTTTTCCTGGTTCCAGCCGGCCCGTCAACAAAGCGACAGTTCTGTTCGGATTGCGCGTTGATAGCATCAGTGATTCCCGTGTATATGGCTCGCTGTTCAGGGTTCAATGCGGCCAGCATTCGTTCTCCTTCCTCTCTGGCATTGCCAACATCCATGTCATCTTCCTCTGTAATAATAAGTGAAATATATTGCAATAAAATTGGAAAGAAAGCTAGGAGAATCAATGTGCAAAAATACGTAAATGCCCTTGTCTGCACGATCTTAGGATACATTATCATATTCTTACTAAAACAGTACATAGTTCAAAATAACACATATAGTACCTTGTTGAGGAATGACATAGTCGGCTGGAAGTTGAGGAAGGTCGGCATAATTAGTGATCGATTGACCATGTACTTTCAAATTTTCGTCAATGTCATGTAGACATTGATACATGTGTCGGTCTTCAAAAGCTATGGCCATATCTGGATGATTGACTTGATCACGTCGTACAAAGTCTTCACTCAATGCTTCTTTGAACATGTTGAAGAGTGCTGCGATATCTGAAGGTGTTTGAAAAAGGAGTAATGTTGCAAACAACTGTCTCAGTTGTACTGGCATGTTGAAAATAACTGCCTCCTCCAAACAGCGTATGATTTCAGGATCATCTTCCAACAGACCTAGAGCTAAAGCAGCGTCTTTGAAGGAATTGCATAGGTTTCCTTCTACCGTGCGAAGATCTTCAAACGACGTGGCACCCCGTTTATGGAGAAGCAATAGTCTCAGTGCGAACCTTTGCTCACATGGTCGTGTGTGAACTTGATATATTCTGCCTATGACAGGCAGTGTTCTCCGCTGTCTTGCTTTCCATGTTTTGGTGCGCTCGTTGAAAACATAGTGTTCAGGAATCTCGTGATAGAGATATTGGCGTGCAGCCGGGTCTTGTGCATTCAATTCAAACCAAGACGTCAGTGTGGTTTTTTCATTGATGTTTTGTAATTGTTCGACCCTACCATTATCCTGAAAGTATACGGTCTGCTGATCAGGTAGATGAACATGCAGACGTTTGATAGTGTGACTTTTCTCGTGCATGGCAAATTGGAATATTCTATGAACAGCTTCATGAGGTCCAATATACCGAGCGTTGATGTATTGGCGTACTTCATCGTGCTCAATATCTTGAGGTACTTGTTGCTGCTGTCCTTGAAGAATTTCCACGTGTGCCATATCTTGTCCTTTATGAATATATTTGAAAATATATTTCACGGACTTCACAGTGCTACATATTTCCAGATTAATGTGACACTGATACTTGAGTAGAAGATGGCGATTATGTGGCACAACCCATGTATCATCTAGAAGTCGATTTTCCAGATTAACTGGGTGACGACAGCGTCGTCTGTAGAGTGGATAACCATTCGCATTGACCTGTGTTTCGGCAGTGCGATCTTTCGGAAATCATTTCTTGCATTTGTTATTCTCCATGCAAACGCATCCGGGGTTTATATCACCGCATGGTCCATGTGTCATGTGCTTCAGTACTAACTTGTGATATCTTGCATCCTGTGGGTCCGGAATTTCAGCTGATATGAGTCGATCTACCTGTAGGTTTCGAAGAAAAATATCACATGTAAGTTCTACACATCAAAATGCACTGTGTTTTTACTAAGCAATACAACTGATGATACTATTTCATACTCAATAATAAATGTATATTTACTCTATCTTTTACTCTATAATAGATTATTGCTATAGATGTTACCTCTTCAGGTGTTCGTGGTCTATCAGCCTCAGAGAGGAACAGAATCATGTGAGCGTGTGGTAGTCCTCTCTTCTGAAATTCGATGACATATACATGTGCAATAGTGTGTCCGAGAATGTGCTTGTGAAGGACATCTTCCAGTAGTTCTTGTAGTTTCTGTTGAAATACTCGTGTGACGATGTCAGGCCGGTCATTCGACTTCAGGTGTGGTAGAATGTTTTCTGAAATCTCCTTCCACTTGGGATTGGCCGTCATGGTTAGGAAGATGTCAGGCTTGCCATAGTTTCTTACGATGGTCATTGCATCTTGAAAGTTCTGGTACATATTTCGTTGACTGCCTGAAAAAGATGAGGGAAGTATGACAACACGACCGACATCAATGTGAAGGGGTTCGTTGGGATTGTTTGCCCTGGCCATTTGATTTTCGATTTCAGCCCTTCTATTCAGGTGCTCCATCAGGCCTCGATAACTGTCAGCACGTAATTGCTGTTGATTGTGTAAAATCCAGTTGAGCTTGTTTCCTTCTATTTTGGTGTATGCATCCACCAAATATTGTTGAAAGAGAAGCGTTGCCCTGTGGATGGTGGACAGTTGATTTCTGACTTGTATTCGGTACGAATAATATTCGGCGGTTGTAAGTTTGGTACGGTGGTTACGATTAGCATTTTGCTGGCCTTGCCCTTCACGTGTAGGTAGACGTTGAAGGTCCACGCTGTATCCACGATCACCCTGAAAGAACAACAATGGATAGGTTAGAGGATCCGCAACAGGATCTATGGCATTAATCTTCATAAGATTACCACGCCTTGTTCGAATTTGAAGCTCTCTATCCTTGGGATTAGGAGCACCGCCATTGCGTGTAGTGTAGACTGCTGCAATTTCTCTGGCAGTAGGATTATCATATCTTCGATCTTGTTCTGGGCGACCGGTAATAATCATCTTGAATGTGGGAATAGGCTGATCATTGGCAATGGCTTGCTGCCTTTGCTCTTCCAGTACCTCTCCCATTGTTTTGAAATGTTGAGCAAACCGATTTACTGCCATCAATTCGTTTTGCAGCAGTGCCACCATGTCTAAGTCCAAGTTTTGTTCTCTGGCTGTGTTCTGGCGTTCTTGCAGTGCTTGTTGGGTGTCCATAATATATAATTCTGCATATTTTCGGGACCTGTCGGTTTCAGTTACCCCTGTTGAATTCAAATGAACATTGTAAATTGTACTTCGTTATACCGACTGTAATTTTGAATGCAGCAAGTCCCTTGTTGTAAAATCATCATAAAGCGCCTTGATTTTCGATTTGACAACTCTTAATATCATGGCAAGGATAGTAGAGAGCTAATCCATCGTAGATTGGGTGGGAAAGGACTTGAGCGTTCTGTGAACATCCGTTTCATCACGTGAAGCTATTATATGAAAATGTAGCATAATATAAGAGCTAGTAAGAGAGGGACGTTATATTTACCTGTCATATTGTATGCGTTTCCATGTATGGTGGTGACTGGTGGTCCTGCATTAGCGTGTCTTACAACGTTAGCTGTCCAGGATGCCATCGCCATTAGGGAATTGTATCTACGGAAATTTTTGAGAAAATATTTAGATTCCTCAGTAGTTCCAGTGTATAAATGCATCACATTTGCCGGGGGTGGTTGAATGGGATCGAGAGTTATTAATCCTCCCATACAACATTTGTTGTATTGCCTTTTTGAGTTGAGTTCCTCTCGGAAGTACTTCGCTTCACAGTGAATACATGTTCTAGTCATTTTCCCAAGATGATGAGGCATTGGGGAGAATTGAGGAATTTCAAGAATAGGTTGATTTACTTCCCTTTCTTGATGTTCGATGGGTTGGGGGACATCATCTTGGTGTTGTGGTTGGATTTCGTTTTGCATTTCAACTTCTTGTGGTTGTACCGCTATTTGATTTTCTTCATTCTCATTTTCAAGGTTTGGCTGCAATTCCATAGCAGCAGGCAATATTTGTGGATCCTGAAATGCAATGCAATCTAAATTAATATAATTCAATAATGTGTTTTGAAATGCATAAAACTGAAACTTGTGAAGATATGTCTATTTAGAGAGTAAAATAATTTCCTGACATGGTCATATGGAGAATGACTGGTGTATTTAAAGCCAATTTTGATGGTAGTCTCTTTTACCTGATTATCATGTGGAATTGGAATGTGTTGTTCCACGTTGATTTCATCAGGTTGTGCTGGCCTTTCAATTTCATTATTTTCATTTTCAATATGTGTTTCGGGTTGCATCTGCATTGGCCGTATCTGTTAATAATGAAAATTAAATGGAATTAGTTATTTTAGTTATTAGTTATTAGAATTGTTGATGCCATTACTGTGTGACTATGTAAATTGATGAAAATAAAAATGGGAATTTATAATTGGACATGTCTCAAGTAGGGAAATTGCATGAGGGATTTGGGTTATGGAGAATGGAGTTGCCTGACTGTAGTTAGTTTTACCTCATTGTCATTTTGAGCTTGATTTACATTAAGCATCTCCACATCTGCCGTTTGTATTGCTGCTGGACCTTCATGATTACGATTCAGAAGGGGTGGTTGCAACTGCATAACCATCTGCGGTACCTGCGGATGGAAAAATATTGATAATTTGGTTGATATAATAACTGATTTAATTTTGATAGTTTTTAATTACAAAAAGCTGTATAATATATGGTTGATGTGATTTGAAAAGATTAGCAGAAATTATTGAGTTGTGTACCTGAAGTTGAGGGGCCAGTGCTGCAGGATATTGTAAGCCATTGTTTATTGGTTGTGGAACTGCTATAAGTCCGTAGTGGGGAAGCATCGCAGGTAGTTGCCATGGCACATATAATGCCTGCATTTGTGGATAATGAAGTGGGAGTGGTTGATATTCTGGGGCTGGTTGCTGAGGGTATTCTTGCTGCAACTGGTGAAGATCATTCACTGCTTCCTGTACCATATTATCAGGTGGCAAATCAGCAGAATGAGGCTGTTGGTTATTCTCACGACGGCGGCGAGCTGCATCCCGCATTTGATTACGACAACTGGTGCCGGTAATGCCCTTTTTGGCTTTTCTTGGCATTTTGCAAGAGATAATATAAAAAAAGAAAAAAATGTGTTTTATATGCAACCCAATTTAAGTGAAAATTTGAGATAAGAATGATTTTTGTGAGCAAGTTTTGTGATGGGTTTGTTGTTTTGTGGTGAGCTGCAAGATAAAATAAATAATTTAAAACATAATTGTAAGAAATGTTTGGAATTACTCTTGATTGTTGAATTAAATTATTGGTTATTGAAAGTTTCCAATAAAAAATATTGGAGCACTTTATCTTATGACCTACATCACTCTCTCTATTGTGTTCTTTAACAACTAAAAGGAAAACAGTTGTGATAATGAATGGATTTGAAAAGTTAATCATCCATTTCATTCTTGCAAAGAAAAATCTATAAACCTACATTTGATGTGTTTGTAAAGGCTAGATTTTATTTGCATTGTGCAGTAAATTTGCTTTCTATTGATAAGAATTTGTTGCAATTGTTAATACTACTTTAAATATCGTAGTTAAGCTTCAAATTTGGTATATGAATGTACATTACAGAGTGCTGCATTTAAACATTAATTAAAATAGGCTTCGTATAAAAGCAATTGTTGTGACACTCACCAAATATTTTGAGGATTCAACTTTTTTCGAAATCCTGTTTTTACAAAAGAAGAAAGATGATTTGGATGAATTGATTATCTTGTAAAGAGAAAGTTGCCATTAATACTAAGGAATGTTTAACATGTTTAACTTGTAAATTATTATGTTGATTGAGTTGAGTGAAGAAATGAGAATAAAATGTCATGCTGAAGTGAAGGAGTGAAATACATACTTTATAAAAAACTTCACTTTACTTTACTTTGTTAATAATAACAAAAGTGGCTGGACATTAACGGAGAAGCCAGATGACAGAAACGCTAAAAAACCACATGACAGAAACGCTAAAAAGATAGTGCATTGCGATGCAATGAAAGACAATGGTTGCTTCAAAGAAGACGCTGTCGGTGTAAATAAGGATTGTTTAGGAAAGGTAAATTTCAACATTCAACTTACCAATAAAATGAAACAATCTTTCTAACAATGCTTTTGTCGATATATACAAAAAATTGTAATATAATTATAATTATCTGCCAATTTCTAACAACAAATTTTACATTTGGTATAGCAAGAAAGTAAAGACGCAATTGCTATTTTAAATTCGCGCCAATTTGAAAGTTTGTGGCCTCTATTCGGCGGCGTGCCTCGTTGTTGTTATTATTATTCTAATGATGATCCATTCGACAGTGAGGCAGTTGAAAACAACAACAGGAACAGCATGTACTTGGCACCGAAGAGAAAACGACGTTGTTGTTTGTTGATGATGGGGAGAAGTGTCGTTTTGTAATGTCTAAGTATAAGAAATTATTTGGTGGACTTTATTATGCATGATATCTAGAAATAGATCATTTCTCACCATGGCGTTGTGGGGATTTTGATGGTGATGATGTATTGGACAGAGGTTGTTGAACACAACAACAGCAAAAACATAGGTATTCCACCACGGACACATGGAGAATGAAGTACATTGATTTTTCGTGAGCTGTTATATGTTCAGAAATATTGCTGTTGGTAAAAATACCAATAATAAGAGTAGGCCATGGAAGGATGACCAAAGGTAAGAAGGTAAGTACGTTGTTTGAGTGGGTGAATACATGAGGTGGAGGTAATTAATGATTTGCAGTTACAATAAATTACTTACATTTATAGACTTCAGGCCACATGAAAAGAACTGAGATGAGCCAACATGCTATAAAGTATATTACATGATTTCTTCTTGTTTTTCAGGTGCCCAGACATAAAGTGAATGTTTGCGGTCATTCCTTGTGAACATTATTATAGTGAGGTGAGTTCATTTTTGTTAATTGAAGATCATTTGTTAATAAAGAAGGACAGTGTCTGTTTTGCAGTGATCTTTTTTGAAAAATTACAAAAGTTAGAAATAGAAGCATTACATAACATTACAATACATACATACTTACTATAGATACTATACATAAATATATACATCAATACATACCCTATATACTATATATGAATACTATACATAATATACATACATACCCTACATACATACCCTATATACATACCCTACATACATACATACATACCCTACATACATACATACATACATACATACATACATACATACATACATACATACATACATACATACACTACAATACATACCCTACAATACATGCCCTACAATACATACATACATACCCTACATACATACACGATACATACCCTACATAACATACCCTACAATACATACCCTACAATACATACCCTACAATACATACCCTACAACACATACCCCACAATACAACCCCCTGGCATGTGACCACGGTGCCGCCCCCCTGAAAGCCGTTTCTTCTGAAAGTGAAAAAATGAATTCATCAGCCAACTTTAAAAACACAAAAATTCTCCTAACTTGGTAAAAATTTGTCCATTTGAACTCAAATTACACCAACATGAAGCTAATAGCTTGGCGAACATTTATCGAAAGTATTTGGGTGAAAAAAACAAAGTTTTGGCAGATTAAAATGTAATTTTCGCGAATGCAAAACACACCCTTGTTGCATGAAAATTTCGTGTTTTCCAGCAAAACCCAAACTCAGCTGAAACTGTCCAAAAACAGAGGAAAATCGACAAAACAAAAAAAACAACCCCAGATAACTTTAGTTCTCGTGTAAATATGATTAAGTTGGGATGAGATCAGCTGGCGGACACGTTAAGCAATCGGTTGGAAATAAAGTTGCCTAGTTTGCGATAAGATCAGTTGTCGGACATGCAAAGAAAAAAAATTTTGTTTGAAATCATTTATGTCCTTATACTGCCATCCATTCCCCACCATTTGATCAATGGAATCCCCGAGTCCCCATTTCCATTCCAAGGTTGTTCCAGGTGCATGATGACTTAAATTGAAATCCTTGAAGTCATAATAGTTGGAACCATTCCTCGACCACATGGTCCATGGAATCCCCGAGTTCCGACTTGCATTCCAAGGTTGTTCCAGGTCCATGTTTTCTCCCATGACTTAACTTGAAGTCATTCAAATCTTCAAAGTTGCATCCATTCCCCCATAGCATGGTCCATGGGATCCGCGATCCCAGCTTCCATTCCAAGGTTGTTCTGGGTCCATGTTTTCTTCCATGATTTAATTTGAAATGATTCTGATCCATATATTTTCATCTTTTCCCCCCATGGAAGTGCAAAGGTTGCATTCCAGTGGAATGTTGTTCCAGGTCCATTTTTTCGCGATGCCAATGTTCGTGCACTTGTGAGCGTGCCAGAAACGTCTCGATTTGTACCGAACGGAGAGAAGCGTTGCGATTGAATATTATATCAGAAAACATAATTGGATCCATTTAATTCAAAATTTCGATTAGAGAATATACAATATCAAAAATACAGATCAAATTGGTAAAAACACATTTGCAGCTACACGAATTTTATGAAAGCAATACAAAAGCGCTTTGTGAAAATTTTAGAGGGAACCCAAAGTTAGATACATCTAAACACGCAGTCAAAAATTCATGATATATAAAAGGGTTTCAAATACAGGAGATCCTGAAAATTTTCATTGATTCAATCACATGTTTCTAAGACGACATACAAAACTTCGGCGTTTCGAATTGCAACTGAATGATGGTGGGCACGTTTCCAGTTTAGAATCCATGTGAAGTTGAAGAACTTGTTTCCAGCTCGATTAAACGTTTATGTTATCGAGAACAAAAATGAGGTAATTGAAATCCACTACTTTAGCCTTAGGATGGTCAGTCGTGAACAGTAATTCTCTGGATGCCAAGGAGAAAGGGTTTCGTGGGATTTCATGCTTTTGGGCATGGCCTGCTTCAATGCAATATGAAAATAGTTGTTTTCGAGTCTGGCCAGTTAAAGTTTCACATGGAAATCTGCAAAAATCGATTTAGAACTTTAGTATTGATCGATCAGAGCTGTTTGAAACAAATCAGAGTCAATTTATAGAGAATACGATTGAGATTTTGAAAATATATTGCACGGCTGGAGAAAGTTGAAAAGCGAGTTGTTGATCACGGAATCTGAGCTAAATAAAACAATACAACTGAGGGGAAAATATAGAAAAAACGTAGCCACTCACCAGTGAAGTTCTTTGGGAAACAGTTCTGAATAGCAAGCTGGAAGTAAAATTCCAGTTGATTGGAAGGAAGGGCAGAATAGCTTTTTAGACAACTGCGTGTGCTTTGAATGGCTTCGTTTCAGTGAAATGACGAAACTGCCATTTCTGAAATTCGTTCTTTAGATCCTCGCATCCAGACCTGTTATTATAAAAGCAGAAATTGACAATTCACGGTTTTAGTATTCGATTTAGTACGCAAAAGATTTGTGAAGCAAAAAATTATTCAGAATTTAGATCGCCCAGAAAGTTCTGTAAACAACGGATCATAATACATCGAAAACAAAATAAGAAGGACACAGAGGAGTTTAGTAGAGGCAAATGGAAACAACTTAGCAACTTACCAGTCAATTCCCGAGAAGCTTTTAGTTGGAAATCTCGAGTAAAACGGCATCAAAAATAAAACGCAGCAACACAACGAAAGCAATTTCATTCGGTTTGTCCCGTCCCAAATTCGAAAATGGACATCCACTGCACGTTCGCTCAAGGAAGGAAGGAACTTCCTCATCAATCAAAGGTCTCAGTAACAAAAGACGCAATGGGATTAGTGTCAAACGCAACAGGGATTCATTGTTTCGAAAACGGTAAACAACGCACGATCGACCTTTCCAGAATGACGATGTGATTTCAAATGCCTTTAGCCAGAGGGTCGCAGGGGACAACATGTTTTGTTCGACTGAGAGCTGTAGTGCGTGTTAAAGCTCGGGACATGTGCCCCTGGCACGCAAAACAAAAGCCTCGGCACTGCAGGATCTGACAGAGTGCACAAAGCAAACTTCAGACGTAAACAAAGGGCGGAAGAATTTTCGAAGTAGAAAAAGTGAAATATCTGAAAAACGAAAACGAATTTGGAAAAAAGCAGCCTTATTGCAAATATACAGGTTCTGGGGAAGAATAATGAGTGGTTTTCGAAACGAATAAAGCATCGAGCTTCACAAAACCGTGTCGAGAACGGCCCGTCGCTGGGGGTCTTTGAGGTCGGTTTCCGTCACCGCTCACGTTTTAGTATATAGAGACCAGGTCCATTTTTTCCACGATGCAAATGTTTGTGCACTTCTGAGCGTGCCAGAAATGTCTCGATTTAAACCGAACAGAGAGAAGCATTGCAATCGAATAGTATAGTATATCATAATTGGATCCATTTAATTCCAAATTTCGATTGGAGAATGTACAATATTAAAAATACAACTCAAATTCGTAAAAACATATTTACGACTACAGGAATCCATGCAAGCAATACAAAAGGGCATTATGAAAATTTTAGAGGGGCACCAAAGTGAAATGCTTCTGAACACGCATTCGAAAATTCGTGATATAAAAGGGTTTTAAATACAGCAGATCATGAAAGTTCTCAATCAATTCACTCACATGTGACACGCCAAATCCACGACTTTCGTGTTTTGAATTGCAGGTCAGTGAATCCATGTGAAGTGGGATTTGCCATGCTTCAATGCAATATGAAAATAGCTGTTTTCGAGTCTGGCGAGTTAGAATTTAACATCCAAATCTGCAAAAATCGAATTAGAATTTTAGTATTGATCAATCAGAGCTGTTTCAAACAAATCAGAGTCAATTTATAGAGAATATGAGTGAAATTTTGAAAATTTTATGCACGGCTGGGATGAGTTTTAAAAGCGAGTTGTTGATCACGGCATCTGAGGTGAATAAATCAGTACAACGGAGGGGAAAATATAGAAAAAATTTAGCCACTTACTCCTGGAGTTCTTTGGGAAACAGTTCTGCATGGCAAGTTTCATGTAAAATTCCAGTTGATTGCAAGGAAGGGCAGAATAGCTGTTAGACAACTGCATGTGTTTTGAATGTCTTCGTTTCAGTGAAATCACAAAATTGTCGTTTCTGAAATTCGTTCTTTAGATGGTTGCATCCAGACCTGTAATTATAAAAGCAGAAATTGACAATTCACGGTTTTAGCATTCGATTTAGCATTGAAAAGCTTTGTAAAGCAAAAAGTTATTCAGAATTTTAGATCGCCTAGAAAGTTCTGTAAACAATGGATCATAATAAATCGAAAACAAAATAAGAAGGACACAGAGGAGTTTAGTAGAGGCAAACGGAAACAACTTAGCAACTTACCAGTTAAATCCCGAGAAGCTTTTGGTTGGAAAACTCGAGTAAAACGGCAGCAAAAATAAAACGCAGCCACAGAACGAAATAATTTCATTCGGTTTGTCCTGTCCCAAATTCGAAAATGGACATCCACTGCACGCTCGCTCAAGGAAGGAAGGAACTTCCTCGTCAATCAAAGGCCAGAATAACAATAGACGCGACTGGATTAGTGTCAAACGCAACAGGGATTGATTGTTTTGAAAACGGTAAACAACGCACGATCGATCTTTCCAGAAGCATGACATCATCCAGACGCAATAACTGTCAGGGGGTCGCACGGCACAACACGTTTTGTTCGATTCGATGCTTTAGTGCACGAGGAAGCTCGGGTCACATCCCCCTCGCACGCAAAACAAAAGCCTTGGCACGGCAGTATCTGACAAAGTGCACAAAGCAGACTTCAAACGAAAACAAAGAGCGGAAGAATTTTCGAAGTAGAAAAGTGAAAATATCTGGAGAATGAAAAGCAATTTCGAAAAACAAAATAGATATTACAAATATACAGATTACTGGGAAGATATCTGAGTGGTTCTCGAAAAGAATACATGAGGAGAATTTTAGGAGTAGTGTCGGAAAGCTCCCATCGCTGGGGGTCTTTGAGGTCGGTTTCCGTCACCGCTCACGTTTTAGTATATAGAGATTTTGTGTTCAAGCAGATTGGGTACGTAGTGACTGATGCACTGAGAATTTCTGGAGATGCAATTGTTTTAACTGGCCTTGATTTATCAAGGTCACTTTCAGGTAAATCATCATTTGCAACTTGTGGCCATGTGACTGTCTTCTCCAGTTCTAGCTTTTGGGCAACACTTTCTTTTGTAGTCTGCAATTTTTTCCCATAATAGTTTTTTATGTTGACATTGGCAATTGAATACCATGTATATGGTGGCCCACAGAGGCCAATGTATTTATTATGCTAAAACAACAATAATTTTTTTAATTTTTTTAATTGAAACTTAATTTTTAAGGTTGCTTTTGATTTTTAGATTGTTTTATATATTTTTTTCGCATTTTAAATGTTTTTATATTAATATTCTAATTTCATAAAAAATTTGCTTTTAATTTCAATTTAAAAAATTTAAAAAGGTTAATTAGCCCAGAACGGACATAGCAACAGCAACACAACTTAGCAACGACCTCGTTCTTATTACGAGTTTTATCATCGCACCAAAAAACATTTGGCGTAAATAATCGTGAGTGCTGGATGGAAGGAAGACCAAGGTTTGAAAAATGATCTGGAGAGGTATATTTCACAACGTCTCAACAAGAATGAAGTTCTTGACTTTTTAAGAAGAGATTATTCGCAATATCAATGGAGTATCCGTACTCTGACATGCAGAATGGCATATTTTAAGTTGTGTTATATTGATTACAATGTCCCATTAGAAGATGTTGTGACTGCTGTCAGACTCGAGCTTAACGGGCCAGGAGCAGAACTTGTGTACCGCGCTGTCCACAAGAAAATCAGAGAGCTTCATAATTTAAATGTTCCAAGAAATTTGGTGTATGACGTGATGCATCACATAGACCCAGCTGCTTTAGCAAGGAGGGGTCCAGTTGGCAGACCAAGAAGAGGAAGGAGAAAAGAACAATTTACGTCAAAGGTAAAGCCTGTATTTTGCCTGTATGATGTTTATTTATTTAATGTAGATGTTTATTCCTTTGTTTAATATTTAATATGTTTTTAGGGACCAAATTGGACAATGTCTCTTGATGGACATGATAAATTGTGTGGCCACCAAAAATATACATTTCCATTATGCATCTATGGAGCACTTGACACATTCAGTTCCTATGTGCATTTCCTCAAAATTTGGACCACAAACAATGACCCAAATGTGATAGGGAGGTTTTATTTGGAGCATCTTATCACAACAAAGAGTAAGTGGTTTTTATTATTACTAGTAATTATTAATTATTATTACTAATTAATAGTAATTATTAGTAATTAATAATTATTATTACTATATCATATAGAGTAATTATAAATTTTTTGTTTTTATCAAGTCAAGTAAGTTTGTGTATTTATTTATCTCTAGAAATGCCTTCAAGATTGAGAGTTGACCATGGCACTGAAACTGGGACAATGACAACAATTCATTGTTATCTGAGAAATTTACATGGAGATCTTGATGATGCAACACAGTCTATTCTCTACTAGGGGTCATCACTCGCTTCGCTCGTTCGCCCCAGCCCGTCAAGTAAAAAGAGCTTAATGTGGTTGGCGCGCTTCGCGCGCTGCATTCGCTCGCGCTCATGCCCCGTCCAATTGTTGTTGAGATTAGTTAACTGGTTGGTACGCATGCGCGTGTTCTATTCGCTTTTGCTTCCAGTAGTACAGCACACTTTTGGGGGTGTATGAATAGAGATTGACAGATTAGCCTCGTTTTGAGAAATGTAGCCTCGTATTGGTGGACAGGCAAAAATGGATCATATAGTGGCAGTAGACCTCTGAAAACACAATACTTTTGGTGAAAGGTTAGTAAAAAGCTAATTAATGTAAATCATAAGTTAACTTACATTTGACTAATATACATAGGTAATAACAGATGAAGTTTGATATTGGGCAAGAATTTCATTTGAATCACAATGATGTAGGTAATACATTGTCATTTTAGCAGTTTCCCATTTCAGTCAATTATTATGAGGCAATAGCCTGTCACAAAAGGCTAGTGGAATTAAAATGTGATTGAAACTTACCTAGACAGAATTCTCTTTCCATGACTTTGTTAAGGATTCTTTTCATATATGTTGTAGTAAATGTTTGTTTGAGCCATTTGATAATTGCATGGTGTGAACAGCAAACATTAGTGACATTGACAGTTTGGTTCAGCACTTCAGCATTTGTTTCACTAAGTATCATATGGGAAAAAAGAAATAATTAATAACAAAATTAAATGAACATATAAAGGTGCCAAATAATAAGAACAATAAAACAATATGATAGTTGTGAAGCTGCATTCATTGATTCCCTTTTGGATTATTTGAAAAACATGTTTGAAATGCAAAATCTGTGAAAATTACTTTATGTTTTCCTACATAATTGATGTACTAATAGAAAGAGGTAGATAGAGGTTGTTTATCAATTAGTGAAAACAAACTTTCATGTTGTTGTAATAAATTTTCATTGGCTTTATGCACTTGTGCATTAAGAGGTTGGTAAATGTCAATTGTTAAGTGTTCATGTAATGCATGAATTATTAATTAGATCACCTGACAGTGTGTGTATGTAACATCCAGGTTAGTTTTCCTAGAGCTTAAAAATTATTACTGTGAACATCATTACAGTAGTTTCCTTGACATACAACAATGAAACTAAACAGGAAAAGCCTTTGAAGTGATTTTTAGGTCATTATCATTATGTTGGGAAAAACTTTAGTTTCAAGAAATGTTGATGTATGTAACACATAGAGGCAATGAACACAAAGGAATCCATAAAGTGGCAAATACTGGAAGAATTATTTTGAGTCCAAGCTGGCACTCGTAGGCACATATAGTCAGGGCACCAGAAATTTATTTTTGAATCAGCGAAACTGTAAAGTTGTAAAACAATTGTTGAGGTTTGCATGGCCTAACCGAAGAAACTGTCGTGTCGTGTCGGTGTCGGGGCAATCAGTGAAGTTTGGATGGTCTAACAAAATTAAGCTGGTAATTAAATTGCAGATGGTTAAATATAACATCTAAATGTATTCACCTACCTGTAAGACACATTGAAAATGCTCTCTGTAAATCTGGAGATAGTTTTCAAACTTAAAGTTGTCCTCTTGATAATTTTTTGTGATGCCAAAGTTAAGCTGTTTCATGAATCAAATTCATATTTCATAAGGCATTTCAAAAGTTAGCCAATGGTTAGCGGTGCCATTGATGGAATTGAGGCCAAAGTCTTTTTCAATGTGATACAATGGCCTCGTTTCAATGTGGATAAACTTCTATTATTGGTTAAGATAAACTATAGAAATGCATCTCATTAAAAATTAACATTGATGAAGGTTATTAGATACTAATAGAGAGTAGATTAATCCTGCAATCTTTTTATATATGTAAAAAATTACATTAGTAAAAAAATAGTAATCATTAATTATTATTCTTGACAGTTATCAATGGATGGTGAAGATGAATGAGAGATAATTGGTCCGTCTGTAGATTGTATTAATGTCTTCATTCATCATGTGGAGTGTCCAGCGATGTTGACAGCATTGTTCAATATCAAATTCACACTCGCGTGGCACAAATCAACGACACGGATGTCTGTTCTCTCGATGCTTCGTGCGTTTCACCATTAAGTTTGGTCATAGTAAAAAAAGAAGATTGCCGGTTACATTAGTTTAAAGCTCGAACACCAACTTCAAGGGGTAACCTTTGTTCGAGGTTTCCTTGGTGTTCATGAAAACTGCAATTTTAATTTGGAATATGTAATACTACATATTGAAGAGTTAAATTTAATAAGTACATTAGTTATCATTAGTTATTGGGATGAGAGAGGGATAATCTTAATGTTGTATGCAATTTCTTATCCGAAAAAACAATTGTCAATGGACAGATTGCAGTTTTCACAGAGAAAAGGAAAGCCATACTCCCATAGGCAATATCGGAGAGCATGGCAAAGCATATCTCTTTTGATACAGGCGCTACGCAGGACCCAGATCGTGTTGTTGTTGATAAACACCCCCGGACACTGGAGTGTTGTGAAAGTGTCCGGATCGTTCTTGGTGGATCTTATTGACTGGAGTGGCGTGGCAAACCAGAAATGAATGTTCATCACACTATAAAGTGCAACAAAGCCGATCCGGTAGAACCACAATCTGAGCCCTCGTGTTTGGTGTGTGTGTATTTTGGTAGACGCCCTTGAGAGCAACGCGATTTATGCTCTATGGTTTGTGAAGACCTTTACAGGACTTCTTGGAAGACAATATTTTTTGTCTTCATGTGTGTTTCCTCTGGGAGGAATACTTTAAGCCCGTCAAATGATGTTGCTCTGGACATGGCCACATATAACTGACCATGTGTGAACACGGGCTCAGGTAAATACAAACCAACATACCTGAGAGATTGTCCCTGTGCCTTGTTGATAGTAAGGCAGTATGCTAGCCTGACTGGAAATTGCCGTCGCTTGATGTTGAACGGCATCTCAGTGTCTTGTGTTGACAATGTTATTCTGGGAATCATGACCTGCTGGCCTTTGTGTTCCCTCGTGATGATCTCTGCTATGATGACGTTACGTCGGAGATGGCGTACAATAAGTCTTGTGCCATTGCAAAGACCTTTCTTTGGATTTAGATTCCTCAGAAGAATGATTGTTGCACCAACCTTAAACAGAGAGAGTTGCAAATAACAATGTGTATTGCATTATAGTACTGTGATAATGAAGGATAATCAGGCTTAAAAAAGTGCTATTAGTGTGGACTTCAATTCATGTATACGTAATTGTTACATAAGAAGATTATACCTTGAGTCTAAGTCGGTGTAACGGCAATCCATTAGGAGTTAGATTGTTGATAAACTCAATTGGATATGCCGCCTCCTCATCTGGATCCTCTGTTATCACATTGTCTGTGCTGTAGTATGTTCTTTCAGGAGTTTGTAGTCTTTCCAGAATGATGTCATTTATTTGATGTGAAAAGTCATTCTTTGGGGTAAGACAACAACGTTCTGACATGGTTACCGGATCCAGCATGAGGTGGGACTGTGGTGTGTTAGGCTCGGGATATATGAAGTTGAGCATTTCCTCTCGCGAAGATGTGCATATTTGATGTGGCAAAGTGATATTGTCGAGTGCATCATGTGGTTCTTGTTTGTTACCGAGTCTTAGAAGCCATTCTGAGAATTCTCTGTACGATTGATCTTGAACAGCTCTCATGTTTGTGTGCAGGCGATGTTGTTGAAACTGTGCCCACAAATCACTGATTTGATATGATTTAAGACTCTCTGATACAATTTGCTCTCTTCCTGCCTTGGGAACAACCGGTAGCACTTGTCTGAAATCGCCACCAAGCAACATGAATTTGCCACCAAATGGCTTTTCAACTCTTGTGATATCCCGAAGCAGTCTGTCAACTGCTTGTAATGCCAATGCTGGTATCATTGAAGCTTCATCCCATATGAACAGGGTTGTTTCACGCAACACTTGTGCTCTTCGGCTCTGTCTCTTGACATTGCATGTTGATTCCAGCTTCAGTGGTATTGGAATTTGGAATTGCGAATGCGATGTTCTGCCATTAATAAGTAGTGTTGCTGCAATTCCTGACCAAGCCATACATTGAACTTTGTGTCCAGAAGCATTGAGGTTGCGAACCAACGTGTTGTAGAGAAATGTTTTCCCTGTGCCAGCTGGTCCGTCGAGAAAGTGACAGTTCTGTTCTGATTGCACCTCAATTGCTTGAATAATGGCTGTGTATACCACTTGTTGTTCTGGATTCAATGCAGCGCGCATTTGTTCTCCTTGCTCTCTTTCGTTTTCAACATCCATGTGATCCTCCTCTGAAAACATAAACGATAGTTAATTTGGTATAAATAGAAGCATATATTGGCTAAGTAATTACAGTGAATATCATCATGCTAAGTTGTAAATCACCTTGTTCTGGAATGACAAAGTCGGCCGGTAGCTGAGGAAGGTGATCGTAGTTGGTGATTGACAAACCATGGACCTTCAAATTGTTGTCAATATCATGTAGACATTGATACATGTGTCTGTCTTGGAAGGTTATGTCTGGATTGTTGAGTTGATCACGTCTGACAAAGTCTTCACTCATTGCTTCCTTGAAGGTGTCGAAGAGTGTTCTTATGTCTGAAGGCGTTTGAAAGAGTAGCAATGTGGCAAACAACTGTCTGAGTTGTGGTGGCATATTAAAGATGACTGCGTCGTGTAAACAGCGTGTGATTTCGGCATCATCTTCTAAAAGCCCTAATGCTAATGCTGCATCTTTGAAGGAGTCACATAGATTACCTTCTACCGTTCGAAGGTGTTCAAATGACGTAGCTCCTCGTTTATGCAAGAGCAAAAGTCTGAGGGCGAATTTTTGCTCGCAAGGTCTAGGCTGCACTTGAGTTACTCTACCAATGATTGGCATTGTTCTTCGTTGTCTGGCTGTCCATGTTTTTGAACGCTCCTGGAAGACATAGTGCTCTGGTATCTCATGATAGAGGTACTGACGTGCAGCTGGATCTTGCTGGTTGAGTTCAAACCATGCTGTGAGTGTTGTTCTATCACCAATGTTGTTGAGCCTTTGTTCGCCATCATTGTCATGAAAGATGACTTGTTGCTCAAATGGTAGATGAACAGAAAGCCGTTTAACTATGTGGCTTTTGTCGTGCATGGGGAACTGCATAAGCCGATAGACAGCTTCATGTGGTCCAATATATCTTGCGTTGATGTATTGGCGCACCTCGTCGTGTTCAATGTCTTGAGGTACTTGCTGTTGATTTTCTTCAAGAATTTCAACATGTGCCATATCATGTCCTTTGTGGATATATTTGAAGATGTACTTGACACTTTTTACTGTACTGCATATTTCCACGTTGATATGACAATGATATTTGATTAGTAGGTGTCTGTTGTGTGGCACTACCCAGGTATCATCCAAAATGCGATTATTCACATTGACTGGATGAAGACAGCGTCGTCTATAGAGAGGATAGCCGTTGACATTGATTTGAGTGTCAGCAACTTGTTCTTTTGGAAAATGCTTTTTGCATTTGTTATTTTCCATGCACACGCATCGAGGATTTAAAATTCCACAGGGTCCATGTGTCATGTGTTTTAGGACCAACTTGTGATATTTTGCATCCTGTGGGTCTGGAATCTCTGCTGATATCAGTTGATCCACCTGATAATGAATATGATAATCAACAATTTTATAATAGAAATAACGTACAGAATAGTTGTACTGTGGATTGCGTATAAATGTCACAATAAGAGAAAGAATTATTAGTGTTTGCAAATATTACCTGTTGTGGTGTTCGTGGTTTATCAGCTTGCGAAAGAAACAGGATCATGTGTGCGTGTGGTAGTCCTCTCTTTTGAAATTCTATGACATATACATGTGCTGTGACATGTCCAAGAATGTGCTTGTGCAGAATGTCTTCAAGTAGTTCTTTGAGTTTGAGTTGAAATACTCGTGTGACAATGTCCGGTCGATCATTGGCCGTCTGGTGTGGTAGAATGTTTTCTTCTATCTCCTTCCATTTAGGATTGGCAGTCATTGTGAGGAAGATGTCTGGCTTGCCATACTTCCTTACGATTGTCATTGCATCTTGAAAATGTTGATACATGTTTCTTTGGCTGCCTGGAAAGGATGATGGTAGAATGATAACACGGCCAACATCGATATGGATGGGCTGATTCGGATTGTTAGCCCTGGCCATCTGGTTTTCGATTTCAGCTCTTCTGTGGAGATGATCCATCAGGCCTCGATAAGTGTCAACACGAAGCTGACGTTGATTGTTCATAATCCAGTGCAGTTTATTGCCTTCTATCTTCGTATATGCATCTACCAGATACTGTTGAAATAGAAGTGATGCAATGTGGATGGCTGAGAATGCATCCCTGACCTGGATTCTGTATAAATAGTATTCGGTGAGGGTCAGTCTGGTACGGCGATCACGATTGATGTGTTGTCGATCTCTTACATTTGCAGTAGGCAATCGTTGAAGGTCCAAACTGTATCCTCTGTCACCGTGAAAGAAATCAATGGATACGTGAGAGGATCGGCACTTGGACTGGTTGCGTAAATCTTCATGAGATCTCCACGTCTTGTTTGAACTTGCAGTTCTCTGTCGTCAGGATTTGGTGCACCTCCATTTTGTACAGTATATATTGCTGCAATTTCTCTGGCAGTTGGATTATCGTATCTGCGATCTTGTTGTGGGCGACCTGTTATGATCATTTTGAATGTCGGAACAGGCTGATTGTTTGCAATAGCTTGCTGCCGCTGTTCCTCCAATATTTCACCCATGCTTCGATAATGTTGTGCAAATCGATTGACTGCCATTAATTCATTCTGGAGAAGTGCAACGATGTCCAAATCAAGACGTTGTTCTGTTGCAGTATTTTGCCGTTCCTGCAACGCTTGTTGTGTATCCATGATGTAGAGTTCTGCATACTTTCTGGATCTGTCTGTTTCTGTTACACCTGCGATTGGTAACGAAATATACTTAAATACATAACATATGCATGAAATATGAATTTGAGAGCAGAAATCATAAGTGAATAATTAGCTATGTGAAAGAATTGGTCATTTACCAGTCATGTGATATGCCTTTCCGTGAATTGTGATAACTGGTGGTCCAGCTCTGGCATGACGTACAGTATTAGCCTTCCATGATGCCATGGCCATTAATGAGTTGTATTGGCGGAAGTGCTTTAAGAAATATTTTGATTCGGCAGTATCACCAGTGTATAAATGCATGACACTGTTTGGAGGTGGTTGAATTAGATCCAGAGTGATTAAACCTCCCATGCAGCACTTGTTGTATTGTTTTCGGGAGTTAAGTTCTTCTTTGAAGTACTTTGCACCACAATGAATGCATGTTCTGTTCATTTTGTTTAAGTGGTGTGGTAATGGGAGAAGGGGATGAGGTTTTCAGCTTCATTGTTCTCAGGACAGGGTTGTCAACTTGCATTTGCTGATCTTCAAGGGTTCTGGTATCTCATTTTCATCAGGTACTGGAACTGCGTGTTGCATCTCAATGTCTGCAGGTTGTTCTCTTGCTTGAAGCTCTTGGTTCAGAATGGGAAGCTCTTGGTTCTGAATAGGAAGCTCTTGATTCTGAATGGGAAGCTCTTGGTTCTGAATGGGAAGCTCTTGGTTCTCAATTGGAAGCTCTTGGTTCTCAATTGGAAGCTCTTGGTTCAGAATAGGAAGCTCTTGGTTCAGAATGGGAAGCTGTTGGTTCAGAATGGGAAGATATTCAGGGGCTTCTAGCTGACGGTTTTCAAGCTGCAATTGCTGAAGATCGTTGGCTGCTGCAAGTTCTGCATTGGTGGACTCTGCCTCCGGAAGCTGAGGTTGTTCATTCGGCTGTCTTTGACGCTGACGATACTGCCTCATGTGATTTCTACGTCCCGCTCCTGTGATACTTCTCTTGACCTTGCGCGGCATGGTGCAAGTTGTAATGTAAAAAAGAAGTATAAAGTATGAGATATACAATTAGGCCAAATTATTGTAAATGTTATTGCTTGTTGACAATGGTCTTAATAGCAACAACAATGGAATAATTATGGCCTTGTGTAAAGCTAAAACAAAAAGAAATAAATATGATATTTTTCAAGGGTTCCATAATGATAAGGTAAAATTGGTACTGAAGTAAATGGAAAAGTATTGCTATATAATATAATGTATGTTAAATGAATATACTTACGTTTAAACTGTGGTCGTTTCTGTTGGGTAAACAGTCACTAAAATGGAATAGAGTAAATTTATAGTTGAAAAAGAAATGAATAATGGACAAAAGCTCAGAATACCTGAATAAATAAAAATGAACTGTTTGAATCGAGTGCAGCAGTTTTTAATAATCTGTTGAAACACGATTTGAGAATTTGTTGTTAATAAACTTACTATCCATGAAAGAAACATTGAATTAACGAAATAGTTTGTTGTACAGAGGCTCATTTGGAAAGAGAGAAATAAAAAACAAAAATATAAGTTTATTGTGGAGATGAGTTTGTGAAAGAGAAGTGTCCGTTATTTGAAAATAGATTTAGCTGGGCCTTTATTTATAAAAAAACACACAGTTAAAGAGTAAAATAGATCAGTGAGCAAGGGAAATTGTAGTCAAACAATAAATATCTTACCGAGCCTTGTGTCTTTAAAATCTATGGATAGAAACAAAAGAGAAATCAGAATAGTTGTAAACTTAAAATATTTGATAAAGAAATGATACCTGCACAACACGTAACCCGTCTTTGCAATTAAAAGCATACGAAAAAAACAATAATTTTCGTCTTATGAGGCGAAGTAGTGATAAGTAATCTGGCTAGCTTGTAGTTATTAAAACATGTTGAAAGTAGGTATACTTACTCAGCGATAAATAAGATAAGATAATTATAGCCTTTAGAAAATTTGGCCGGTTAAAAATAGACAAAGTCTAATTTTAGAGGCGGGATTTCTATTGTACTACATCGCCTCTGTGATTGGTTTATACGCGTCACGTGACAAAAAAGGAGGGAAAATTCTCGTGGAAAGGGATTTCCCCTTCGTCCTTCTGACTTTTAAAGGTGGGAAGGAGAAGCTTAGCACGTGACAGACTGGTTGCGCTCAAAGAGATAGGATATAAGATAAGAAAACATTATAAACTTTAAAATATTATGTTATGTTCATTTTACTGAATATTTACAGTTGGTTTAATAATATTCATACTTTTTAAACAATATATTATCGTTCAATTGAGGAAGTTGATGGAGATCACATGGTTCTGATGCATGAAGTTGATAAAAAGTGGCCGATAGCGTCTGGAGTGCAAGCCTCTCGTTAAACACCATGGGGCAGGCACGTGTGCACGTTTCGTCTGTCCCTGCAAGAAGAAGACAAAGGAAAAGAACAAAGACAAAGGAAACGTTGTAACAATCAGAATTTTATTTGCGAAATTATTATTATTACATTGTAGAGGAAAAGAAGCCTCGGTCTCGGTAGATAGCGATGACGACGAAAAGAGCCGATGAAATCGTAAGAATAAGAATATGGTAATAATATTATTTGATCTTTGTCAATCTTTTCAATCAAACACTATTAAGCAAACTATAATGAGTTATGGTGTGTTTAACTTGAATTGTCATCTATCAAATATAGAATTTGGACATATTGGAAGAGAATAATGCATCCTTTCAACAGGCATGGCAGGCCATGGGTAAGTTTGTTACTCTAGTTGTTGTATGAAATAAGCAAAAAAGGCAAATTCAGAGCAGTTGCATAGGAATAATTGAAATGTGCTCTCCTTCTGTGTTTTGGTGTTTTGCTAGCTCATACTGCTATAAGCAATGAGTTGGCATTCTGCTGTAACCTGGAAAGTATTTTGAATTATTGAAACTGTGTGTTTGGTTAATGGTTTCACCAAATTTTATTGTTGCTTGCAGGTGCTGATAGCTGAACAGAAAAGGAAAGAGTGTCCCTACTTGGTTTTTTGTGTGGTAAGTGTCTAATTAATATGTGGGTTTTAAAATTAGAACAATAATATATGAATGGAACTGAATAAAACAATGAACTGAATTTGGAACTATTTAAACAGGAAAAAGCATTGACCATGCATAAATATGGGAAATTTGTGAGATTGATTGGTAGGCCATAAAAAGGTAAGCTATTATTAGTATGAATAATTCATGCATGATCAAGGCCACTAAGCTACATAACAACAGAACTACAAACTATAAAACTACATAACTACAAACTATCGAACAACATAACTACTTAACTACAAACTATTTACAAACTATCTACAAACAGTAAAAACCTGCATATAACATCCTCCATCTTATTTTGTAGGCTATTTTGGTTGTGAAGAATGAAAAACAATGGGTAAACTATAAGACAATATCATGTAAATATGACTATGAAAAAATACAATGAAAAATGGAATATTGGTGGTAGGTTGTTAAAAATAGGAGGTTCTTATATGCAGGTTTTCACTGTATAACTATGTACAATATCTACATATTAAAATACGAAATTTTAACAATTTTGGCACCGCGTGCCAATTCGGCCTGCTCTGCCGAAAGTTTGTGGGAAGGGTTTTGGGCAACCACCTTCCCACCCTTTTTTGCGGGGCTTTCTTTTTGGCTGGCTTTCCCAATTGTAATAAAGCCTCTTTTTGTGTTCTGTAAATTAACACATATAACATTGATATGTTAAAGGTTTTAACATTTTGTAAAAAGATGCAATGCCATTGTTAAAGTGTGTATGTTAAACATGTGAAATAGAATGTAAAAAGGTGTACGTACACAATTTCATTTGTCGGGATTCTTCTCCCAGTGCAAAAACAAAATGAAAACGTTTGCCGGCCAATTCTGGGAATTGGTCGGCACAGTTTCTCTTCAGGTAGAATACTACTATATGTTATTTCCTAGGAGAAAAAGAGCATGGAAAGAATAATGGTTGATAGCAGTATGAAGATGGGAAATTTACTAATAAATATATTAATGTATTTAATATAATTACTTTGGTTCTTTGCCAAGGGTTATCATAATTTATTTTCCTTTGGCTTTGCATTTGCCATGTTGAAATGTTCTTAAAATGAAATGTTGAAATGCATGTAAAATTAGTATAAGGTTAATGGAAAATGCTGCTGAGGGAGAATATGAAGATTAGAAAATGTTGTATTCCTTAATTTATGAAATTCTGATAGTATGGAATTAATATATGAAGAGCGAAGATTGAAAATGTTAATAATAGGAAAGATACTTACAAATCTGCAATTGGGCGCGTAAGGTGCGATAAACGAATGCTGAAGTAAACAAAGGTAAGTAGTGTTAAAAATTGGTACACAATAAGTGTAAACTTTTTGTTGATAACTATGGATTCCTTTTAAGGCTCTTTTAGTTAATCTGCCTTTGTTTTCTTAAATTTGTAAACTTTATAAAGTCATTTAGAAAAACCTTTCACTTACTTGAATTTGGTGCGATCGAGATCTGAAAGATTTTCGCGCGCTCAAGTCAAAGCTATTGTCTTTCGAAACTATAGCAACAATATCAAGATGGCCCCACGGAAAAGAATGAAATCGAGGTCTTCTGGACGGATGGATATACATACTATACCTACATACTATATAAATACTATCTTTCAAAAAGTGGTCGATAACGTCTGGAGTGTAAGCCTCGTTAACACTATGGGGCAGGCACGTGTGCACGTTTCGTCTGTCCCTGCAAGAAGAAGACAAAGGAAAAGAACAAAGACAAAGGAAACGTTGTAACAATCAGAATTTTATTTGCGAAATTATTATTATTACATTGTAGAGGAAAAGAAGCCTCGGCCTCGGTAGATAGCGATGACGACGAAAAGAGCCGATGAAATCGTAAGAATAAGATATGGTAATAATATTATTTGATCTTTGTCAATCTTTTCAATCAAACACTATTAAGCAAACTATAATGAGTTATGGTGTGTTTAACTTTAATTGTTATCTATCAAATATAGAATTTTTACATATTGGAAGAGAATAATGCATCCTTTCAACAGGCATGGCAGGCTTGGGTAAGTTTGTTACTCTAGTTGTTGTATGAAATAAGCAAAAAAGGCAATTTCAGAGCAGTTGCATCGGAATAATGGAAGTCTGCTCTGCTGCTTTATTTTGGTGGGCTAGCTGACCCTGATATAAGCAATGAATTGGCATTGCTGTAACCTGGAAAGTATTGTAAATTATTGAAACTGTGTGTTTGGTTAATGGTTTCACATAATTTATTGTTGCAGGTGTTGATTGCTGAACATAAAAATGAAAGGATGTCCCTACTGGGTTTTTTGTGTGGTAAGTGTCTAATTAATATGTGGGTTTTAAATTAGAACAATAGTATATCAATCGAACTGAATATTACGATGAACTGAATTTGGAACTATTTAAACAGGAAAAAGCATTGACCATGCATAAATATGGGAAATTTGTGAGATTGATTGGTAGGCCAAAAAAGGTAAACTATTATTAGTATGAATAATTCATGCATGATCAAGGCCACTAAGCTACAAAACAACAGAACTACAAACTATCAAAGTACATAACTTAACTACAAACTATCGAACAACATAACTACTTAAATACAAACTATTTACAAACTATCTACAAACAGTAAAAACCTGCATATAAGATCCTCCATCTTATTTTCTAGGCTATTTGGTAGTGAAGAATGGAAAACAATCGGTAAACTATAAGACAATATCATGTGAACATGACTATGAAAAAATACATAGAAAAATGGAATATTCGGTGGTAGGTTCTTAAAAATAGGAGGTTCTTATATGTAGGTTTTTACTGTATAACTATGTACAGTATCTACATATTAAAGTAAGAAATTTTACAATTTTGGCACCGCGTGCCAATTCGGCCTGCTCTGGCGTAAGTTTGTGGGAAGGGTTTTGGGTGACCACCTTCCCACGCTCTTTTTGGGGGCCTTTCTTTTTTGTTGGCCAGCAATTTTTACAAAGGCCTCTTTTGTGTTCTGTAAATTAACAACATAAGACTGATATGTTAAAGGTTGTTAACATTTTGTAAAAAGATGCAATGCCATTGTTAAAGTGTGTATGATAAACATGTGAAATACAATGTAAAAAGGTGTACATACACAATTTCATTTGTTGGATTCTTCTCCCCGTCACGAAAACAAAGTTGAATCGTTTGCCGGCCAATTCGGGAATTGGTCGGCACATTGCTTTTAAGAGCAGAAATACTGCTATATGTTATTTCCTAGGAGAAAAAGAGCATGGAAAGAATAATGGTTGATAGCAGTTATGAAGATGAGAAATGTACTAATAAATATATTAATGCATTTAATATAATTACTTTGGTGTCTTTGCCAACAGTTATGACAATTTGCTTGTCCTTTGGCTTTGCATTTGCCATGTTGAAATGTTCTTAAATTGAAATGTTGAATGCATGTAAAATTAGTATAAGGTTAATGGAAAATGCTGCTGAAGGAGAAATATGAAGAATTTGAAAATGTTGTATATCTAATTAACAATATATTCTGATAATATTGTGGGAATGAATATATGAAGAGCAAAGATTGAAAATCATAGCAATAGGAGAAGATACTTACAAATCTGAATGAGCAGGTAACTTAAATAACGAATGCTGAAGTAAACAAAGGTAAGTAGTGTTAAAAGTTGTTACACAGTGACTGTAAAATTGTTGTTAATAACTATGGATACATTTAAGGCTGTTTTAGTTAATATGGCTTTGTGTTCTTAAATGTTTAAACTTTCAAAAGTTATTTAAAAAAATTTTTCACTTGCTTGAATTTGGTGCGATCGAGATCTGAAAGATTTTCGCGTGCTCAAGTCAAAGCTATTGTCTTCCAAACTAAGCAACAATATCAAGATGGCCCCACGGAAAAGAATGAGATCGAGGTCTTCTGGAAGTATGGAAACAACGTGGTGTTGGGTGAATTCCGATGTTACAATAATTCTGCATATGAAAGTATGAATGGCAAAGACTATAGATAAAAGTGAACTACAAATTGGTGTAAAAATAGAGAGGGTATGTTAAGTTGAACAATAATCAGGTAATGCATAAGTATAATAAATGGACATTTATTAAAGGTTGACTCCCACACTAAATAATGGTGTGATTATTCAGTAAACTTCTTTCATTTCCCTATAAATCACAATGAAATGACAACACTATTCAGTGTGAAAATTTACATGTCATAAGTTTTAATATATTTATGACTTTATTATATATTATTTATTCTTTGATGGATTATTATTTGATTGTCTTTCTTTATTATGTAAACAAAAATATATAAAATGTTATGAATTAATATTGATAATATGATATATACAATATTTTCTCAATGACTGTTTTGAATGTGGCAGTTTTTCTGCAAGGTATATAACTTGTCTGTTCTCTACTGTACCATACTATATATTTCATTATGTTATACATTACCATATATTACCATATACTACATTATTATACATTAATATATATACCATACATTACTATACACACTGTACATTACTATATACTTACATACAAACATACTATACCTACTATAAAAACATACCATACCTATTATAAAACCATACTATACCTACATACTATAAAAACATAATATACCTACTATACCTACTATACCTACTATAAAAACATACTATATCTACTATACCTACTATAAAAACATACTATACATACTATACCTACCATAAAAACATACTATACCTACTAAAAAACATACTATACATACTATACCTACCATAGAAACATACTACACCTACTAAAAAACATACTATACCTACTATAAAAAATACTATACCTGCATACCTACATACATACATACATACCTACATACATACATAAATACATACATACATACATACATACATACATACATACATACATACCTACATACATACATACATACATACATACATACATGGGCCGGGTTCGGTCGCTTCGCTCCCTCCCCGGAGCCCGTCAAGTAAACAAAGCTTAATCTGGTTGGCGCGCTTCGCACGCTGCATTCGCTGCCGCTCATGCCCATACATACATACATACATATATACATACATACATACATACAAACATGAGCCGGGTTCGGTCGCTTCGCTCCCTCCCCGGAGCCCGTCAAGTAAAAAATGCTTAATCTGGTTGGCGCGCTTCGCGCGCTGCATTCACTACCGCTCATGCCCATACATACATACATACATACATACATACCCTACAATACATACCCTACAATACATACCCTACATACATACCCTACAATACATACCCTAAAATACATACCCTACAATACATACCCTATAATACATACCCCACAATACATACCCTACAATACATACCCCAAAATACATACCCTACAATACATACCCTACAATACATATACCACAATACATACCCTACATACATACACCTATCATAAATATACCCCTACAATACATACCCTACAATACATACCCTACAATACATACCCTACAATACATACCTACAATACATACCTACAATACATACACAATACAACACATACCTACAATACATACCAACAAATACATACCCCACAATACATACCCAAATACATACCCTACAATACATACCCTACAATACATACCCTACTATACATACCCTACTATACATACCCTACTATACATACCCTACCATACATACCCTACTATACATACCCTACTATGCATACCCTACTATAAATACCCTACTATACATACTACGACGTAACATTTATAAAGAAAGTAAAGGTGGGAGGTCAAATCTTCCCCCCTAGCAAGCTACAGCCCCGCGCCCACGCTGCTCCCTGAAAGCCGTTTCCGAAAGTTGATAATTTCAGTGTGAAGTTTGAAAAAAAATAGTTACTTTCAAAAACCTAACCCATCCTGGAAATTTTAAACTCAATCTGTAATAAAAAATATATCAACCTGTAGCTAAGGAAACAGCGAACACGTTGCAAATAGTCTCATCTCTTAACTAAATAATACTGAATTCTTAGAGACCATTTAATGGAAGTGGTTTGAATGAAATTTCGGAGCCGTGCAAAAAGCAAAACCTCTGAACACACTTTAGCAAGTAAAAATAGTATTTACCGTGGCAAATAGTGACCCAGTTGAACTGAAAAAACACCAACATGAAGGTAATATGTTGGGGAACAATTATCGAAAGTGTTTGGGTAAAAAATAATCAATTGTGGCAGGCTAAAATTGAATTTTTGCAAATGCAAAAACAACGCGTGTTACGTGAAAAATTGCTCCTTCCCGAGTGAAAAGCAACTTTGTTGGAAATCGTAAAAAAACAACAAAAAAACAAAAAAAACAACACATTATTTTAGTTGTGTTATCAGACACACTTGTCAAAAATTAAAATGGGGAAAACGTGCAAATAGGGCCGGAAAAATTCAAAACTTTGACCATGGCCTAAACGTTGTTAGCATGCCGAAGCAACAATGGCGGTCGCCTACTACAACAAAACCCACAACTCTTTCATTCAAAAACAAAACAAAGCTATCACCTGTGTTCTCTATTGTTTCCTGCAACTCTCCGGGGGTCTTTGAAACAATTAACAGCTCATTACAAAGAAAATTCAGCTGGTAAAACACTTTGAAAGGCGTCCACCTCACTTTTTGTGTACAAAACAAAAACATGCGTCTTCTCCAAAAGTACCTGCTGCCTGCCGAGGGCAAATTTGCACGATAACGAAAAATGCATCACTGTTCACGTGAAGTTGCGAAAGAGCCAATCAAATTGCAGCAGAAGGCGAAACGGGTCACGTGAAGAGCGAATACTCTTTTCGAAATGGAGTCGGGGACGCGAATTTGGAAGTTTCGCCAGCGTAAACCGTCGTTTTTTCGTGATAGCACAATTAGTGGAGTAATTAATAGAATAACTCAAAATTCTTTTAAAATAGGCTTCCAAAAATAGATAACTTTTGCCTACTCCAGAAACGGAGCCTTTCCATGCAAGTGCCAACCTTGTGCGCCCCCATTCAAAAAAGCCTTATTGATCACCGATTCGCCGTTTCGTCCCATTGTTTTTGGGCGTTCGACCTATTGTTTCGGCTCGAATCTATTGTTTTAGGCAGAGTTTCGCCACCGTCACGTGACATCACAGAATATATATATTAGATATTGTCATTGTCAGTCAAAGGTGACGTAATAGGCTATCACTTGTTTCAATTTGCCTCTACTGTTCTCTTAATGTAACAATAATATATACTTTTAATGTATTTAATATGAAACAGTTCTATTTTGTGCAGAAAATGAATAATAATTATCTTTCTTACAATGAAGGGGAGAGACTAAAGGCAGGCAGAAAACACAGAAATAAATTCGTGAACTTACGGTAACAGTAGTTGCAAAAATTATCTATTTCAGGTGAACCTGTAAAGGATAAAATTGTTATAATATTGTGAAAATATCCACTGCAATAGCAATTGTGACATAAAATATAGCAGCTTGAGTTTTTTTAAAGCTATTTAGTTATGAATAGCCTGTATTTTTCTTTTGAAAGTAAAAGGACATTAAAATACATGTACTTACGTGAATTGTTGTTTTGCTTGTTGTGAATGCGAAAATTTTTTACGCACGCTATGTCCTCTATGAGCAAGAAAAATTTTAAATTTCGCGCCGCTATTGTTGTTGCTAGACGCCGAAATTGCCGTGAAAATCTGATGATACAAGTATTAGCTGCAGGAGATTACGTCGTGCTGTGCTGCATTGATTGTATTGTGATTGTAGTTTTCAAGAGCAACAAACTTGTAATTATGCGATAACTATTAGAATTACAATTGGGATGAGAATACATATAAGGAACCTAGGTGAGGGCCTAGTTGTTTAAGTTCGTTATTTTGAGATCTCTTTGACCACTCAGTAGTTGTAAAAGTTCTTTAATTTTTAGTTGGGCATTTGGTGGACATAATTAGTAGAGACGCAAGAAAAGCATTGAAATTCATCGTTTTGCTACGTGAAAAGATAATAGGTTAACACATGAAGAAGCTTCATATAATGTAAAAGTACTGAAAATCAATGGAACCGGCTTCCTAATTTTAAATTATGCGGAAATATTAATATACTCAAAATGAAAAGATGGCTTAGTGATTTGGCCTGTAGTAGTAAACGTTCCTTAAGTTTTCTATCTTATACATGTAGGTTCCTTATAAAAAAGTTTGTAACTTCAAGTTGCCATTATGTTGTAATTGTTCTGAGGATTCAATGAGTTTGTGTGCTTGCATGTTAATTGTATGGCAAAGCTCTTTATGATATAAGACACATTGTAAGATGGTATTACAGTTCGTGTAATACAGTGTCTATATACTGAAAACATAAGCAAGTGTCAATGATATAGACAATTAGAATGTTGTTGACTAAAAAAAACAGAAATACTTTGTCAAGCACTTTCACAGGTGTCCTTATGAATGAGGAGAACCATACACTATTAATGAGGAGACAGCATACACTATGAGGTTCTGGTTAAAAAGATATCTACAATGGGAAATATCACACTTATCATGCAAGTCTCTCAATATTCAAGTAAGATAACAAAGACATATTTATGCAGATATAGATTATTAAAAATGCATTAATAATGTTTGCTTTTGTGGTAAGAGCCATCTTAGCTTGTTTTGTTCCAGTGTAATGGAGGATCCTATCAGTCATTGATACAATGTATGCTTCCCACAAAATTTGAAAAAGTTGTGGTGTAAGTGGTTGTAAAGTCATTGCAGTCTGTGCCTGGCATACTGAGGTTCTGACAATGCATCTGCCTGATAAGGAACATCATTAAGTGACAATGTGAAGAAATAAGTATCTACAGGTTTAGAATACTGTAAGTGATTTGTTAAGAAAACATTTAGTGGTAGTCAATGCAGAAATATTATTCAGCCTGTATTTATTCAGTCTGTATTTCAAGCAGGGTGCATTAATTGATTTATCTATTCATATGGAATAGAGAGCATCATTTGTTGAATATTATACCTGACTTGGGAAATAGTTTGAAGAGAACATTTGAATCATTGATTGAATTTTCCATTGCCTTTGACTAAATGAATCTGTACAAAAATTTGAAAAGAGCATTAATGAGTGTGGTAGAACAAAAGATATATCCAATGCCTGTGTAATGAGGAAGGTGGTTAGTAAATAAAGTGTGGGTTTTCCCAGGCTTGAACTTGACTTTCATGGTTTCCTCATGTACATCACAACAATTAAAGAATAACATCTTGGATAAACACAAAGGTTCATGAGGATAATCAGTGGGCTTTGGTTGTAAAACAAAGAAGGCAGCCACAAAGTAATAAATTCGTTAGGAACTATATTCACGAAAACAAAAATCCCAGGAAGAGCAATGCACATTTCTTTTGAAAACAAAGTAGGTACTGAAAAAAACATTGGAGAATTTCCAGAATTCTGGCCTAACAAACTATATGTAAAGCGTGAGTTGAATAGAAATGGCGCAAGGTAAGCAATTTCCACTTAACACATCAAATTCAAAGGGATGAACGTGAAAATATACATTGTTGACCTCTGATTCTTAGCAGCCTCTAGTTGTTTCCTCTATGTCAATAAAAGTACATCACCTTTATTTTCTCTCATTTCAGTATCAAATTCGCTTATATCTAAATATCCATTGTTTCATTGTCTAAAATGAACCTGATTTACCTTTGGTGAACAGCAAGGTAGTTGTTTCCTTTGAGTCAGGAGGGCTTTATGAGGTATAATTACATTGAGTTCAGCAACAAAATCCAACTCGATGCCATATGTTGGCAGACAGAAACTTAGATCCGACAGGCAACAATAGTGCGATGATGAGACATAACATAGATGAAAATCATACATAGATAGCACAAAGGCGTTTGAAATGAGAGACAGAAGTCTCGCCTCGTTTGAATGATGTTAGCAGAAATGCATCTAATTAAAAACAAAGTCAATAAATTTTGTTATGATATTATTGAATGGAGATTTATATAATGATTGCAGAAGATCTGAAAGATATACAATACAGTACAAAAAACATGTTTTGAAAGGACGTGGATAGATATTTGTATTGTATGCGAAGTACAAATGCGAAAGGTTGAGTGATGGTATAGTCTACTATTAAAATTGGTGAATTGTCAATATCAATAAAAATTGATCCATACAATCCGTAGTTCAGGTTGCAAAATTGATTGGTTTAGCGACGTCTTTAGCAAAATGACAGTGCCTCAATTTGGATTCTTCAATAGCACTTCACTCTCAGGAAGCATACATCTCTGCCACGGCGTGAATGTAATCTTTCAATAAGGGCGGTCGTTTGTTTTGAGGATTACGTTTGTACATAGCAAAAAAGAATAAGATTGCCGGTTACATTAGTTAAAGCTCGAACACCAGCGTCAAGGAGTAACCTTTGTTTAAGTTTTCCTTGTTGGTGAAAAGTGCAATTGAAATTTGGAAGTATATAACAGTAAACACTAAAGGGGCTTCTATAGATTATAGATCAAGTTTTCATGTATTAAAAGGAGAGGGGGGGGTCTTATTGATAGTGCGATATTTTGCAAAAAGTAACTATCCTTAAGGGACAACTTGCAGTTTTCACAGAGTAAGGAAATCCACTTTCCCATAGGCAATATCGGAGAAAATGGCAACGCATAACTCTTAATAATCGGGCGCTACGCAGGATTCAGGACTGTGCCGACTGCTATGTGTGGTGCAGTCACCCCTGGACATGTGGAGGGTGTAATGTCCAGTTGGTCTCCGCAGATCAGTGTTATCTAGAATGAGTGCATTCTAGAAAGGTGCCAGTAACGGCTGTACATCACACTTATGTGCGACGTGATCTGCGTTGACACACAATACCCGTAACCTTGAATGTGTGTATGTGCATTTTGGTAGGCAGCCCTCTGTAGAGCAACCGTGCAGATGGTCCTCTAAATGAAGCCTTTACAGGACTTCTTGGAAAACAATGTTCTTTGTTTTCCTGTGTGTTTCCTCTGGGAGGAATACTTTGAGCCCGTTAAATGATGTTGCTCTTGACATGGCCACATATAACTGACCATGTGTGAACACGGGCTCAGGTAAGTACAAACCAACATACCTGAGGGATTGCCCTGTGCCTTGTTGATTGTCAAGCAGTATGCAAGTCTGACTGGAAACTGTCGGCGTTTCATTTTGAATGGCATTTCCGTGTCCTGAGTGGAGACTGTGATCTTGGGAATCATGACCCGTTGTCCTCTGTGCTCCTTGGTAATGATCTCTGCTGTGATAACGTGACGTCGGAGATGCCGAACTATGAGTCTTGTTCCGTTGCAAAGACCTTTCTTTGGATTGAGATTCCCCAGAAGAATGATCGTTGCACCAACCTAAGGCAATGAATATTATTGTCATTATTGATGCTTTTTTTATGGTGCACCACCTTTGCACATAATAATTAATGTTAATGGATGAAAGATTGTACTCTTCCTACCTTGAGTTTAAGTCTGTGCAACGGCATTCCATTCGGAGTGAGTTGGTTGAGAAATTCAATGGGGTAGGCCTCTTCCTCATCTGGATCGTCTGTGACAACACTGTCTGTGCTGTAATAAGTTCTTTCGGTGTTTGAAGTCTGTCCAAATTAAGTCGTTTACTTGATGTGATAAGTCATTCTTTGGAGTCAGACAACAGCGTTCAGACATTGTTACAGGATCCATCATTAGGTGTGAATCTGGTGTGTTCGGCCTGGGAAAAATGAAGTTCAGCATGTCTTCTTTAGACGAAGTGCATATCTGTTGTGGCAGAATTACGTTGTCCAGTGCATCGTGTGCTTCTTGCTTGTTGCCAAGTCTGAGAAGCCATTCTGAGAATTCACGGTATGAATCATCTTGAACGGTCTCATGTTGGTGTGTAAGCGATGCTGCTGAAACTTTGTCCATAGATCAATGATCTGGTGTGATTTTAGAGTCTCTGCTACAATTTTTCCCTTCCTGCTTTCGTGACGACAGGTAGAACCTGTCTGAAGTCTCCACCAAGTAGCATGAACTTGCCACCAAATGGTCTGTCGACATGTGTAATGTCTCGAAGCAGTCGGTCGACTGCTTGTAATGCAAGTGCGGGAATCATGGAAGCTTCATCCCATATAAAGAGAGTAGTTTCGCGCAATACCTGTGCTCTCCTGCTCTGTCTCTTGACATTACACGTTGATTCAGCTTGAAGTGGTATAGGAATTTGAAAGGTAGAATGTGACGTTCTACCATTTATGAGCAGGGTTGCAGCAATTCCTGACCACGCCATGCACTGAACTTTATGTCCATTGACTTGCAGATTGTGAACCAACGTGTTGTAAAGGAAAGTTTTCCCGGTTCCAGCCGGCCCGTCAACAAAGTGACAGTTTTGTTCGGATTGCGCGTTGATAGCATCAGTGATTCCCGTGTATATGGCTCGCTGTTCAGGGTTCAATGCGGCCAGCATTCGTTCTCCTTCCTCTCTGGCATTGCCAACATCGATGTCATCTTCCTCTGTAGTAATAAGTGAAATATATTGCAATAAAATTGGAAAGAAAAGCAGGAGAATAAATGTCCAAAAATACGTAAATGCCCTTGTCTGCACGATGTTAGAATACATTATTATATTCGTACTAATACAGTACATATTTGAAATTAACACATTAGTACCTCGTTCAGGAATGACATAGTCGGCTGGATGTTGAGGAAGGTCAGCATAATTAGTGATCGATTGACCATGTACTTTCAAATTTTCGTCAATGTCATGTAGACATTGATACATGTGTCGGTCTTCAAAAGCTATGGCCATATCTGGATGATTGAGTTGATCACGTCGTACAAAGTCTTCACTTAATGCTTCTTTGAACATGTTGAAGAGTGCTGCGATATTCGAAGGTGTTTGAAAAAGGAGTAATGTTGCAAACAACTGTCTCAGTTGTATTGGCATGTTGAAAATGACTGCTCCTCCAAACAGCGTATGATTTCAGCATCATCCTCCAACAGACCTAGAGCTAAAGCAGCGTCTTTGAAAGAATTGCATAAGTTTCCTTCTATCGTGCGAAGATCTTCAAAGGACGTGGCACCTCGTTTATGGAGAAGCAATAGTCTTAGTGCGAATCTTTGCTCACATGGTCGTGGGTGAACTTGATATATTCTGCCTATGACAGGCAGTGTTCTCCGCTGTCTTGCTTTCCATGTTTTGGTGCGCTCATTGAAAACGTAGTGTTCAGAATCTGTGATAGAGATATTGGCGTGCAGCCGGGTCTTGTGCATTCAATTCAAACCAAGACGTCAGTGTGGTTTTTTCATTGATGTTTTGTAATTGTTCGACCTTCCATTATCCTGAAAGTATACGGTCTGCTGATCAGGTAAATGAACATGCGGACGTTTTATAGTGTGACTTTTTTCCTGCATTGAAAATTGGAATATTCTGTGAACAGCTTCGTGTGGTCCAATATAC
>RQOL01000902.1:0-14746 GCA_013076295.1 Sanderia malayensis | reverse complement strand
ATCTCCACTCTGAAGAGAGAATGTGGGGACAAGTTTAACTTGATTACAAAAGAAACCAAGGTCAATTTTGTGAGCCTCCAAGGCATGCATCTCACAAAACAAGAAATAAAGTAAGTTGCAATGCTAAATACCCATCTCATCCATGCGTAAAACATATTACTCACTTGAAACTCTTTCTGAAACAATGTATTCTTTCCTACAGGACATCGCAGGAAATAAGAATTAAAATTCTTAACAAAAAAAGAATAAAAAAATATAAAAAATAACAGAAAAAAAATAAAGAGAAGAAGGTGGAAGGAAGGACAAGATGCATGTGGGCAGATGTACCAACACAAGAAATTTTAACTTTGGTCAGGGGTACTCATAAGAACTAATTGTATGTCATACCATTTTCATGTTTGTCTTTTGTTGCTTCTCTTTCCATGTTATTTGTTGGTTTCGTTTAACTATTAAAAAGTGTTGTAGCTAAATATTAATAAATAATAATCAACAATGATTATAATAATGGAAAATAATAACAAGACTATTACCTTTGAAAAACCATGCATTTGGCCAACAAATATTTATCACCAACAGTACCTTTAAACTCTTCTTTCACATGCTGCGACACAAACCCTAAAACTTTGCAACAAATGTATTACAAAAACCCGTCTTTATAAATGAAGTACACTTACCTCCAATAAGTATGGAAACGCCTGATGAAAAATGGCGTCTAGAAGTGGCCCTAGGCCTGAGCAAAAGAATTTACATAACAATGTAAGACGGGTTTCAATAGCGAATTTCTTTAGCACAAATATACTCAAAATTTCATAAATTTTCAAATGAAAACATCATTTAAACTATATCATATTGTTTTACAATGATACTAAAAGAGACTGCGAAGAGGTCCCTTAAAAAATGTTTACGAAAATTTAGCGAAGTGGAGTAATTAAAACGCCAATAATTATAATTTCTTTCACTCAAAGCCACGCACATTCTCTCTCATTTAAAAGAGAATGTTTTAACATTTTGAAAAATATAAGAATTATTTATGTAACTATCTTGACCTTTTACAATTCACGGTTTTGACGTGCATGACTTTTAATGATATAAGGACTCCCAGCTCCCCACTTTTTCATCAGCTGGAATTGCTTAAACTTGATGACATAAATAACCTTGAAATTGTTTCTTTTGTTTATGAATGTAACAATGGCCTAGTTCCACAGTATTTTGAAAACTTTTTCACAATTCTTTCTTCAAAACACTCATTAGGAACACGTCAATCAAAAAAGGGAAATTTGTTTTTGGAAAGGCAGAATACTGTTCAGTATGGTATCAGATCTATTCATTACTCAGGTGCAAAAATTTGGAATTCAGTCCCCTCTGAAATTAGATTGCTTTAACAACAAAAAAATTCAGATCAGAATTAAAGGTGCATTTTATCAAATTTTATATTTAGTCTGTCACTTGTGTTTGGAAGGTCGCTGCAGTGCTAAGAATTTCTCTTGTTAATTGAAAATAAAAAAAAAATTTTAATTACTTCTGCTTCCCATACCCAATGAACATAGCGCTGGTATCAGAGTAATATTTCGAAAATTGATTATCTGGCAAATTTGAGGGGGGGCCTCCTCTCGATTAGTATTCATACTAAGTTGGAGGTTCCTCCTTTAATGTCAAATAAAGATAACAAAACTGAAAAAATATACAGACGAATTATTTTCTATTCAATAATGCTTTTTCAGCTTTGTCTAGATTTAATATTTATTTGTATTTTTAATAATTTGTAAAATTTGATTAATGTTAAAAATGAAATGAAACTGAAACTGAAACTGAATTATAGCAAATATGTTAATTTCATCACAATTCATTTGAACAGTTTTTGTCCACAATTCACAATAATAAATTCATATTTAATAGTTATGGTTTTCGTGGGAAATTCTTTCATTGTTTGCTTTTGTATCCTAAGAAATAACATACAGGGATATCTACTCACTGAAAAGGGAATGTGCTGCCCAATTCGATGAATTTGGCAGGAACAAAAAAGTTACCTTGCACGGCAAGGAAGGGAGGAGACTCCCAACAAAAGATATAGAGAAAGTATACCTTCTGCATTTGAAGCTCAGTTGTTCAATTGATATTTTCCAAATATTGCATAATATCCTTTCACCAAAAAAAACCTATAACATGATTGTGTATTCACAGATCACAGAAGGAGGCCTTTGTCAGGATAGGCAAAGGCCAAAGAAAGGCAAAACATGAGAAAAAGGGTGGGAAGGCCACCCAAGAATTCTCTAGAACAATGATGGTGGCCATGCCCACCCAAACGAAGCAAAAAAGTCCGCAGGACATGTGTAAATTAGTTAATGAATAATTTCTAAACTAATTTACACATGTCCTGTTTTTGACCATGCATGAAAAAGACAATCAAAAAGTCAAAACCACTACATTAAAAATAGAAAATATAATCTAAAGCTATCTACTTTTCCATATACAAAATTTTCAAAACATTTCCCATTTTTTCTTCATGCATGGTCAAAATTTTATTCCTAATGTATTTGTTCATATTATATGTTGCAAACAAGTTCATCTTTTGTATGTTCACAAAGTTCAAGATTATATGTTGCCATATATTTCTGTAGTTGCAATCGTTTCTTATTTTTTGATAATGTTTAAAAGGTAGAAATGTCTGCATGATTTCATTGAAAAACCTTCACTGATAAACTTACCCTCTGTATGGTATTCACATTCATGAATGTAATCTTGGCACAGTAATAGTGCTAACAGTGATCATTTATTGCCAGTATGATTCCTTTTTATACCATTTTTGCTACATTAAAACCGAAAACTTTCGGACGATCAAACATTCGGACAAAATTGTGGGACAAAATTTAATTGTCCGAAAGTACTTGCTGTCGGAAAGTTTTATTTACCGAAAGTTTGTTTTTTTCGGAAGACACAGAATTACACAGAGAAATGGTCAATGTTCATCAAAGTTAATCATCTACGCATATAGTTTCGCGCTTTTCCCATTTATTTTGACATTTTGAGCATTTTTGTTTTCTTCATCATCATGTTCATCATCTTCAATCACAGGCCAATCAAGCTCAAGGGGCACATTGTTTGAGCAACGTAGCTTTTTAAACATTTTTTTGCTAGCGCAACAGATCGCAACTAGGGAATACAAATCGTTGTCTTCCACAAGACATTAGAGTTCCAGAAGGCTTTGATGTGACATACACATCAAACAATTGAAAAAAAAGTGATTCAGTTGTTCAATTCAGTGATTGTGCCAAAACAACGAGATGAATTCAAGCTACTGAGGGAACAGAGGGCCATGGTTATCTTTGATGTGTTCAGGGAGCAAGCAACAGATGCAGTATTTCAATTAATTGAAGAGAATTACTGTGTCAGTATGTTTGTGCCAGCTAATTTAGCACGTCATCACTGGAGCTTACTGTGCTTTTCGCATAAATTTTTTATAAAAGTTCGTCCACAATACACCTGTTGCATCGTGCGTATTTTAGTGGTCTGGCACTAGTTTTTGGGTGAAAAAGATGCTGCGGGTGAAATAATTTTTCACCCAAAAACTAGTGCCAGACCTCTAAAATACGCGCGATGCAAAAGGTGTATTTTTGCCATCTTCATCGATTTTAGCTTTGTCCGAAAATTTGTCTAGTCCGAAAATCGTTTCGTCCGAAATTCTTAAAAAAGCGTCTGAAAGTTTGTTTTCCGAAGTATTTTGTCCGAAATTTTTAAGTCCGAAAGTTTTCGGTTTTAATGAATTTATCGATAGGATATAATTAATAATATATGCAATTATTTATCACTGAGTAAGTATTATGAACATTTTTTTTCTAACAAGCTATTATTATAAGCTAAGAAGCTTCTTTATCACTATTTCGCTTAATAATGTCAATAATTTTTGCTCTTCTTTTCATGCTTTTCATGGCAAGAACAGGTTACGTGTTATTCAGGCATCATATTTTTATTTGATATTTCAAGTTCATAACTGTTCTAATTTCTTTTTTGTTTCTTACCATGGTTTTGAAAGACACAAGGCTCGGTAAGAAATTACTTAATTTATTGCAGTTCTTCCTTCCGACTATTCTATACAGCTCTTTAATTATTTTTTTCCCTTATAAAAAGAGGCCCATTTTGATCGATTTTATAACGGACACCTCTCTTTCACAAACTTCTTTCAATTACGAAATGATATTCTCCTCTCCAAATGGTTTATAAATGTAACCCATGTAGAATGAGTTACTCTTTACCACAGATAAAAACATCAGTTTTGTTTTATTTTTCTGAAATATATGAACAAACTTTTATGGGGCCCCTTTTAACAAATTGACTCTGTAAACAACTTTTTTGATTTTCTAACAACTGCACTAGATTCAACAAGTTAATTTTCATTATGTACATGTTTTCTGATAGACAGGGCATATAGTCTGACAAACTAACAAACGTGCTAATGTTTGCTTTTATGGCTGGAATCGATAGATTAGACCATCAGCTTTCAGAATTCATCGCATACCTTTTCGAAAAAGGTTTTGTTTTCACGTCATCGATGACTTCATATTGAGACAAATTTTAACAATGAAAGTGCGATTACTTTTAACAGGAATGAGATATCAAAATTAAAATTGGATTTCTGCAAACAGCTCAAATAGACCTGTCGAATGCTATATATTTTTTTAATTTTTGACGAGATGAGCATTTTGGTTGATGACGCCATCAAATTTTTTTCTCTTATTTTTGAATAGTTAGTTTGTTTTAATGCCACATAAATCCAAATTATCTCATTAGGACATCTCCTTGTTCACTCCAGTTCGAAAAACGAACACTATAATGGGTGTTTCACAAAAATTCGCTTGTTTGGGGCACTTTATTTTCACTTTTTGATGCCATAACCTGGTCTCACACATGCTGTTGATTTATCGCTTTGAAGGTTACTCTTTGGAAGTTGTTAGATACAATTTATCATTTTCAGTTTTACATGTTTTGAATTGCAAGCTACTTAAATGCAGAGCTGTTTTGGCACACGGTATACAATAGGCTACGTTAAAGATTTAAAAGAAAAAATTCCGGTCTTCAGACGAATTATCTTGGGCGTGTAATTCTTTTGTAGGATCTTGTTGATTAACAATCAATTGTTCCATGCCCGAAGTTCTCCCAATGGCTACAGTTGTTAACAAATATTTACATAACGAATATTTACATAACAAGTGTCTCTTTACATAACGATGTTATGTAAAGAGACACTTGTTATGTAACTTGTTTCATGAATGACCAGGTGTTCCTTCAGTCAACCTGCCTACCATTACATTAGCATGATAAAAAAGGAAGGCCGCATGTAGGTGTGAACATGTAGACAAAAAATGATAATCTTTCAATTGCAAATTTGAATGACATGCAGATGTCAAACCCATTTTACTTCCTTCGTAATAGAATAAGAGAACACCCTAAAGCAAGTTTTTCGTAATATACAATAATAACAAAGCGATAGACACTTGTTCTCATTCATTTAAAAACATTTTTTTTTAATATGACATAAAAACTATTGTAATACGCACACAGTATCACTAAGAAATGTATATTTAGAGACTATGTGTTGATGGTGAAGTTTCTTGCAGGGTTACAAATTGAAAAACCTCTTTTATACATATTCTAAGAAAAGAATGCAACGGAAAATAGAGAACTGGAAACGTTAACCTCCTTTGCACAAAATTATGAACAAAATCAACAAGGCTTGCCAAAGAATGACCGGCTGGGGGATTTAAAAAAAGTCGTTTTCAGGCCTTGAGCCTCCCATTTTCAATAACTGATCTCGTAATCTGCACATCTTGTCCAAAATTTCAAATGGATTCTCACACTCTTGCATTCTCTTATATGACATTTTGTCCCTCAAATCGATTCCTCTTACTAAGGACTTTCTCTGGAACTGATGTTTCAGTGTTTCCCATGTTTCAGAGGCAGATTTGCAATGGCTGACATGGATCAACTGATTGTCACTCACGTAAATAGAGATAATGGCTCATGCTTTGTTGTCTTTTTCCTTGAACCCCGCCTTGAATTTCCAGTTGTCATAATTACTTCCATCAAATGGAGCGATCCTAACACTTGTACCGTCAGCTTTATCCATCATGATAAAGCTGGTATCAATGAAATAACTATGAAAGTGTCTTCATTGTCCTGGGCCCATAACATGCTAAAGCTATGCGGAAGATCGATGCAGAGAGAGAACACAATTCATTCTAGAACAAAACTATAGTTCTACCATAGTGATCAAACAGAGGAAAGATAAAAGTAAGGCTATAGTACTTCATGTATAAAAGATGAAACATCATTTCTAAAAAATCTCCCTGCTACAATCGGAGGGCAAATTTGCATGACAACGAAAATTTGCATGGTAACGAAAAACACGTTTGAGGGCCAGGTTCGAGGTCCGTATCTTGAAAGAGGAGGATACGGAAATTTACACAGGTTGATGGAAGATGTACGTACAAGCATGAACTTATATGATCAAGCACACTTTACTGAAGTCACATCAATGAAAGCAGATGAATGGGAACATAAATTAAAAATGTATTTAAGGCATTGTTCAGAGAACGTTTTTCTGATGGGTGTGGGAACATACAATAGGGGACAAAAGTCGTGGGACACCCAGGATTTTAGCAAGTTTTACACACATATTTCATCCCCTCCCCCCCATAACAATGTTGTTTGTAGAGGCGGTGTTTTTCAATATCGCCGAAATTCTTTTGGCCCGACGACAAGAAAGGACTGTTGCACAAGACAACATTGTTTTGGGGGGAGTGGGGGTCGTATTCTGCTCACAGAGAACAAAGTGTGCAGAAGCACAGCATTATGGGATGAAATTTTCAGGTGTCCCAAGGACTTTTGTCCCCTATTGTCTGGTATGAAAATTGAAGTACAATAGATATTAAGGTGCTTTTTAGGCGTTTTAGGGGGTTTTCCGGGGTGCTGATCACGATGCTGCAAATATTTTTTTCCTCCAGTGTACCAGTGACGTCATAGGTACACAATGGCCCTATTTTCATGGGGTTTTTGCCTTTATGGTGATTAAAATGGTTTGTTATGTTTATAGCTGGTGGAATTTAAATTAATTAACTGAAAGGTTATGGTTGTACAGTAAAGTTAAAAAAAACGACGCTCCTACCATGTTTCGTTAGTGTGTAGTGTATTGTTAAAGTTAAGACTCTTGTTCTAGCCTTGTTTTGATGCATTTACATAATTAGAGAACGACGGTTACAAATTGTTGCCCCGAGAGACGTTCGACGAATTTCTTCGAAAATATTCCGATCGCAGAAGATACTGAGAATTTTTGATTTATTTTCTGTGGTTTACATTGCTTGAAGAGGCTTTATAATGTCGAAACAAGTGGTTATCAGCGAGAGAAAGAAGGCGTACGTGTATTTTCTTCGGCAGGAGTCGAAGCTGTCCTATCGAGAGATCGCTAGACGGTGTAAGATCTCAAAGTCTAGCGTGGAGAGGATCTGCAAGGAGGGATTGGAAGAGAAAGTCCCTAAGAAAAGGAGTGGCAGGCCGGAAATTCTAAGCCGCAGGAACAAAGATTGCTTCCTTCAAGTTTAAAACTATGAGGGAAAGCAATCCTAATGTCCATGCGATGGATGTGGTGAAGGAGTGCGAAATCATGGAGGTAAGTAAAAAGACCTTGTGCCGAGTCTTTACTAACTCCGGCTATCAGTATATTCGCCCTCGAAGGAAGGGCCTGCTGACTCTGAAAGACAAAAAGAAGAGGGTGGCATATGCCCTGGAGGCGTTGAAAGACACCAGCCCTGCTTTTTGGACAGAGGAGGTGTTGCTGTACCTGGATGCAGTATCCTTCGTTCATAAGTCGAATCCATACGAGGATGCTTTGTCCCCAGCAGCCAGAGTATGGAGGAAGCCGGGTGAAGGCCTGGAAATTACTGCGAAGGGGAGCAAGGATCTGCCAGGTGGAAGGGTATGTCACTATGTGGTAGGTATTTGCCATGGTGCTGGGGCTGTATTGGTGGAGTAGTATTCCACCATGAATGGCAGGTATTTTTCTAATTTCATTGAATCGACATTGCACCAAGTACTTTTAGACTAGGGGTCTTCACTCGCTTCACTCGTTCGCCCCAGCCCGTCAAGTAAAAAAAGCTTAATCTGGTTGGCGCGCTGCATTCGCTCCCGCTGATGCCCATACATACATACATACATACATACATACATACATACATACATACATACTACATACATACCCTACAATACATACCCTACATACATACCCTACAATACATACCCTACAATACATACCCTAAAATACATACCCTACATACATACCCTACAATACATACCCTACAATACATACCCCACAATACATACCCTACAATACATACCCTACAATACATACCCTACAATACATACCCTACAATACCTACCCTACAATACATACCCTACAATACATATCCTACAATACATACCCTACAATACACTTGGTGAGCATAAGTTACGGACCACCCGATGAAAAATGGCATCTAAAAGTGGCCCGAGGCCTAAGCAAGAAAATTTACATAACAATATATAAATACCAAATGGGTTTCAATAGCAAATTTCTTTAGCAGAATTATACTCAGAATTTCATAAATTTTCAAGTGAAAACATAATTTAAATTATATCATATTGTTTTATAATAATATTAAAAGAAAACTGCGAAGGTGTCTGTTAAAAAATTTTCACAAAAATTTATCGAAGTGGAGTAATTAAAACTCCAATAATTATAATTTCTTTCACTCAAAGCCACGCAAATTCTCTCTCATTTAAAAGAGAATGTTTTGAAATTTTGAAAAATGTAAATGTTTTTCATGTAACTGTCTTGACCTTTTATAATTTTCAGTTTCAGTCTTTGATTTTACAAAACCTATTTTTCCGTAATTTTTTTTTCAGAGTAAAAAAAAGAAGGTTAAGCCCTATAACAAAAAATCCGACATGGATATTCCTATAATTTGTTTCAAATACTATAATTTGATATAATTTTCAAGGGTTTCATGCTTTCTGAAGTTAACAAAAAATTTATTTTTTAAAACCCACTCTGAAATTTGAAAAACAAAACAGGTGCTTCCCTAGTGGTAAACAAAGACTGAAACTGAAAATTATTTAAGGTCAAGACAGTTACATAAAAAACATTTAAATTTTTCAAAATTTCAAAACATTCTCTTTTAAATGAGAGAGAATTTGCGTGGCTTTGAGTGAAAGAAATTATAATTATTGGAGTTTTAATTACTCCACTTCGATAAATTTTTGTGAAAATTTTTTAAGAGACACCTTCGCGGTTTTCTTTTAATATTATTATAAAACAATATGATAGAGTTTAAATTATGTTTTCACTTGAAAATTTATGAAATTTTGAGTATGTTTCTGCTAAAGAAATTCGCGGTTGAAACCCTTTTGGTATTTATATATTGTTATGTAAATTTTCTTGCTTAGGCCTCGGGCCACTTCTAGACGCCATTTTTCATAGGGTGGTGCTTAACTTTTACTCACTAAGTGTACATACAATACAACACATACCCTACAATACATACCCCAAAATACATACCCTACAATACATACCCTACAATACAAACCCTACAATACATACCCTGCAATACATAGCCTACAATACATACCCTACAATACAAACCCTACAATACATACCCTACAATACATACCCTATAACACATACCCTACAATACATACCCTACAATACATACCCTACAATACAAACCCTACAATACATACCCTACATAACAATACATACCCTACAATACATATCCTACATAACATACCCTACAATACATACCCTACTATACATACCCTACAATACATACCCTACAATACATATTACGACGCAACATTTCTAAAGAAAGTAAAGGTGGGAGGTCGAATTTTCCCCCCTGCCAAGCGACCGCCCCACGCCCACGCTGCCCCCCTGAAAGCTGTTTTTGAAAGTTGATAGCTTCAGTGTGAAGTTTGAAAAAAGAGGTGCTTTCAAAAATTTAATCCATCCTGGAAAATTTAAACTCAATCTGTAATAAAAATTATATCAAACTGTAGCTAAGGAAACAGCGAACACGTTGCAAATAGTCTCATCTCTTAAATAAGTAGTACTGAATTCTTAGAGACCATTTGGTGGAAGTGGTTTGAATGAAATTTCGGAGCCGTGCAAAAAGCAAAACCTTTGAACACACTTTAGCAAGTAAAAATAGTATTTACCGTGGCAAATAGTGACCCAGTTGAACTCAAAAAACACCAACATGAAGGTAATATGTTGGGGAACAATTATCGAAAGTGTTTGGGTAAAAAATAATCAATTGTGGCAGGCTGAAATTGAATTTTCGCAAATGCAAAAACAACGTGTGTTGCGTGAACAATTGCTCCTTCCCGAGTGAAAAGCAACTTTGTTGGAAATCGTAAAAAACAAAAAAAAAACAAAAAAACAACACATTATTTTAGTTGTGTTATCAGACAACAGTTGTCAAAAATTTAAATGGGGAAAATCGTGCAAATAGGGCCGGAAAAATTCAAAACTTTGACCATGGCCTAAACGTTGTTAGCATGCTGAAGCAACAATGGCGGTTGCCTACTACAAAACCCACAACTATTTTCATTCAAAAAACAAAAAAAAGCTATCACCTGTGTTCTCTATTGTTTCCTGCAACTCTCCAGGGGTCTTTCAAACAATTAAGAGCTCTTTACAAAGATAATTCAGCTGGTAAAACACTTTGAAAGGCGCCCACCTCACTTTTTGTGTACAAAACAAAAACACGCATCTTCTCCAAAAGTACCTGCTGCCTGCCGAGGGCAAATTTGCATGATAGCGAAAAACGCGTCACTGTTCACGTGAAGTTGCGAAAGAGCCAATCAAATTGCAGGAAAAGGCGAAACGGGTCACGTGAAGAGCGAATACTCTTTTCGAAAATGGAGTCGGGGACGCGAATTTGGAAGTTTCGCCAGCGTAAACCGTCGTTTTTTTGTGATAGCACAATTAGTGGAGTAATTAATAGAATAACTCAAAAATTCTTTTAAAATAGGCTTCCAAAAATAGATAACTTTTGCCTACTCCAGAAACGGAGCCTTTCCATGCAAGTGCCAACCTTGTGCGGCCCTATTGAAAAAAGCCTTATTGATCACCGATTTGCCGTTTCGTCCCATTGTTTTTGGGCGTTCGACCTATTGTTTCGGCTCGAATCTATTGTTTTGGCCAGAGTTTCGCCACCGTCACGTGACATCGCAGAATAGTAATATTAGATGGAGCGAGATTAACAGGAAAAGAGAAGCTTTTATTTTTACAGGACAATGACCCAAGCCAGAACAGTGCCATGGCGAGAGATGCAATGAAGAACATTGGAGCAGAAGTCGTCAAAATTCCACCAAGGTCCCCGGACATCAACCCGATAGAAAACTTTTTTCACAATGTTAAAAGACAATTGAAGAAGGATGCATTGGAAAGAAGGATAACAAGAGAGACTTTTAATGATTTCAAACTCAGAATTATAGATACTATTACTAATTATAATACAGATATAATAGACAAGACAATTCAAAGCATGTACAATCGTTTAACCATAATCTAATATATACTAGGGGTCATCACTCGCTTCACTCGTTCGCCCCAGCCCGTCAAGTAAAAAAGGCTTAATCTGGTTGGCACACTTCGTGCGCTGCATTCGCTTCGCTCATGCCTCTTTCAACCCCGCGTACAATGGGTTAGCTCGCTGCGCTCGCCTGTCTATCTATTATCAAGAAACATTGACTGATAGGGCGCACTTCGTGCGCTGCATTCGCTTTGCTCATGCCTCTTTCAACCCCACGTACAATGGGTTAGCTCGCTGCGCTCGCCTGTCTATCTATTATCAAGAAACATTGACTGATAGGGCGCACTTCGTGCGCTGCATTCGCTTCGCTCATGCCTCTTTCAACCACACGTACAATGTGTTAGCTCGCTGCGCTCGCCTGTCTATCTATTACCAAGAAACATTGCCTGATAGGGCGCACTTCGTGCGCTGCATTCGCTTCGCTCATGCCTCTGCCTACTCCTCTTGCAACAGTTTGGCTCGTTTCGCTCGCCTGATAACCCCTTATCATAATTTGTTTGTTAAAACTTTGGGCTTGTTTACATTAGGCCTAAGCGTCGCAAGCATGCCGAAGCAACAATGGCGGTCGTACAAAAACTAAAACTATCTCACTCAAAAAACAAAACAAAGCTATCACCTGTGTTCTCAATTGTCTCCTGTAATTTTCCAGAGGTTTCTCAAACAATTAGCAAGACTTTACAAAGATAATTCAGGTCGTAAAACATTTTGAAAGGCGCCCAGTTATCCTTTGTGTTGAAAACAAAAACACGCGTCTTCTCCAAAAGTACCTGCTGCCTGCCGAGGGCAAATTTGCATGATAACGAAAAACGCGTCACTGTTCACGTGAAGTTGCGAAAGAACCAATCAAATTGCAGGAAAAGGCGAAACGAATCACGTGCAGAGCGAACACTCTTTTCGAAAATGGAGTTGGGGACGCGAATTTGGAAGTTTCGCCAGCGTAAACCGTCGTTTTTTCGTGATAGCACAATTAGTAGGATAATTAATGGAATAACTCAAAAATTCTTTTAAAATAGGCTTCCAAAAATAGATAACTTTTGCCTACTCCAGAAACGGAGCCTTTCCATGCAAGTCTCAACCTTGTGCGCCCCCATTGAAAAAAGCCTTATTGATCACCGATTCGCCGTTTCGTCCCATTGTTTTTGAGCGTTCGACCTATTGTTTCGGGTCGAATCTATTGTTTTTGGCAAGAAAGTGCGTAATCACGTGACCTCCGCAGAATATATATATTAGATATTCTGTGATGTCACGTGACGGTGGCGAAACTCTGCCAAAAACAATAGATTCGACCCGAAACAATAGGTCGAACGCCCAAAAACAATGGGACGAAACGGCGAATCGGTGATCAATAAGGCTTTTTTGAATGGGGGCGCACAAGGTTGGCACTTGCATGGAAAGGCTCCGTTTCTGGAGTAGGCAAAAGTTATCTATTTTTGGAAGCCTATTTTATAAGAATTTTTGAGTTATTCTATCAATTACTCCACTAATTGTGCTATCACGAAAAAACGACGGTTTACGCTGGCGAAACTTCCAAATTCGCGTCGCGAACTCCACTTTTGAACAGAGTGTTCGCTCTTCATGTGACCCATTTCGCCTTTTCCTGCAATTTGATTGGCTCTTTTCGCGCGACTCATTATTCGCCCTCGGGTTGCAGCAGGTACTTTTGGAGAAGACGCATGTTTTTCTTTCGCACACAAAAGGCGCCTTGCAAAGTGTTTTACGACCTGATTTATCTTCGTAAAGAGCTGCTAATTGTTTCAAAGACCCCTGGAGAGTTGCAGGAAGCAATTCGGAACGCAGGTGACAGCTGTATTTTAGTTGAAAGAGTTGTTATTTTTGTAGTAGGCCTTGCTCAGGCATGCTTGCAACGCTTAGGCCCAATGAAAACAAAGTCAAAGTTATGAATTTTTCAGGCACTATTTGCACGATTTTCCCCATTTAAACTGGCATGTATTGTAGGGTTTGTATTGTAGGGTATGTATTGTAGGGTATGTATTGTAGGGTATGTATTGTAGGGTATGTATTGTAGGGTATGTATTGTAGGGTATGTATTGTAGGGTATGTATGTAGGGTATGTATTGTAGGGTATGTATTGTAGGGTATGTATTGTAGGGTATGTATTGTAGGGTATGTATTGTAGGGTATGTATTGTAGGGTATGTATTGTAGGGTATGTATGTAGGGTATGTATTGTAGGGTATGTATTTTAGGGTATGTATTGTAGGGTATGTATGTATGTATGTATGTATGTATGTATGTATGTATGGGCATGAGTGGTAGCGAATGCAGTGCGCGAAGCGCGCCAACCAGATTAAGCTTTGTTTACTTGACGGGCTCCGGGGAGGGAGCGAAGCGACCGAACCCGGCCCATGTATGTATGTATGTATGTATGTATGTATGTATGTATGTAGGGATGTATGTATGTATGCATGTATGTATGTATGTATGTAGGTATGCAGGTATAGTATTTTTTATAGTAGGTATAGTATGTTTGTAATGTAGGTATAGTATGTTTTTATAGTATGTAGGTATAGAATGGTTTTATAGTAGGTATGGTATGTTTGTATAGTATGTATAGTATGTCTTTTAGTAGGTATAGTATGTTTTTATGGTAGGTATAGTATGTTTTTATAGTAGGTATGGTATGTATAGTATGTTTTTTAGTAGGTATAGTAGGTATATTATGTTTTTATAGTATGTAGGTATAGTATGGTTTTATAATAGGTATGGTATGTTTTTATAGTAGGTATAGTATGTTTGTATGTAGGTATAGTAATGTACAGTGTGTATAGTAATGTATGGTATATATATTAATGTGTAATAATGTATAGTAGTATATGGTAATGTATAACATAATGAAATATATAGTATGGTACAGTAGAGAACAGACAAGTTATATACCTTGCAGAAAAACTGCCACATTCAAAACAGTCATTGAGAAAATATTGTATATATCATATTATCAATATTAATTCATAACATTTTATATATTTTTGTTTACCTTATGACATGTAAATTTTCACACTGAATAGTGTTGTCATTTCATTGTGATTTATAGAGAAATGAAAGAAGTTTACTGAATAATCACAGCATTATTTAGTGTGGGAGTCAACCTTTAATAAATGTCAA
>RQOL01000901.1:15446-54647 GCA_013076295.1 Sanderia malayensis | reverse complement strand
ATTCGGAGTGAATTGGTTGAGAAATTCAATGGGGTATGCCTCTTCTTCATCTGGATCGTCTGTGACAACACTGTCTGTGCTGTAATAAGTTCTTTCGGGTGTTTGAAGTCTGTCCAGAATTAAGTCGTTTACTTGATGTGATAAGTCGTTCTTTGGAGTCAGACAACAGCGTTCAGACATTGTTACGGGATCCATCATTAGGTGTGAATCTGGTGTGTTCCGCCTGGGAAAAATGAAGTTCAGCATGTCTTCTTTAGACAAAGTGCATATCTGTTGTGGCAGAATTACGTTGTCCAGTGCATCGTGTGCTTCTTGCTTGTTGCCAAGTCTGAGGAGCCATTCTGAGAATTCACGGTATGAATCATCTTGAACGGCTCTCATGTTGGTGTGTAAACAATGCTGCTGAAACTTTGTCCATAGATCAATGATCTGGTGTGATTTTAGAGTCTCTGATACAATCCTTTCCCTTCCTGCTTTCGTGACGACAGGTAGAACGTGTCTGAAGTCACCACCAAGTAGCATGAACTTGCCACCAAATGGTCTGTCGACATGTGTAATGTCTCTAAGCAGTCGGTCGACTGCTTGTAATGCAAGTGCGGGAATCATGGAAGCTTCATCCCATATGAAGAGAGTAGTTTCGCGCAATACCTGTGCTCTCCTGCTCTGTCTCTTGACATTACACGTTGATTCAGCTTGAAGTGGTATAGGAATTTGAAAGGTAGAATGTGAAGTTCTACCATTTATGAGCAGTGTTGCAGCAATTCCTGACCACGCCATGCACTGAACTTTATGTCCATTGGCTTGCAGATTGTGAACCAACGTGTTGTAAAGGAAAGTTTTCCCGGTTCCAGCCGGTCTGTCAACAAAGTGACAGTTCTGTTCGGATTGCGCGTTGATGGCACCAGTGATTCCCGTGTATATGGCTCGCTGTTCAGGGTTCAATGCGGCCAGCATTCATTATCCTTCCTCTCTGGCATTGCCAACATCCATGTCATCTTCCTCTGTAATAATGAGTGAAATATATTGCAATAAAATTGGACAGAAAGCTAGGAGAATCATCGTGCAAAAATACGTAAATGCCCTTGTCTGCACAATCTTAGGATACATTATTATATTCTTAATAATACAGTACATGTTTGAAAATAACACATTAGTACCTCGTTCAGGAATGACATAGTCGGCTGGAAGTTGAGGAAGGTCAGCATAATTAGTGATCGATTGACCATGTACTTTCAAATTTTCGTCAATGTCATGTAGACATTGATACATGTGTCGGTCTTCAAAAGCTATGGCCATATCTGGATGATTGAGTTGATCACATCGTATAAAGTCTTCACTCAATGCTTCTTTGAACATGTTGAAGAGTGCTGCGATATATGAAGGTGTTTGAAAAAGGAGTAATGTTGCAAACAACTGTCTCAGTTGTACTGGCATGTTGAAAATGACTGCCTCCTCCAAACAGTGTATGATTTCAGCATCATCTTCCAACAGACCTAGAGCTAAAGCAGCGTTTTTGAAGGAATTGCATAGGTTTCCTTCTATCGTACGAAGATCTTCAAACGACGTGGCACCTCGTTTATGGAGAAGCAATAGTCTTAGTGCGAATCTTTGCTCACGTGGTCGTGGGTGAACTTGATATATTCTGCCTATAACAGGCATTGTTCTCCGTTGTCTTGCGTTCCATGTTTTGGTGCGCTCATTGAAAACGTAGTGTTCAGGAATCTCGTGATAGAGATATTGGCGTGCAACCGGGTCTTGTGCATTCAATTCAAACCAAGACGTCAATGTGGTTTTTTCATTGATGTTTTGTAATTGTTCGACCCTTCCATTATCCTGAAAGTATACGGTCTGCTGATCAGGTAGATGAACATGCAGACGTTTGATAGTGTGACTTTTCTCGTGCATGGAAAATTGGAATATTCTGTGAACAGCTTCGTGTGGTCCAATATACCGAGCGTTGATGTATTGGCGTACTTCATCGTGCTCAATATCTTGTGGTACTTGCTGCTGCTGTCCTTCAAGAATTTCCACGTGTGCCATGTCTTGTCCTTTATGAATATACTTGAAAATATATTTCACGGACTTGACAGTGCTACATATTTCGAGATTAATGTGACACTGATACTTGAGTAGAAGATGGCGATTATGTGGCACAACCCATGTATCATCTAGAAGTCGATCTTCTAGATTGACTGGGTGACGACAGCGTCGTCTGTTTAGTGGATAACCATTCGCATTGACTTGTGTTTCGGCAGTTCGATCTTTCGGAAATTGTTTCTTGCATTTGTTATTCTCCATGCAAACACATCCGGGGTTTATATCACCGCATGGTCCATGCGTCATGTGCTTCAGTACCAATTTGTGTTATCTTGCATCCTGTGGGTCCCGAATTTCAGCTGATATGAGTCGATCTACCTGTAGGTTTTGAAGAAAAATATCACATGTATGTTCTACACATCAAAATGCATTGTGTTTTTACTAAGCAATACAAGTGATGATTATATATCGTACTCTATATATAAATTATTGTTGTAGATGTTACCTCTTCGGGTGTTCGCGGTTTATCAGCCTCAGACAGGAACAGAATCATATGAGCGTGTGGTAGTCCTCTCTTCTGAAATTCGAAGACATATACATGTGCAATAGTGTGTCCCAGAATGTGCTTGTGAATTATATCTTCCAGTAGTTCTTGTAGTTTGAGTTGAAATACTCGTGTGACGATGTCAGGCCGGTCATTCGCCTTCTGGTGTGGTAGAATGTTTTCTGAAATCTCCTTCTATCTGGGGTTGGCCGTCATGGTTAGGAAAATGTCAGGCTTGCCATACTTTCTGACGATAGTCATCGCATCTTGAAAGTTCTGGTACATATTTCGTTGACTGCCTGAAAAAGATGAGGGAAGTATAACAACACGACCGACATCAATATGAAGCGGTTCGTTGGGATTGTTTGCCCTGGCCATTTGATTTTCGATTTCAGCCCTTCTGTTCAGGTGATCCATCAGGCCTCGATAACTGTCAGCACGTAATTGCCGTTGATTGTGCAAAATCCAGTTGAGCTTGTTTCCTTCTATTTTGGTGTATGGGTCCACTAAATATTGTTGAAAAAGAAGTGTTGCCCTGTGGATGGTAGACAGTTGATCTCTGACTTGTATTCGGTACGAATAATATTCGGCGATTGTGAGTCTAATACGGTGGTTACGATTAGCATTTTGCTGGCCTTGTCCTTCACGTGTAGGTAGACGTTGAAGGTCCAAGCTGTATCCACGATCACCCTGAAAGAACAACAATGGATAGGTTAGAGGATCCGCAACAGGAGCTAAGGCATTAATCTTCATAAGATTACCACGCCTTGTTCGAACTTGAAGCTCTCTATTCTCGGGATTAGGAGCAGCGCCATTGCGTGTAGTGTAGACTGCTGCAATTTCTCTGGCAGTAGGATTGTCATATCTTCGATCTTGTTCTGGGCGACCAGTAATAATCATCTTGAACGTGGGAATAGGTTGATCATTGGCAATGGCTTGCTGCCTTTGCTCTTCCAGTACCTCTCCCATTGTTTTAAAATGTTGAGCAAACCGATTTACTGCCATCAATTCGTTTTGCAGCAGTGCTACCATGTCTAAGTCCAAGTTTTGTTCTCTGGCTGTGTTCTGACGTTCTTGCAGTGCTTGTTGGGTGTCCATAATATATAATTCTGCATATTTTCTGGACCTGTCGGTTTCAGTTACCCCTGTTGAATGCAAGGAAACATTATAAATTGTACTTCGTTATATCAACTGTAATTTTCAATGCAGCAAGTGCTTTGATATGAAAGCATCATAAAGCACCTTGATTTTCGATTGGACAACTCTTCATATTCAGGCAAGCATAGAGAGCTTATCCATTGCATGTTGGGTCGGAAAAGAGTGTTCTGTCAACATCCGTTTCATTAAAGGGCTACTCTCACCATATTTTTTTATTTCATTTCTGGGTAGTTTTTGACGTAAAAACAGGTACTACACATTTTAAATTTCGAAATTCGCTCATTAACACCTCTTTTCACGGCTCTAAAAGTGCGATTTTCAGAAAAAAGTTGGGCAAAAAGAAAACTGGGGCGAGGCCGGTGTGATGTAGATGCCGGAACGCATGAAATTTATTTTATTGTGTTCAGTACCAATTCAATGTTTTGCATATTATGGTCAAAACCAAGTCGTATTTAAAAAATTAAATCGTGCCACGAACTAGTTCAGGATCTGAGGAATCTGTTGATGCCTCGTTTATCATGAAAAAGTGAGTTTTTTACAAAAATGAGGATGATTTGCTCACGCTTATGCTGCAAGCCGGCATGTTTTTCGACCTCAACGTCGCAGTCTCGCTCGAGCGAGCTTCACATACAGTCTTCAGTGGTGCGGGATAGTTTTAAACAACAATATGAATTCGAAATTTATTCAATTAAAGAGGAGCAAGCTCTCTTTCAACAATTTTTCGATAGAATTAATAGTATGGAAAATTGGTGAGCTCTTATCTATCCATTTATAAGGTTTAAACCAAATCGGGTCAGTTAAAAATTGCTAAATTGTAAAATTGCTAGGCCGAACAGGTTCTGGCATGGTTAAAGCAGAATTCTGCTATTTTGGATTAATAATGCATGAAAATAACCCTATTTGTCTTATCTGGTATGTTTTTGAAGCAGCAGCTCATATTTTGGTAATATTTCAAGTGTAGTTATGGTCATAGCTGTGTAGAAAAACTAGAAAATCCCTTCCAGGAGTGTGAACATTAATGTCCAGAGATTGAAGATTTCACAAGTTCAATGTGAATTCGAAGAAAAACTTTCCAGCACAATGTTGGGCTTCATACTGGTGTTCTAGTTTTGATCATATTGTCTGACTTTGTCAACAATATACACTTTTACTTTGCCTTAGGTTTCAATGTAATCACCAAGGTATATAATTTATAACAAGAACTCCATGGTTATGTCAACCCAACAATTTCAATTTGAGCAATTTTTTAACAGTGCATCACTTTAGCATTTCAATATCTTTGACAAAAACCCAACAGTAAAGACAAAAATAATCCATAATTATCTTGCTAAAACCAAGCACACGGCAAAACGTGATAAAATAGATTATAGAACTGATGGAAATGGAAACGATAAACAAACTTATTATATTCACGATCACGAATAGTTGGTTGTTTATAACGCAAATAGAAGGAAGGAAGAGGTTGAGTGATGAACAGATAACAACGTGAGGCGTGTGAATACTGGAAAAATCCATTGTCACTGCATCAGCTTTGGGGTCAATTTTCAGCCCTTAACAATGCCGAAAATTAAAAAAAAAACACACGGGGAGATGTCAATAAGCTTTGTAATGATGGTGTTGAAGTGGTTTGAAAAAACATTTGTATTTATCATTGAAAACAAAGGAGAAAACCGGACGTGACGTTGATTTTTCCATACTGAAGCCAAAGAGAGAAGTTTTTTTGCGTTCCGGCATATACGTCACACAACCTCGGCCCAGATCGTTTCATGTTGCGCGACATTTTCAGAAATGGCCTGAAAATCGCGCTTTTGGAGCCGTGAAAAGAGGTGTTAATGAGCGAATTTCGAAATTTAAAAAGTGCAGTACCTGTTTTTACGTCAAAAACTACCCAGAAATGAAATAAAAAAATATGGTGAGAGTAGCCCTTTAAGTGAAGGTATTATATGGAAATATAGCATATTCTAAGAGACGTTATATTTACCTGTCATATGGTATGCACTTCCATGTATGGTGATGACTGGTGTCCAGGATGCCATCGCCATTAGTGAGTTGTATCTACGAAAATATTTGAGAAAATGTTTAGATTCCTCAGTAGTTCCAGTGTACAAATGCATCACATTTGCCGGGGGTGGTTGAATGGGATCGAGAGTTACTAATCCTCCCAAGCAACATTTGTTGTATTGCCTTCTTGAGTTAAGTTCCTCTCGGAAGTAGTTTGCTTCACAGTGAATACATGTCCTCGCCATTTTCCCAAGATGATGAGGCATTGGGGAGAATTGAGGAATTTCAACAATAGGTTGATTTACTTCCCTTGCTTGTTGTTCGATGGGTTGAGGGACATCATCTTGGTGTTGTGGTGGGATTTCATGTTGCATTTCAACTTCTTGTGGTTGTACCGCTATTTCATTCTCTTCATTGTCATTTTGAACGTTGGCTTGCAATTGCATAGCAGCAGGCAATACTTGTGGATCCTGGAATGGAATGTAATGTAAGTTAATATTAATCAATCATGTGTTTTGAAATGCATAAAACTGAAACTTGTGAAGATATGAGCGAAATAATTTCCTGACATGGTCTTATGGAGAATGACTGGTGTATTTTAAGCCATTTCTGGTGGTAGTGTGTTTTACCTGATTATCATGTGGAATTGGAATGTGTTGTTCCACATTGATTTCATCAGGCTGTGCCGGCCTTTCAATTTCATTATTTTGATTTTCAATATGTGTTTGGGGTTGCATCTCCATCGGCCTTATCTGTTGTTAATGAAAATTAAATGAAATTAGTTACATTAAGTAATTAGTTATTGGAAATTTAAACGTCATTACTGTGTGAATATGTAAATTGATAAAAATTCATATGAAAACGTATGATACATGTGTAAAATAGGCAAATTACATGAGGCATTTGGGTTATGGAAAATGGAATTGCCTAACTGTAGTTAGCTTGTGTTAAGAATTTTAATTTACCTCATTCTCATTTTGAGCTTGATTTACATTAAGCATCCCCACATCTGCCATTTGTATTGCTGCTTGACCTTCATGATTACGATTCAGAAGGGGTTGTTGCAACTGCATAGCCATCGGCGGTACCTGCAGATGGAAAAATATTGATAATTTGGTTGATATAATAACTGATTTAATTTTGATATTTTTTAATTACAAAAAGCTGTATAATATAGAGTTATCTTATTTTGAAAAGATTAGCAAAAATTATTGAGTTGTGTACCTGAAGTTGAGGGGCCAGTGGTGCCGGATATTGTAGGCCATTGTTTATTGGTTGTGGTGCTGCTATAAGTCCATAGTGGGGAAGCATTGCAGGTATTTGCCATGGCACATACAATGCCTGCATCTGTGGATAATGAAGTGGGAGTGGTTGATATTCTGGGGCTGGTTGCTGAGGGTGTTCTTGCTGCAACTGGTGAAGATCATTCACTGCTCCCTGTATCATATTATCAGGTGGTAGATCATCAGGATGAGGCTGTTGGTTATTCTCACGACCTCGGCGAGTTGCTTCCCGTACTTGATTCCTACGTTTATTGCCGGTGATGCTTTTTCTGGCTTTTTTTGGCATTTTGCGAGATGTGATATAAAAAAAAGAAAAAATGTGTTTATATGCAACCCAATTTAAGTGAAAATGTTAAAATTTGAAATAAGAGTGACTTTTGTGAGCAACTGGATGGGGCTGTTGTTTTGTGGTGAGCTGCAAGATAAAATAAATAATTTATAACATAATTGTAAGAAATGTTTGGGATTACTCTTGATGGTTGAGTTAAATTATTGGTTATTTAAAGTTTCCAAATAAAAATATTTGAGCACTTTCTCTTATGACCTACATCACTCTTTCTATTGTGTTCTTTAACAACTAAAAGGAAAGCAGTTTTGATAATGTATAAATTGGAGAAGTTAATGATCCTTTTCATTTTTCGAAAGAAAAATCTATAAATCACATTTGATGTTTTTGTAGTATAAGGCTAGATTTTATTTGCATTATGCAGTAAGTTTGCTTTCTATTGATAATAAATTGTTGCAATTGTTAATACCACTTAAAATATGGTAGCTAAGGTTCTGATTTGGGATAAGAATGTACATTACAGGGGGAGGCATTTAAACATTAATTAAAATAGGCTTTGTATAGGAACAATTGTTGTCACACTTACCAAATATTCTGAGGAATGAATTTGTTTGAAAACCTGTTTTTACAAAAGAAGAAAGATGTTTTGGATGAATTGATTATCTTGTAAACAGAAAGTTGGCATTGATACTAAGGAATGTTTAACATTGTCAACTTGTATATTATTATGTTGATTGAGTTGAGTGAAGAAATGAGAATAAAATGTCATGCTGAAGTGAAGGAGTGAAATACTTACTTTATAAAAAAACTTTACTTTGCTTTACTTTGTTAATAAAAAAACTGGCTGGACATTAACCCAGAAGCCAGATGACAGAAACGCTAAAAAGCCAGATGACAGAAATGCTAAAAAAGACAGTGCATTTCGATGCAATGAAAGACAATGTTGCTTTAAAGAAGACGCTGTCCGTTTAAATAAGGATTGTTTAGAAAAAAGAAATTTCAACATTCAACTCACCAATAAAAAAGTAAAACAATCTTTCTAACAATGTTTTCTCAATATATAGATATGATTATTATTTTCTGGCAATTTCTAACAACGTTAGATATTGAACAAAATACATTTGCTGTAGGAAGAAAGTAAACACGCAATTGCTATTTTAAATTTGCGCCAATTTGACAGTTTTGTGGCCTCTATTCGGCGGCGCGCCTCGTTGTTGTGATTCTTATTCTCATGATGATCCATTCCATTCGATTCGACAGAAAGGCAGTTGAACACCACAACAGCAAGAGTATGTACTTGGCACCGAAGAGAAAAACGGCCTTGGTCTTTGTTGATGATGGGGAGAAGTGTGGTTGTGGATGGGAACCTCTAACTATAAGAAGAAATAATTTGGTAGACTTTATTATCCATGATATCTAGAAGTACATCATTTCTCGGACACATGGAGAATGAAGTACATTGATTTTTGGTGATCTGTTATATCTTCAGAAATATTGCTGCTGGTAAAAATACCAATAATAAGAGTAGGCCATGGAAGGTTGACAAAGGGTAAGAAGGTTTAATACGTTTTTTGACTGGGTGAATACATGAGGTGCAGGTAATTAATTAATGATTTGCAGTTACAATAAATTACTTACATTTACAAACTTCCAGGCCACATGAAAAGAACCAAGATGAGCCCATGAGCCAACATGCTATAAAGTATATTACATAATTTCTTCTTGTTTTTCAGGTGCCCAGACATAAAGTGAATGTTTGTGGTCATTCCTTGTGAACATTATTATAGTCAGGTGAATTCATTTTAAGATTGTCAATTGAAGATCATTTGTTCAAAAAGAAGGACAGTGTCTGTTTTGCAGTGATCTTTTTTGAAGATTTACAAAAGCTAGAAATTAGAAGCATTACATATTAACATTAACATACTTACTATAGATACTATACATAAATATATACATCAATACATACCCTATATACTATATATAAATACTATAAATAATATACATACCCTACATACATACATACATACATACATACATACATACATACATACATACATACATACATGAGCCGGGTTCGGCTGCTTCGCTCCCTCCCCGGAGGCCATCAAGTAAACAAAGCTTAGTCTGGTTGGCGCGCTATGCGCGCTGCATTCGCTACCGCTCATGCCCATACATATATACATACCCTACAATACATACCCTACAATACATACCCTACAATACATACCCTACGATACATACCCTACCATACATACCCTACAATACATACCCTACAATACATATCCCCTACAATACATACCCTACAATAGATACCCTACAATACAAACCCTACGATACATACCCTACAATACATACCCTACAATACATACCCTACAATACATACCCTACAATACATACCTTACCATACATATACCCTACAATACATACCCTACAATACATACCCTACAATAGATAACCGTACAATACATACCCTACCATACATACCCTACAATACATACCCTACAATACATACCTTACCATACATACCTATAGTAGGCTTTTGGCAAATTTATTTGGGTATTTTTGGAGTTCAAGACTTGATTTTCTTGACCAAAATTGGCCGGGAAATCAAACCCGTGCAAAAATAGCAATTTAAACACGATTCACCAACTTTCAAATTAAATTAACCTGGCCAATTTTTGTCCTACACAACCCACGAAAATATCAACATGAAGCTAATAGCTTGGCGAACATTTATCGAAAGTATTTGGGTGAAAAAAAACAAAGTTTTGGCAGGTTAAAAGTTAATTTTCGCGAATGCAAAACACACGCGTGTTGGGTGAAAATTTCGTGTTTCCCAGCAAAATCCAAACTCGGCTAAAACTGTCCAAAAACAGAGGAAAATCGACAAAACAAAAAAAACAAAGCCAGATAACTTTAGTTCTTATGTAAATAAACAGTTATCGAAAGTTTAAATGGAGAAAATCGGCCCAGAACGACCCGAGAAAATCAAAATTGTCTTCGTGTTTTGGTTAGGCCCTCGAGCCGAAAGAAAAACGTGAGTTGAAACAAAACACAACTCCTGCTATTTAAAGCCAAAGACAATTGAATAAAAGGAAATACCTTGAAATAATTGTCCACCAATTCTCTCCACAGGTCTTGACAACAATTGACACAGCTTTACAATTGATTTCCGGCACGTGTTCACGTTTAAGCCCGAGCAACTTGCCGCCCGTTCAACCAAAAAAACACGTGCTTCTCCCTGCTCGTTTTGCATCTCATTAACTACGTCCTCGGAACTTTCTAGAAAGTCGGAACACAAAATGGGCCATAACTTCCGAACCGTTTGGAGTAGAAATTAGCCACATACTTTACTTTGATCAGCGCAATGCAGCGATCATTTTGATACCAATTTGCACCCTTATTGACCACCCACAAAAAAGCCTTTGTGCTCACAACGAAATTCCTTTGATCCCATTGTTCGGTCGAACGTGGATTCTTCACCAAACAATAGCCCATTGTTCACAGTCGGCGGGTCACTTGTCGACGTAGCTTATATAATAGAGACTAGCCGAGGGCACTCGCTACGCTCGCTTCCCGGAGCCTCCCAAGCAACCAAAGTTTAGTGTGGTTGGCGCACTTCGTGCGCTGCATTCGCTCCCGCTCATGCCCATACATTCATACATACATACATACATACATACATACCTACATACATACATACATACATACATACATACATACATACATACATGGAGTTCGTCAAGTAAACAAAGCTTCATCTGGTTTGGCACGCTTCGCACGCTGCATTCGCTGCCGCTCATGCCCATACATACCCTACAATACATACCTTACAATATATACCCTACAATACATACCCTACAATACATACCCTACAATACATACCCTACAATACATACCCTACAATACATACCCTACAATACATACCCTACAATGCATACCCTACAATACATACCCTACAATACATATCCCCTACAATACATACCCTACAATAGATACCCTACAATACAAACCCTACGATACATACCCTACAATACATACCCTACAATACATACCCTACAATACATACCCTACAATAGATAACCGTACAATACATACCCTACCATACATACCCTACAATACATACCCTACAATACATACCTTACCATACATACCTATAGTAGGCTTTTGGCAAATTTATTTGGGTATTTTTGGAGTTCAAGACTTGATTTTCTTGACCCAAATTGGCCGTGAAATCAAACCCGTGCAAAAATAGCAAATTAAACACGATTCACCAACTTTCAAATTAAATTAACGTGGCCAATTTTTGTCCTACACAACCCACGAAAATATCAACATGAAGCTAATAGCTTGGCGAACATTTATCGAAAGTATTTGGGTGAAAAAAAACAAAGTTTTGGCAGGTTAAAAGTTAATTTTCGCGAATGCAAAACACACGCGTGTTGGGTGAAAATTTCGTGTTTCCCAGCAAAATCCAAACTCGGCTAAAACTGTCCAAAAACAGAGGAAAATCGACAAAACAAAAAAAACAAAGCCAAATAACTTTCGTTCTCATGTAAATTAACAGTTATCGAAAGTTTAAATGGAGAAAATCGGCCCAGAACGACCCGAGAAAATCAAAATTGTCTTCGTGTTTTGGTTAGGCCCTCGAGCCGAAAGAAGAACGTGAGTTGAAACAAAACACAACTCGTGCTATTTAAAGCCAAAGACAATTGAATAAAAGGAAATACCTTGAAATAATTGTCCACCAATTCTCTCCACAGGTCTTGACAACAATTGACACGTCTTTACAATTGATTTCCGGCACGTGTTCACGTTTAAGCCCGAGCAACTTGCCGCCCGTTCAACCAAAAAAACATGTGCTTCTCCCTGCTCGTTTTGCATCTCATTAACTACGTCCTCAGAACTTTCTAGAAAGTCGGAACACAAAATGGGCCATAACTTCCGAACCGTTTGGAGTAGAAATTAGCCACATACTTTACTGTGATCAGCGCAATGCAGCGATCATTTTGATACCAATTTGCACCCTTCTTGACCACCCACAAAAAAGCCTTTGTGCTCACAACGAAATTCCTTTGATCCCATTGTTCGGTCGAACGTGGATTCTTCACCAAACAATAGCCCATTGTTCACAGTCGACCGGTCACTTGTCGACGTAGCTTATATAATAGAGATTAGCCGGGGGCACTCGCTACGTCCGCTTCCCGGAGCCTCCCAAGCAACCAAAGTTTAGTGTGGTTGGCGTGCTTCGTGCGCTGCATTCGCTCCCGCTCATGCCCATACATACATACATACATACATACATACATACATACCTACATACATACATACATACATACATACATACATACATACATACATACATACATGGATCTCGTCAAGTAAACAAAGCTTCATCTGGTTTGGCGCGCTTCGCACACTGCATTCGCTGCCGCTCATGCCCATACATACCCTACAATACATACCTTACAATATATACCCTACAATACATACCCTACAATACATACCCTACAATGCATACCCTACAATGCAAACCCTACATACATACCCTACAATACATACCCTACAATACATACCCTACAATACAAACCCTACAATAAATACCCTACAATACATACCCTACAATAAATACCTTACAATAAATACCCTACAATACATACCCTATAACACATACCCTACATAACATACCCTACAATACATACCCTACAATACATACCCTACAATACATACCCTACAATGCATACCCTACAATACAAACCCTACAATACATGCCCTATAATACGAACCCTACAATACATACCCTACAATACCTACCCTACAAAACATACCCTACGATACATACCCTACAATACATACCCTACAATACATACCCTACAAAAAATACTTTACAATACATACCCTACAATAAATACCCTACAATACATACCCTACAATACATATGCTACATACATACCCTACAATACATACCCTACAATACATACCCTACAATACATACCCTACAATACATACCATACAATACATACCTTGCAATATATACCCTACAATAAATACCTTACAATACATACCCTACAATACATACCCTACAATACAAACCATACATACATACCCTACAATACATACCCTACAATACATACGCTACAATACAAACCCTACAATAAATACCCTACAATACATACCCTACAATAAATACCTTACAATAAATACCCTACAATACATACCCTACAATAAATACCCTACAATAAATACCCTACAATAAATACCTACAATAATACCCATAACACATACCCTACATAACATACCCTACAATACATACCCTACAATACATACCCTACAATACATACCCTACAATGCATACCCTACAATACAAACCCTACAATACATGCCCTATAATACAAACCCTACAATACATACCCTACAATACATACCCTACAATACATACCCTACAAAACATACCCTACGATACATACCCTACAATACAAACCCTACAATACCTACCCTACAATAAATACTTTACAATACATACCCTACAATAAATACCCTACAATACATACCCTACAATACATACCCTACAATACATACCCTACAATAAATACCCTACAATACATACCCTACAATAAATACCATACAATACATACCCTACAATAAATACCCTATAATACATACCCTACAATTCATACCCTACAATACATACCCTACATAACATACCCTACAATACATACCCTACAATACAAACCCTACAATACATACCCTACAATACATACCCTACAATAAATACCATACAATACATACCCTACAATAAATACCCTACAACACATACCCTACATAACATACCCTACAATACATACCCTACAATACATACCCTACAATAAATACCCTACAATACATACCCTACAACACATACCCTACAAAACATACCCTACAATACATACCCTACAATAAATACCCTACAATACATACCCTACAACACATACCCTACATAACATACCCTACAATACATACCCTACAATACATACCCTACAATAAATACCATACAATACATACCCTACAATAAATACCCTACAATACATACCCTACAATTCATACCCTACAATACATACCCTACATAACATACCCTACAATACATACCCTACAATACAAACCCTACACTACATACCCTACAATACATACCCTACAATAAATACCATACAATACATACCCTACAAAAATACCCTACAATACATACCCTACATAACATACCCTACAATACATACCCTACAATACATACCCTACATACATACCCTACAATACATACCCTACAATACATACCCTACAATAATACCCTACAATACAACCTACAATAAATACCCTACAATACATACCCTACAACAATACCCTAATAACATACCCTACAATACATACCCTACAATACATACCCTACATAAATACCCTACAATACATACCCTACAATACATACCTACATAAATACCCTACAATACATACCCTACAAACATACCCTACAAAAATACCATACAATACATACCCTACAATAAATACCCTACAATACATACCTACACACATACCCTACATAACATACCCTACAATAACATACCCTACAATACATACCCTACAATAATACCATACAATACATACCCTACAATAAATACCCTACAATAATACCCTACAATTCATACCCTACAATACATACCCTACATAAACATACCCTACAATACATACCCTACAATACAAACCCTACATAACATACCTACAATACATACCCTACAATAAATACCATAACACATACCCTACAAACATACCCTACAATACATACCCTACAATAAATACCCTACAATACATACCCTACAATACATACCCTACATACATACCCTACAATACATACCCTACAATACATACCCTACGATACATACCCTACAACACATACCCTAAATAAATACCCTACAAACATACCCTACAACACATACCCTACATAACATACCCTACAATACATACCCTACAATACATACCCTACAATAAATACCCTACAATACATACCCTACAACACATACCCTACATACATACCCTACAATACATACCCTACAATACTACCCTACAATAAATACCATACAATACATACCCTACAATAATTACCCTACATACATACCCTACAATTCATACCCTACAATACATACCCTACATAACAAACCCTACAATACATACCCTACAATACAAACCCTACAATACATACCCTACAATACACACCCTACAATAAATACCATACAATACATACCCTACAATAAATACCCTTACAATTATACCCTACAATTACATACCCTACAATAAATACCCTACAATAAATACCCTACATAAATACCCTACAATTACATACCCTACAACACATACCCTACATAACATACCCTACAATATATACCCTACAATAAATACCCTACAATACATACCCTACAATACATACCCTACATAACATACCCTACAATACATACCCTACAATACATTACCCTACAATAAATACCCTTACAATACATACCCTACAACACATACCCTACATAACATACCCTACAATACATACCCTACAATACATACCCTACAAAAATACCTACAATACATACCCTCAATAAATACCCTACAATACATACCCTACAATCATACCCTACAATAACATACCCTACAATAACATACCCTACAATACATACCCTACAATAATACCTACAATACATACCCTACAATACAAACCCTACCAATACATACCCTACAATCATACCCTACAATACATACCTTACAATAAATACCCTACAATACATACCCTACAATAAATACCCTACATAATACCTACAATACATACCCTACAATAAATACCCATACACATACCCTACAAACATACCCTACAATACATACCCTACATAACATTACCCTACAATACATACCCTACAATACATACCCTACATACATACCCTACAATACATCCCTACAATACATACCCTACGATACATACCCTACAAACTAACTAGAATAAATACCCTACAATACATACCCTACAACACATACCACAAACATACCCTACAATACATACCCTACAATACATACCCTACAATAAATACCCTACAATACATACCCTACAACACATACCCTACATAACATACCCTACAATACATACCCTACAATACATACCCTACAATAAATACCATACAATATGAAGTATTTGTGTTAGGATATGATGGTTTACGCAAATGTAAACCATCCCTAATTGATTGGTTCCGTTGAGAAATTGCAGAATAATCGATGAACAATCATGCTTTAAAGATAAACAACAATTAAAACTAAAGATTCTTTAAAACTACTTAAATCAAGTGAGCGAAAAAGTGCGAATTATGCGGATTGCGAATGAACCCTCTCGTGCGATGTTCGATGACTCTCCTTCTAACTTATTTCTACTTGTCTTATTTAAAAATTGACTATTGTTCTTAGTGTTGACATTGTTAATCTCCTAAAACACACCCCTAATATTAAATTTATGCATCACAAAGGTTTTTACTGACAATCAACTACAAAATTACAACATACTCCCCCCTGATTGACGGAGGTCAATCAGCGAGAACATTAAGATTATTTATCGTTACATATGAGTTCAGAAACATCTTCGTCAGCTACGAATTTTATTGGCATGTCTTGCTCCGAGTTCTTTTCATCTTGCTTATTCTCTTCTACATCAACTTCTAAAGGATATAGTCTTTGTATCGGTCGTTTTATAATTATTGATTTTCCAGCTGAATCAGATGTTTTTTAATTCGACAGCGCAATGATGTTATCTTTACCGTGAAATACTTTAGTTATCTTTCCCAATGCCCATCGTTGACGTGGTATCTTATCTTTAGCGATAGACACAATTTCACCTTGTCTCGGTACGCGAAGTGACGATTTTGATGATACACGCGAGGCACGTTCACGAAGTGACGTAAGATATTCCGTTTTCCATTGATTAAAAAACTGCATAATAAGAACTGTAAATGTCTTGAACGTTTTACTAATGTTTTATGATTCGAAGCACTATTTTGTTCTGAAATTGCGGGTTTATTCAGTAGTCGACGTCCAACTATTAAACACGAAGGCGTAAGCGGAGGCTGTGATATATCGTTATATACAAAGGTAAGCGGTCTTGAGTTCAAAATTCCTTCAGTTTCTATTAGAACTGTTTCTAATTCTTCATAGGATAATTTTGCGTTTCCAAGAGTTTTACGCAAGCATCGTTTTGTGAGTTTTACCAGAGATTCAAACACGCCGCCCCACCAACTTGCAGTAGGAACATTAAACTTCCATTCAATGTATCTAGATTTTACATAGTTTTGCACCTTGCGATCAATGAATGTTGAGCCGTTATCAGATATTACGAAGGCGGGGATGCCGCGGCGACCGATAAATCGTTGAAGTGCTCGAATAAACGTGTTAGCTTGAAGATCAGGTACTAATTCGAGATGAATGGCTCTGGTATTTGTGCAAGTAAACAAGGCGATGTAACTTTTGAATGTTTCATTTGTTGATGAGTATATATTTTTGACAAATAAAGGTCCAGCATGCAGGCATTCGTTTAAGCTGACTTCGTTTGCGACTTTTGCGCTGGCGTCGTAAACGACACGTGGTTTCGTTGTTTCTCTATCTTCTTTGACTACCTCCCGGTGTGGAATGTAGTGGACATTTCCTGCAATTACTTTATGTGAATCGTTAACTTTTTCTATTATACCCGAGTTCAGCTGATCCTTTATAACGACATCATACTGATGAAAAACTTCTGGCTGCGATTTTAAACGTTTTAATTGAGAGTTTAAGCGACGTTCTGCTGAACTGAAATTATCTGGTATGATAGAGTGATTGTCTATAAACGGTAATCGAACTTCATATTTACTTCCATTGAAAGATACCTTGTCCTTCAAAATGTCGTCATCATAGGATTCTGGGATTTCTGCTTTTGTTTTTATTCCTACTGATTCAATGTTCCAAAACTGTTTGACTTGATTAGATAAAACTTCATCGTTATATATAACTACCGAACTTTTCAAAAGATGCGACGAAATGATGTTAGAAGACACAATTGTGTTTCCTGGTAGTTGTACAGGACCATGAGCACATAACCAAAACGTGTAGCAGTTGCAACGGGGCTGTTACTGTGCTCCCCCCGTACTACTTTGTCCAACATGACAGTGTATACATAATCTGCTCCGATTAACACATCTATTTCAACATCTTCTGCTCCGCTTCCACTGTCTGCCAATATCAGACCCTTAAGATGCGAATACATGTTTTTTGCCACGTCAATTGCCTGGGAGGATACAGGGCTGCAAATTGTTTTTACCACAAATGCTGATATTGTTATCGAGCCCCCATCTTTACTCTTAAGTGCTAAATTTACCAAGTCACATTTATTTAACGTTCCAGTTTCATTTCCGAACTCCTTAATCAGAATTTCGTGACTAGAAATGGTGGGTAACTTTAACTTATCTCTTAATTCGGTGGTAATATAAGAGCGTTGAGAACAAGAATCCAAAATAACTCTTACGTTCTTAAAATCTCGTGGATTGTTGACTGGATGAGCAATGGTTTTAGCGGTTTGCAACAATACTACGTTGCTTTTAACATTTTGCAAGGTAAATAAATTTGTAGTTACCGACTCCTGTTGTTGTTGAGTGTTTTCTTTCGATTGAGGCTCGGTTGAAGGTCTTGACGGAGAATGAGGTCTTTCTTCCATTGCTCCACATATTGAACTGTGATGACGACTTTTACAGCGATAGCATCTTGTACCCGAATGGCAATTCTTTGATATGTGGTTTGGCTTTAGGCAAATGAAGCATCTTCTTCTGTCGCGTAAAATCCGTTTTCGTACGTTGGGGTCGGTAACCGTTGAACAGCTAGCAGAATAATGTCGGTTATCACAAAACAGACATTTTGGTGTATTTCGTTCATCGTTATTGTTAAACTGCGTGCTACTTGCGATCAACGTTGAACTTGTAGTTGGCTGCGATTGAGTGTTTCGATACGTTTGTTCACGGCTTGAAAATCTGGCTGAATTGCTATCGATCGAACTGAATGAACATTGTTCTCGTAATGTTAATTCTTCTCCAAAGTAGTTGAGTATGTCGTCTAATTCCCATACATCAGAGGTTTTTCGACTGATAATTAAGCGTAGCTCGTTCGGAATCTTTGACATGATAACTGGAGAAAGAACTGTACCATAACTTTCTATTGGAATTCCAATACTTCTTAAGCTTCTTACTGCTGTTTCTGTTTTATCAAAAGTAAGCGTAATTTTTTCAGTTCGAACAATGAAGTTACCTTTGGCATTTCCATTATGTTTTCAATGTGTTTCGAAATTATAATCTGTTTATTTCCGAATCGTCTTTTTAGCAGCTCAAAAGCTTCGTCGTAGTTTTCTTCTGAAAGCGATAGTCCTTTGATAGTTTCTGCGGCAGGACCAGATAGCAGACCTTGTAAATACTTCATTTTTTCCACTTTGCTAAGTTTTGATTTCCGTCAATGCTGATTTGAAGCTTTCAGAAAACGAGATCCATTGCGTCGGGTCGCCATTAAACGTTAACAATTCAGCTTGGGAAGTTTGACTTGTGCTTCCTTCGTGATTGACTTTCCAGTTGATGCGATGCGCGATTCTGTTCGAGCTTAATATATTTTGAATGCGACAAATCGTTTCTGATACTTCTTTTCAAATTCTTCGCGATCTAGTATGTCTTTTCGATATCATCATCTTTTCTAAAGCGTTATAATGTCGGCATCGAGTGTTCAATGTCCTTCCTTTTTCTTTCTAGTGTGTTTTGTAGGATTCTAATTTCGTTTGAACTTCGATGTCTGCTACTCGACCAGCTGGCGGTAGAAGACCATATACTTTAGCAATTGTGTTTTTAACAACAAGTTTTGTCCATTTCTTGCGCGAATCTTTTTTGTAAGTTCTGCCATAATTTTCAACTTTACAATCCCGGGTCACGGCACCATGAAGTATTGTTTAGGATATGATGGTTTACGCAAATGTAAACCATCCCTAATGATTGGTTCCGTTGAGAAATTGCAGAATAATCGATAACAATCATGTCTTGATAAACAACAATTAAAACTAAAGATTCTTTAAAACTACTTAAATCAAGTGAGCGAAAAAGTGCGAATTATGCGGATATGCGAATGAACCCTCTCGTGCGATGTTCGATGACCTCCTTCTAACTTATTCTACTTGTCTTATTTAAAAATTGACTATTGTTCTTAGTGTTGACATTGTTAATCTCCTAAAACACACCCCTAATATTAAATTTATGCATCACAAAGGTTTTTACTGACAATCAACTACAAAATTACAACACAATACATACCCAACAATAAATACCCTACCCAACATACCCTACAATTCATACCTACAATACATACCTACATAAATACCCTACAATACATACCCTACATACAAACCCTACAATACATACCCTACAATAACACCCTACAATAAATACATACAATACATACCCTACAATAAATACCCTACAATAATACCCTACATAACATACCCTACAATACATACCTACAATAATACCCTACAATAAATACCATACAATACATACCCTACAATAAATACCCTACAATACATACCCTACAATTCATACCCTACAATACATACCCTACATAACATACAGTACAATGCATACCCTACAATACATGCCCTATAATACAAACCTTACAATACATACCCTACAATACATAGCCTACAATACATACCCTACAAAAATACTCTACGAACATACCTACAAACATACCCTACAATACATACCTACAATAAATACTTTACAATACATACCCTACAATAATACCCTACAATACATACCCTACAACACATACCCTACATACATACCCTACACTACATACCCTACAATACATACCCTACGATACATACCCTACAATACATACCCTACAATAAATACCCTACAATACATACCCTACAACACATACCCTACATAACATACCCTACAATACATACCCTACAATACATACCCTACAATAAATACCCTACAATACATACCCTACAACACATACCCTACATAACATACCCTACAATACATACCCTACAATACATACCCTACAATAAATACTTTACAATACATACCCTACAATAAATACCCTACAATACATACCCTACAACACATACCCCACATACATACCCTACAATACATACCCTACAATACATACCTACGATACATACCCTACAATACATACCCTACAATAAATACCCTACAATACATACCCTACAACACATACCCTACATAACATACCCTACAATACATACCCTACAATACATACCCTACAATAAATACCCTACAATACATACCCTACAACACATACCCTACATAACATACCCTACAATACATACCCTACAATACATACCCTACAATAAATACCATACAATACATACCCTACAATAAATACCCTACAATACATACCCTACAATTCATACCCTACAATACATACCATACATAACATACCCTACAATACATACCCTACAATACAAACCCTACAATACATACCCTACAATACATACCCTACAATAAATACCATACAATACATACCCTACAATAAATACCCTACAATACATACCCTACATAACATACCCTACATACATACCCTACAAATACATACCCTACAATAAATACCATACAATACATACCCTACAATAAATACCCTACAATACATACCCTACAATTCATACCCTACAATACATACCCTACATAACATACCCTACAATACATACCCTACAATACAAACCCTACAATACATACCCTACAATACATACCCTACAATACATACTACGACGCAACATTTCTAAAGAAAGTAAAGGTGGGAGGTCGGATCTTCCCCCCTGGCAATCGACCGCCCAGCGCCCACCCTGCCGCCCCCCTGAAAGCCGAAGGTTGATAGCTTCAGTGTGAAGTTTGAAAAAAATTTGCCTTCAAAAATTAAATCAATCCTGGAAAATTTAAACTCAATCTCTAATAAAAATTGTAGCAAACTGTAGCTAAGAAAACAGCGAATCCGATAAAATTATTCACATTTCTTAACAGTGTTGTTTTGAATTTTAAGCGAGTATTTAGTGCAGCCCAAGACAAAACCGTGAAAAAATTTATTCATCAGCCAGCTTTAAAAACACCAAAATTCCCCTAACTTGGTCAAACTTTGTCCATTTTAACTCAAATTACACCAACATGAAGCTGATACCTTGGCGAATAAGTATCGAAAGTAATTGGGTGCATTTGAAATGCTTTTCGCAATTTTAGTTGTACATTTTTGAAGTCCAAGACATGATTTTGTTGATCAAAAATAGCCCTGAACTCAAACCCATGAAAAAAATAGCATTTAAAACACGATTCACCAACTTTCAAATTAAATTAACGTGGCCAATTTTTGTCCTACACACCCAAGAAAATATCAACATGAAGCTAATAGCTTGGCGAACATTTATCGAAAGTATTTGGGTGAAAAAAAACAAAGTTTTGGCAGGTTAAAATTTATTTTTCGCGAATGCAAAACACACGCGTGTTGCTTGAAAATTTCGTGTTTTCCACCAAAACCCAATCTCGGCTAAAACTGTCCAAAAACAGAGGAAAATCGACAAAAGAAAAAAAAACAAAGCCAGATAACATTAGTTCTCGTGTAAATAAACAGTTATCGAAAATTTAAATGGACAAAATCGGCCCAGAACAACTCGAGAAAATCAAAATTGTCTTCGTGTTTTGGTTAGGCCCTCGAGCCGAAAGAAAAACGTGAGGTTAAACAAAACAAAACTCGTGCTATTTTCAGCCAAAAACAATTGAATAAAGGAAATACCTTGAAATAATTGTCCACCAATTGTCTCCACAGGTCTTGACAACAATTGACACGTCTTTACAATTGATTTCCGGCACGTATTCACGTTTAAACCCGAGCAACTTGCCGCCCGTTCAACTAAAGAAACACGTGCTTCTCCCTGCTCGTTTTGCATCTCATTAACTCCGTCCTCGGAACTTTCTAGAAAGTCGGAACACAAAATGGGCCATAACTCCCGAACTGTTTGGAGTAGAAATTAGCCACATACTTTACTGTGATCGGCGCAATGCAGCGATCATTTCTATACCGATTTGCACCCTTATTTGCACCCCGAAAAAAAGCCTTTATGGATACAAGAAATTCCTTTGATCCCATTGTTTTTTCGAACGTCGATTGTTCCGGAGACAATGACCCATTGTTTGGTCCCTCCGGGTCACGTGTGGAACAATCTTATTATATAAGAGACTAGCCGGGGTGCTCGCTACGCTCGCTTCCCGGAGTCCCTCAAGTAAACAAGTTTAATGTGGTTGACGCACTTCGTGCGCTGCATTCGCTAACGCTCATGCCCTTTCCCACCCCACGTACAGTGGTTTGGCTCTCCCTCGCTCCGCTGTCTATCTATTGTCACGATTGTAGTGTTTAACATGCATGGAAATTAGTTTTAGCGATCAGCCTCGTTTTCATTTGAAAATCCTCGTTTTCATCAGTTAAGCCTCGTGCTGATGGTACAGTAGATAAGATGCAACATCAAAGTTTGTTATGTTGTAGGGACAACAACAATTAGCCTGCTATTAGTTGAGTGCATGCATTGACACTTGGCTGTGGTACTTTGTCAACCTAATACAAACAGTAAAGGATGATCTATGATGAGCATCCAGAATTTAAATTAATGTTGACTTACAGAGGTATGGTTTTGTTTCCATGATAAGATGATACTGACGCATTAATTTTTAATAAAGCAATAGGTATATAGCCTCCAATACTTGCATTTGTACAAAGATGTATATCAGTAGATCTACAACGTGAAGGAGACAAATTATATTATATTTAACATGTTGGTGTATTACTATCAAGGTTACTAAAGAATTAGATTTGGATAACATAGCTGTTGGGAGTTAAATATGCTGTTAGTGAAAAATTGTTGATGTTGATTGAATGTATGTCAATATGAAAAGAAATAAATAAATGAATATTGATGAGTATGATATGACATTACAGTATGACATCACAGACCAAACAGATCATGTAATGCAATTGGCACAAAAAAGCTTTATGTAGAACATAAGTATAAGCACCGTAGACGGTGGATAACGAATGCAAAAGTACTTCATAATCATCATGAATGGGATGGGAATTGCATGGTGAAAAGAGTTTCATAAGAGTATTGGACTTGGCTAGTAAGGCAAAGAAGGCAGCCACAAAGTGAAAAGAATCGTGAACGAAAATATTATAACCAAATCAAAGCCACTGAAACATGTGGGTACAGCATTAAACACTCTTTCCCAAATCATTAAATATAAAAAGCTATGAAACATAAACGGAGTTGTCAATTTTGGCCTCAAGAAACTATATGTTAACAATGAGTGAAATACAATTGGCCTAAGCAATTATATGGGAACTTGAATGGGGTGAAACTAAAAATAAACACTACTTACTCCTGAGCTGCGGCAAAATGAATGTTTCTCTCAGTTTTACTTTCTCTTATTTCAGCATCAAGTTCCATTGCGATCCAAGGTTTGGCAAACGAATAATGGGACAGCACAACCACCAGCATGAAACATTGCTACGTTGATGAAACATAGCATAAATCAAAATCATACAACAAATTCTATTGTTCTGCAGCGTCATTTTGACGTAATTATTTGATTGAGCTGGATTGGCTAACAATCAACCCAGCCCAAACCAAACCCAACCCAACCCATGCGAAAAGAAGAGAACAAAGAACATGCTGCTGGTAGTGCGTCCTTCCTTTCGTCTTTTCTGCTCTTTCACTGGGCCACTGGCGATGGTAAGTAGGTTTTCCACATCGTTTTAAATCATTGCGATCTTTCAAGTTACATCTTTAAAATAAATCTGTGGGGTTTTTGTGAAGGTTTTCATTCATTTTCCAGCGTATAAGACTTATAGGAAATATAGTATTTGATAAAATCTCTTGAGAGTAGGCCACATTTCAGAAAAGCGGATGCTAGAGTTAAGATACATTATCTGCATTGGAAAATGAGATAAGACTATGTGCTTCTTACGTTTTATGACATGTATTATTCGTGAATTTTAGGTAGTGTATATTTTGTGTGGTGTGATGTCAATGTCAATTAAGCCAATTGTTGACTGCTCTTTAGGTAAGTATTGAATTATAGGAGCCCATAACGCGTGCGAAAGGCCATCTAGTTCATTTATAAAGACGGATTTTTGAAAAACATTTCTTGCAAATTTTTAGGGTTTGTGCCACAGCATGTGAAAGAAGAGTTTAAAGGTACTGTTGGTGATGAATATTTCTTGGCGAAATGCATGGTTTTTCAAAGGTAATAGTCTTGTAATTATTTTTGTGATGTTATTATTATTAATTAGTATTCTAATCTATGATTTTACACAATTTAACAATTTAACAAAAGAAACAAATAACCTTGAAAGAAAACGAACAAAAGACAAACATTAATACAATTCCACTTACAATTAGTTTCTGTCCCTGCCCCTGACCAAAGATAAAATCTCCTCTGTTGGGACATCTGCCCACATGCACCTTGTGTTATCATGAACCTTTTTTGTTTACTTTTTTTGTTTTCTTTTCTATCTTTTTTTATTCTTTTTTTGTCAATAATTTTTATTTTCATTTCATCACATGTCCTGTGGGAAAGAATAGATTGTTTCGGAAAGAGTTTAAAGTGAGGAATATGTTTTACCAACGGATGAGGTGGGTATTTAGCATTGCAACTTACGGTAATTCATTTTTTGAGAGGTGCCTCCCTTCGAGGCTCACAAAATGGAACTTCGTATTTCTTGTAATGGCATTAAATTTGTTGCCACATTCTCTCTTCAGCGTGGAGATATTTTTGAAGTCGAAGAGCTACGACAAATAGGACACAATGAATTTAGAAGAGTGACTCAATATTGTTAAAAGATGGGACACAATTGTGTTTTCTTGCAAAGGAGTTGGATAACCTTGTTATTCACAACATTTATTAAATTTATCAATATAAAGATGAAGGTAATTTCAATTTCACCTGTGTTTCCTCACCACACTGAATCATTGTGGGCTCCTTTTGTACATTGTTGGCAACTTCAGCCAGAAGTGCATCTTCAAGTTCGTCTTGAATGGCTAGTTCGTTTTCAATATCCATGTTTACACTATATATAAACATATTGTCATTGTCATTCAATGAAAGGTGAGTTAATAAGCTATCATTTGTTTGAATTTGCCTCTGCAGTTCTCTTGGTGTTTCAATAATATATACTTTGAATGTATTAATATGACACAGTTTTATTTTCTGCAAATAATGAATAATAATTATCTTTCTTACAATGAAGAGGAAAGACTAAAGGCAGGCAAAAAACGTAGAACTGAATACATGAACTTACAGTAGCAGTAGTCACAAAATTTATCTATTTCAAGTGAACCTGTTAAGGATAAAGTTGTTGTTGTGAAAATATCCACTGCAACGGCAATTGTGACATAAAATATAGCACTTTGAGCTTTTTTAAAGCAGTTTAGTTATGAATAGCCTGTATTTTCATGTGAAAGTAAAAGGAACATTAAAAATACATGTACTTACGTGAATTGTTGTTTTGCTTGTGGTGAATGTGAGAAAATTTTTACGCACGCTATGTCCTTTATGACGCAAGAAAAATTTTAAATTTCGTGCCGCTATTGTTGTTGCTAGGACGCCGAAATTCCCGTGGAAATCTGATGATAATAGTATTCGCTCCAGGACATTACGTGGTGCTGCATTGATTGTATTGTGATTGTAGTTTTCAAGAGCAAGAAAACTTGGAATTATGCGATAACTATTAGAATTACAAATTAGAATTGCGATGAGAATACACGTTTTTTATAAGGAACCTAGCTGAGGGCCTAGTTGTTTAAGTTTGTTATTTTGAGATCCTTTGACCACTTTGTAGTTGTAAAAGTTCTTTAATTTTAAGTTTGGTATTTGGTGGAAATAATTAGTACAGAGGCAAGAAAAGCATTAAAATTGATCGTTTTGCTATGTGAAAAGATAAGAGGTTAACACATGAAGAAGCTTGATATAATGTAAAAGTACTGAAAATCAATGGAACCGGCTTGCTAATTTTAAATTGTGCGGACAAAACGAAAAGATGCCTTACTGATTTGGCCTGTAGTTGTAAACGTTCCTTAAGTTTTCTAACTTAGACATGTAGGTTTCTTTTAAAAAAGCTTGTAACTTCAAGTTGCTGTTATGTTGTAATTGTTCTGAGGATTCAATAAGTTTATGGGATTGCATGTTTATTGTATGGCAAAGCTCTTTGTGATATAAGACACATTGTAAGATGGTAGTACACTTCATGTAATACAGTGTCTATATATTGAAAATGTAAGCAAGTGTCAATGGTATATACAATTAGAATGTTGTTGACTAAAAAAAAACAGAAATACTTTGTCAAGCAGTTCCACAGTAAATGAATGAGGAGACACCATACACTATGAGGTTCTAGTTAAAAAGATATATACAATGGGAAACTATCACAACTTATCATGGAAGACTTTCAATATTCAAGTAAGATAACAAAGACATATTTATGCACATACAGATTATTACAATGCATTAATAATGTTTGTTGTGTGGTAAGAGCCATCTTAGTTTGTTTTGTCCAGTGTATTGGAGGATTCTATCAGTTATTGATACAATGTATGCTTCCCACTAAATTTGAAATGCTGTGGTGTAATGGTTGTGAAATCATTGCCGTCTGTGCCTGGCATACTGAGGTTTTGAGAACACATCTGCCTGATACGGAACATCATTAAGTGACAATGAGGAAGAATTGAGTATCTACGGGTTGAGAATACTGTAACGGATTGGTCAAGAAAACATTTAGTGGTAGTCAATGTAGAAATATAATTCAGCGTTTATTTATTCAGTCTGTATTTCAAGCAGTGTACATTAATTGATTTATCTATTCATATGGAACAGAGGGCATCATACCTTGAATATTATACCTGACTTGGAAAATAATTTGAAGAGAACATTTTGAACCATTGATTGAATAATCCATTGCGTTTGACTAAATGAATCTGTACAAAAATAGGAAAAGAGCATTAATGAGTGTGGTAGACAAATAAGATATGCAATGCATGTGTAATGAGGAAGGTTGTAAATACATAAAGTGTGCATTTTTCCCAGGACTTGAGCTTGACTTCACTGGTTTCCTTCATGTACATCACAACAATTAAACATCTTGGATAAATATAAAGTTGAAAGCAGGTTCATGTCGGGATATCAATGGCCTTTGCTTGTAAAACAAAGAAGGCAGCGCCAAAGTCAATAAATTGGTTAGGAACTATATTCACGGAAATAAAAGCCCCAGGAAGATGTTGGTAGAGCAATGTACATTTTTTCTGAAAACAAAGTAGTGAAAAAAATATTGGAGAATTTCCATAATTCTTGCCTAACAAAGTATATGTAAACCGTGAGTAAAGTAGAAATGGCCTAAGCTAGGCAATTTCCATTCAACATATCAAATTGAAAGGGATGGAAATGAAAATATACATTGTTGACCTCTGATTCATAGCAGCCTAGTTGTCTCCTTTTAGTCAACAAGGAAGGGTATACATGAGCTTTATTGTCTCTCATTTCAGTATCAAATTCGCTTATAAATCTAAATATCCATTGTTTCATTGTCCAAAATGAAAATGAACCTGACTTACCTTTGGTGAACAGTAAGGTAGTTGTTTCCTTTGAGCCAGGAAGGTTTTATGAGGTATAATTTCATTGAGTTCAGCAACAAAATCCAACTGGTTGCCATTTGTTGGCAGACAAAAACTTAGAGCCGACAGGCAACAATAGTGCGATGATGAGACATAAGATGGATGAAAATCATACATAGACAGCACAAAGGCGTTTGAAATGAGAGACAGAAGTCTCGCCTCGTTTCAATGATCTTAGCAGAAATGCATCTAATTAAAAACGAAGTCAATAAATTTTGTTATGATATTATTGATTGGAGATTTATATGGGACAAATACACAAATATATGAATATTGAAACTGTAACGATAGATAAAATTACAGTCCTGGCAATCTTCTATTGAAAACGTAAATCGCTAATTTAAAAACCTTAGGTATTATTAATGCGGAAGATCCGAAAGATATACAATACAGTACAAAAAACATGTTTTGAAAGGACGTGGATAAATATTGGTATTGTATGCGAAGTACGAATGCGAAAGGTTCAGTCATGATATAGTCTACTATTAAAATTGGTGAATTGTCAATATCCATAAAAATTGATACATACAATCCGTAGTTCAGGTTGCAAAATTGATTGGTTAAGCGACGTCTTTAGCAAAATGACAGTACCTCAATTTGGATTCTTCAAGAGCACTTCACTCTCAGCAAGCATACATCTCTGCCACGGCGTGAATGTATTGTTTCAATAACCGCGGTCGTTTGTTTTGAGGATTACGTTTGTACATAGGAAAAAAAGAATAAGATTGCTGGTTACATTAGTTAAAAGCTCGAACACCAGCGTCAAGGAGTAACCTTTGTTCGAGTTTTCGTTGTTGGTGAAAACTGCAATTGAAATTTGGAAGTATATAACAGTAAACACTAAAGGGGCCTCTATAGATCATAGATCAGGTTTTTAGTATTAAAAGGATAGGGGGGGATGTTATTGATAGTGCGATGTTTTTCAAAAATTAACTATCGTTGAGGGACAACTTGCAGTTTTCACAGAATAAGGAAATCCACTTTCCCATAGGCAATATCGGAGAAAATGGCAACGCATAACTCTTAATAATCGGGCGCTACACAGGATTCAGGACTGTGCCGACTGCTGTGTGTGGTGCAGTCACCCCTGGACATGTGGATGGTGTAATGTCCAGTTGGTCTCCGCAGATCAGTGTTATCTAGAATGAATTCATTCTAGAAGGGTGCCAGTAACGGCTGTACATCACACTTATGTGCAACGTGATCTGCGTTGACACACAATACCCGTACCCTTGAATGTGTGTATGTGCGTTTTGGTAGGCAGCCCTCTGTAGAGCAACTGTGCAGATAGTCGCTCTAGGATGAAGCCTTTACAGGACTTCTTGGAAAACAATGTTCTTTGTTTTCCTGTGTGTTTCCTCTGGGAGGAATACTTTGAGCCCGTTAAATGATGTTGCTCTTGACATGGCCACATATAACTGACCATGTGTGAACACGGGCTCAGGTAAGTACAAACCAACATACCTCAGGGATTGCCCCTGTGCCTTGTTGATTGTCAAGCAGTATGCAAGTCTGACTGGAAACTGTCAGCGTTTCATTTTGAACGGCATTTCCGTGTCCTGAGTGGAAACTGTGATCTTGGGAATCATGACCCGTTGTCCTCTGTGCTCCTTGGTAATGATCTCTGCTGTTATCACATGACGTCGGAAATGCCGAACTATGAGTCTTGTTCCGTTGCAAAGACCTTTCTTTGGATTGAGATTCCTCAGAAGAATGATCGTTGCACCAACCTAATGCAATGAATATTATTGTGATTAATGACGGATATTTTATGGTGAACCACCTTTGCACATAATAATTTAATGTTAATAGGATGAAAGATTGTACTCTTCCTACCTTGAGTTTAAGTCTGTGCAACGGCATTCCATTCGGAGTGAGTTGGTTGAGAAATTCAATGGGGTAGGCCTCTTCCTCATCTGGATCGTCTTTGACAACACTGTCTGTGCTGTAATAAGTTCTTTCGGCTGTTTGAAGTCTGTCCAGAATTAAGTCGTTCACTTGATGTGATAAGTCATTCTTCAGAGTCAGACAACAGCGTTCAGACATTGTTACAGGATCCATCATTAGGTGTGAATCTGGTGTGTTCGGCCTGGGAAAAATGAAGTTCAGCATGTCTTCTTTAGACGAAGTGCATATCTGTTGTGGCAGAGTTACGTTGTCCAGTGCATCGTGTGCTTCTTGCTTGTTGCCAAGTCTGAGAAGCCATTCTGAGAATTCACGGTATGAATCATCTTGAACGGCTCTCATGTTGGTGTGTAAGCGATGCTGCTGAAACTTTGTCCACAGATCAATGATCTGGTGTGATTTTAGAGTCTCTGCTACAATTCTTTCCCTTCCTGCTTTCGTGACGACAGGTAGAACTTGTCTGAAGTCACCACCAAGTAGCATGAACTTGCCACCAAATGGTCTGTCGACATACGTAATGTCTCGAAGCAGTCGGTCGACTACTTGTAATGCAAGTGCGGGAATCATGGAAGCTTCATCCCATATAAAGAGAGTAGTTTCGCGCAACACCTGTGCTCTCCTGCTGTGTCTCTTGACATTATACGTTGATTCAGCTTGAAGTGGTATAGGAACTTGAAAGGTAGAATGTGAAGTTCTACCATTTATGAGCAGTGTTGCAGCAATTCCTGACCATGTCATGCACTGAACTTTATGTCCATTGGCTTGCAGATTGTGAACGAACGTGTTGTAAAGGAAAATTTTCCCGGTTCCAGCCGGTCCGTCAACAAAGTGACAGTTCTGTTCGGATTGCGTGTTGATAGCATCAGTGAATCCCGTGTATATGGCTCGCTGTTCAGGGTTCAATGCGGCCAGCATTCGTTCTCCTTCCTCTCTGGCATTGCCAACATTCATGTCGTCTTCCTCTGTAATAATAAGTGCAATACATTGCAATAAAATCGTAAAGAAAGCGAGGAAAATCAATGTGCAAAAATACGTAAATGCCCTTGTCTGCACAATGTTAGGATACATTATTATATTGTTACTAATACAGTACATATTTGAAAATAACACATCAGCACCTCGTTCAGGAATGACATAGTCGGCTGGAAGTTGAGGAAGGTCAGCATAATTAGTGATCAATTGACCATGTACTTTCAAATTTTCGTCAATGTCATATAGACATTGATACGTGTGTCGGTCTTCAAAAGCTATGGCCATATCTGGATGATTGACTTGATCACGTCGTACAAAGTCTTCACTCAATGCTTCTTTGAACATGTTGAAGAGTGCTGCGATATATGAAGGTGTTTGAAAAAGGAGTAATGTTGCAAACAACTGTCTCAGTTGTACTGGCATGTTGAAAATAACTGCCTCCTCCAAACAGCGTATGATTTCAGCAACATCTTCTAACAGACCTAGAGCTAAAGCAGCGTCCTTGAAGGAATTGCATAGGTTTCCATCTATTGTGCGAAGATCTTCAAACGACGTGGCACCTCGTTTATGGAGAAGCAATAGTCTCAGTGCGAACCTTTGCTCACATGGTCGTGGGTGAACTTGATATATTCTGCCTATGACAGGCAGAGTTCTCCGCTGTCTTGCTTTCCATGTTTTGGTGCGCTCGTTGAGAACATAGTGTTCAGGAATTTCGTGATAGAGATATTGGTGTGCAGCCGGGTCTTGTGCATTCAATTCAAACCAAGACGTCAGTGTGGTTTTTTCATTGATGTTTTGCAATTGTTCGACCCGGCCATTATCCTGAAAGTATACGGTCTGCTGATCAGGTAGATGAACATGCAGACGTTTGATAGTATGACTTTTCTCGTGCATGGAAAATTGAAATATCCTATGAACAGCTTCATGAGGTGCAACATACCAAGCATTGATATATTGGCGTACTTCATTGTGCTCAATATCTCGAGGTACTTGCTGCTGCAGTCGTTCGAGAATTTCCACGTGTGCCATATCTTGTCCTTTATGAATATATTTGAAAATATATTTTACGGACTTGACAGTGCTACATATTTCGAGATTAGTGTGACACTGATACTTGAGTAGAAGAAAGCGATTATGTGGCACAACCCATGTAACATCTAGAAGTCGATCTTCCAGATTGACTGGGTGACGACAGCGTCGTCTGTAGAGAGGATAAACATTCGCATTGACTTGTGTTTCGGCAGTGCGATCTTTCGGAAATCGTTTCTTGCATTTGTTATTCTCCATGCAAACACATCCGGAGTTGATATCACCGCATGGACCATGTGTCATGTGCTTTAGTACTAACTTGTGATATCCTGCATCCTGTGGGTCCGGAATTTCAGCTGATATGAGTCGATCTACCTGTGGGTTTCGAAGAAAAATATCACATGTAAGTTGTACACATCAGAATGCATTGTGTTTTCACTAAGCCATACAGCTGATGATTATATATCATACTCAATAACAAATCTATAATAAATCTATCTTTTACTCTATAATAAATTATTGCTATAGATGTTACCTCTTCAGGTGTTCGTGGTCTATCGGCCTCAGAGAGGAACAGAATCATGTGAGCGTGTGGTAGTCCTCTCTTCTGAAATTCGATGACATATACATGTGCAATAGTGTGTCCGAGAATGTGCTTGTGAAGGACATCTTCCAGTAGTTCTTGTAGTTTCTGTTGAAATACTTGTGTGACAATGTCAGGCCGGTCATTCGCCTTCTGGTGTGGTAGAATGTTTTCTGAAATCTCCTTCCACTTGGGATTGGCCATCATGGTTAGGAAGATGTCAGGCTTGCCATACTTTCTTACGATGGTCATCGCATCTTGAAAGTTCTGGTACATATTTCGTTGACTGCCTGAAAAAGATGAGGGAATTATGACAACAAGACCGACATCAATATGAAGGGGCTCGTTGGGATTGTTTGCCCTGGCCATTTGATTTTCGATTTCAGCCCTTCTGTTCAGGTGATCCATCAGGCCTCGATAACTGTCAGTATGTAATTGCCGTTGATTGTGCAAAATCCAGTTGAGCTTGTTTCCTTCTATTTTGGTGTATGCATCCACCAGATATTGTTGAAAGAGAAGTGTTGCGCTGTGGATCGTAGACAGTTGATTTCTGACTTGTATTCGGTATGAATAATATTCGGCGATTGTGAGTCTGACACGGTGGACACGATCAGGATTTTCCTGGTCTTGTCCTCGACGTGTAGGTAGACGTTGAAGGTCCAAGCTGTAACCCCGATCACCCTGAAAGAACAACAATGGATAGGTTAGAGGATCCGCAACGGGATCTAAGGCATTAATCTTCATAAGATTACCACGCCTTGTTCGAATTTGAAGCTCTCTATTCTCAGGATTAGGAGCACCGCCATTGCGTGTAGTGTAGACTGCTGGAATTTCTCTGGCGGTAGGATTATCATATCTTCGATCTTGTTCTGGGCGACCGGTAATAATCATCTTGAATGTGGGAATAGGCTGATCATTAGCAATGGCTTGCTGCCTTTGCTCTTCCAGTACTTCTCCCATTAATTGAAAAATGTTGAAGTTTTGTTTTGTCCAAGTTTTGTTCTCTGGCTGTGTTCTGGCGTTCTTGCAGTGCTTGTTGAGTGTCCATAATATATAATTCTGCATATTTTCTGGACCTGTCGGTTTCTGTTACCCCTGTTGAATGCAAGGAAACATTGTAAATTGAAATTCGTTATGTCAACTGTAATTTTCAATGGAGCAAGTGCTTTGTTATAAAAGCATCATAAAGCGCCTTGATTTTCGATTGGACAACTCTTGATATTCAGGCAAGGATATAGAGTTAATCTATGGCGCGCCATAGCGGCCAAAAACATTAATTTTTGTGCTTTGAAGTTAACAAACTTTGTCGATCAAACTTTCTTTTTCGTTGATCGTACTTTCGTTTTTGTCGATCAAACTTTCCTTTTCGTTGATCGTACTTTCGTTTTTGTCGATCACAAAAACACAGCCTTAAAACTTTTGTGTCACACAAAAACCCTTTCAAAAAATCGTGTCACACAAAACGGGGCTTTTAAGATTTTGTGTTGCACAAAAGAATCCTCAAAAAATTGTGTCATGAAAAACACGGCCTTTGAGCCCTTTAATATTTTGTGTCACACAAAAAACTTGTTCTAAAAATTGTGTAACACAGAACGAGGCCTTAAATATTTTGTGTCACACAAAAACCTGTTTAAAAATTGTGTCACGCAAACACAGATTAAAAAATTGGTGTTACACAATTTGAGAATTTTGTCCATACCGCCCACTGTGGATTTTTGAGACGGGGGTTATATTCTTTTGAACACATTATGCAGACAGCAAGACATTTTTGATGAAAATATCTTTTCCGGTAATCAAACATGGCTGAAATCGAAGATGTTGTCTCATTGCTCACCGATATTTTTCAAATTTGTCAGCGACTGTTGTCAGAGGCTAGAAGTTTACTTTCTGGACTTCCCAACGAGGATACTTGCAGGGCTTTACTTGAAAAATCAGCACCGATTGTGGGAATGTTGCAAATTTTGCAAAGCCAGTACTATTTCGAAACCGAATTTAACAATATGGTCTCCAACCTCATAGATATACTGACCTCATATTGCCAAAAAATTGACAAACTGACCATTGAGAATGGGCAAGAAAAGTTTAAGTGCAAGAAAGAATATAGTGGCACGCCTGGGCGGCCAGCTTATTACATTGATTACGATCAAGTGAACGGTTTGATCTCACTTGGATTTACGTGGAAGAAGATTGCAGAGCTTTTATGCGTTTCAGAGAGAACGCTGCGCCGTTGGAGGCAAGACTGTGGTTTTGAAGCCCAGTTTTCTGAAGTGGAAGATGCAGTACTTGATGATATTGTGGCTGGGCAATTACAATCATGTCCGTCTATGGGTGAAAGAATGCTTGCTGGTGCTCTGCGATCACAAGGATTGCGGATTCAAAGACAGAGGCTTCGCAAGTCTATTATGCGAGTGGATCCATTGGGTAGAATTTTCAGAAGATTTCAGGTTATGCATAGACGAGTCTATAAAGTTGAAGGCCCTAATGCTCTTTGGTATGTTGATAAAAAATGTTCACAATAAGTTTGTGACTATATGCTCGGACCCCTCTTGTTTCGGACCCCAAGGCACTCGGGCCCCTGCGGTAAACTCTGTCAAATATAATTTTGTGTGTTACGTACGACACTTTTTCCATCGACTGGGAATCCCTTGCACAAGGAATACTTCTCCATTGTTGATTGTTTTGTTTATATCGTGTTTTGTTTGTTTTTTTACTTTTTGATCTGATGCTAAGCATGTCTGTGCTCTTATTGTTTTGTTCTTATCTAGTGTTTTATTATTGTTATTATTATTCTTGTCGTTATTGTTGTTATTATTATTATTATTAAGAATTTATTTCGCTTTTTAATAAATCTTTAAGTCTTTAATAAAACAAAATTTCCAACTCCAGTTGAAAATAGATTTCTTTCAAAGTAGCCTGACTTAGAAAAACCATTTTTGGCGGTGGAAAGATAGAAAAATGTTTTTTCAAAAAACATGGCAATACTTAAATGCAAGTAGTTATTAGTTGTACTCAACTAAACAATAAATAACAGTAATCAGCTAAAATACAAAGGAGCAAGAGTGGTTTGGATTTCCAACTCTACTCTTTATTTTTTGAATTCAGCTAATAATGTGTTGGAATCTTTACAATGGTGACCTCTGTACTGAATATTCTCTATTCCGTATGCCATTGTCTTGACAAATTTGCTTTTGCAACACTTTGACCACACTACCGGGTTGACGTTTTGGCCCGCCTGAAGTTACAAACGGGCTAAAAACGCTCATGTAATCCCTGATTTCGAGGTTCGTGACAATTTCTTGCACTTTTAGCAATGCATTAAATTACAAATTTGTTTGAATTAAATATTGGCGAGGTTCTCTTGGAATTTTGCTCTTACTTGATTTTAGGCATATGGATGGTCACCATAAACTGATTCGGTGGCGCATGGTTATACATGGTTGCATTGATGGATTCTTGCGCTTGATAGTGTATCTTCAGTGCTGTGATAACAACCAAGCATCAACAGTAGAAAGACTGTTTGTTTGTGCTGTAAACAAGTTCTACTGGCCACGGAGAGTGCGTACGGATCAAGGAATGGAAAATATAGGTGTAGCTCGTTTAATGCTAGCAAAGTATGGTACAGCCTGTAAACCACACCTCACTGGAGCATCTGTGCACAATCAACGCATAGAGAGGCTGTGGAGAGACGTTGTTTGCTACATTGTCGATCATTATAGAGAGCTGTTTTACTGGATGGAAAATGAGGATATTCTCCACCCACTGAACGAAGTCCATTTACGTGCATTGCAAATTGTATTTATGCCAAGAGTAAACAAGTCTTTGTCAGATTTCATACAGCATTGGAATAATCATGCCATGAGAACAGAGCACTCTCAAACTCCCGCACAGCTTTGGATTCAAGGATTGTATGCGAACATCGACGGAGATACTGTACGGGACTTAACGGAGCCTGATTTGGTTGACGCAGACGAGTACGGCGTAGACATGGAAGGGTTTGATGGCATACAAACCAACAACGACGTTGTCATTCCGAGATGTCCCTTTGATCTAACTGATAATGAGCAAGATGTGATAAAAAGAATAGATCCCTTTATACAAAATGAGAATTATGGAATCAACAGATAAATGCAAACCGTTTCAATTCTTGAGGACATGAGGACTGTTCAAGATTACTATACACTGTAAATTCTTTTCAATGATGTTTATGCTCGCAGTACAAGCACTTTAACCAAGAAAGCAGAATTTTCTCAATATCTTTAATTCATCTGTAAAAATATATATTTGCATTACATCTCAAAAAGTTCATAATCTTTTCAATCTTTTCAATATTCAATCAACGGGTTTTGTAGTAAATCATTGAAACTTTTTGACAGTGCGTAATTTGCATTAAAGTTTTAATTAGCAATGATACTTCTGGTGTTTAGTTTATCTTTTTCAACGGTGACACAAAGCTAACTTTATAACTATCATTCAACCATCTTAACAGACCATAACAAAAGTAACATAACATAACATCTAAACATAACAAAACTTTTTCTTGTCAAAATAACAGAACACATTTAACAGCTTTATCTGACTCTGCGTTGAATACAGTTAGACAGTTCCAAATCCCGGTGATTCAATTATGTCCTCAACAATGTTAGCAGTAAAATTGTCTCCACAATATCTCTCGGTAACAGGAAATGTTAGTTTCAGTGAACATGTGCTGACTTGCACACGGCGGCCAAGGGCTTTACAACCATGTATAAACTCTATCGTTCCCTTCCCCATGCTTACCGGGGCATGAATCTTGAACCAGTTGCAAAGAAAAGTACATCATCTAGCTTTATGCACAGTTCTTTACTGTTTCCTACTTCGCATAAACCAAAATCTAACTGGTCAGCTTTGGGAACCAGGTTTCTCTCAGCTTCATCCAGGAAGTTGCACCAATTAAACATAACATCAGACTCTTTGCTTCGTTCTGGAGTGCCATCTTCTGAAAAACTACACTGAAAGAGGTCTCTCAGTATGCACGATGTAAGGTGACTTCTGTCGTACATCAACTCTTTTGCAGAATCCCTGTTGTGACGTTTGAGCATATCCAGTACTCCATTTGACTGCAGACCCTTCTCGTAAGATTGCAGCTCATGCAGTTGCCGAACAACCGTCCAGTGCCAACTTATTTTTTCAACAAAATCGTCCTTGTCTTTCAAGAAAATGGTTGGCTTGTTGTACCCTGCTTCAAACCTTTCTTCAAACTTCTCTACCAGACCATTTAATTCGTCTTGATCACTACATGCTCCTATTTTGTCAAGTTTCTCTTTTACGTCATATTCTGGAATATGCTCATTGCTTAAAACTTTTTCTCTAGACAGCATATACTGTGTGAGTGGCAAACAAAAACAGTGAGGACCAGAAAATCCATGCAAAAAGGCAAGAGCAGTGACCTTCCCAAAAATTTCGAACTCACCAGACTCTACTTTGTGGACATCATGCTGAAAACAATAATTCTTTTCTGGTCCACACAGAAGTTGCTGCCCAGCAATGTCATAAAACAATGTAAACATTTCTCGTAGAGGCCCTCCCACATCAGCTGCTGGCTCTCCAGCAAATTCCACTGTTATAGGTTTCAATTCAGAATCATGAAAAAAAATT